>CM010932.2:1525927590-1526053858 GCA_002915635.3 Ambystoma mexicanum | reverse complement strand
GAGTGCCAACCAGTCCCAATTGGGACCTTTGGACCCAGTCCTGGCGCCAGTGGCACCAGGCTCATAAATATGCCCAGTCCCAGCGCTGAAGCGCCGGCTCATAATGCTGGGTGGACTTACCTGCAGCAGACCATGCTGCTTACTTGCCTGCCAGTTGAGCCTCTGATCCTCTTCTGTTTGGAACTACTTTTCCTGTTGGGTGGGCAGGAGCCACTCCCTAGATTCAGAACACTGGAACTCTTCTGGAAAGCAGGAACTCTTTTCTTACCTAGGCGTGGCTGTGGAAGGAGACACCTAAGCACTACAGGAGGCTATTTAAACCACACCCGATGGATGAATCTTGCTTTGCGTTATTCTGCATCCTCTGCAGCAGAACGCTCATCGTGTCTTCTGCATCTGATCCTGGGCCTAAGGAAAAAGGCTTACCATCCTGAATCCAGTCTTCAGCAACACCTATAAAGACAAGAAAGAACAGGTTAGCATTACGGTCTTCAGTGACAGCTCTTCACTTACCTGGTCCATCGGCTGTCACCAACGCCTCGCGCTGCATTCGGCATCTGAAAGACAAAGGCTTACCTACTCTTCGTGCGCTCCGGAGGTCTTCACACTGCATCCGCATCTGAAAGACAAAACAAGGTGCGTTTAAAGACATTGGGGAACTTTAATACTCACGTGCCATTACTCCTTTCCACATCTAACCCAGTGGGTATTCCGGCACCCTGCAGCCGCTCCGAACTTGTACCTGCAAAATAAAAGACAGTTAGAGCGCATCGTGAAGCAGCAACAAGCGCTTACTTACGTGCTTCCAGGCGCTTCTATTCATCACACGGGCTCCATCTTCAACTCACTTCAGCCCGTCATCCGCCATCGCCGGAACCCTGCAAAACAAGAAACATCATTACTAAAGACTTTAAAGACATTAGAATTACTCGAAACTTACCGTTCGTGCAGTAAACGACGGACAGCAGTCCTCTGAAGTCAAGAGGCCTGCTCCCCTTATCCAGTGAAGAAACTGTTACAGCACCCTGCCCCGAGGCAGATGGAGAGCACGGCGTTCACTTACCTAAGGTGAGAGCGTTAACCTTTGGGTTCTACAGGAGAAGAGAAAGGGAAGAAGAGAGAGACTTCAATAACCAGTTCCTTAATCCCATATTTTCTATCTGCAGACATCTTACCCTTCAAGTCAGACATACAGTGCACAGAGGTCCAGCCCAAAGAGCCAGCCGTGTGTTACACATCACCTTTGCAGATACGGTATACGCCCAGTCAAGACCGGCGCCTCTACGGGAATCAGGTGAGCGTTACAGCTCTGCTGAACCGCCTCACCACTTCCCAACGACAGAGAAGATCTTCATCCTGGAGAGTCTTCTTCCTTTGAACTGGTGGGGATAACTAAGAAACACTCGTGGAACCTAGCCCTCAAAAAGTTGAACAGGTAAAATCCTACAAATATTTGGGTGTTATCATTGATGAAAGGTTGAATTGGGATGAACAGTGGTCTACAATCAAAAGCCATTGCACCGTGGCCGCAAATGCTCTGACTGTATTCATTGGTAGAAATTGTTGTTTTTCTGCCATTGCAGTTATTAATATCTACTTGTCAAAAATCAGATCAATGCTCCTCTATGCTGTTGAATATGGGGTCACAAGTTTGTCAAACGTGGCGTGGTTTTGAATCCAAACTTTTAAGAAAACTCTTGCGTCTACCCGAAATGTGAGTGTGAATACTATACTTGGAATTTAACATCAGAAGTTATTGTATGCATATATTTTCAATGCGTTTTGTCGTATGAGAAAGCTGTGACACTTTCCACTGATACAATTTTTGTCCCATATGTTAAAGCCTACCTTAGTCTTGAAGGTAATGTGCTGATTGGTACAATTGGTACTATCCAAAGGCTCCATCGCCATGGTCTAATGGGTCTGTCCA
Organism: Ambystoma mexicanum; assembly: GCA_002915635.3. NCBI lineage: Eukaryota > Metazoa > Chordata > Amphibia > Caudata > Ambystomatidae > Ambystoma > Ambystoma mexicanum. The sequence continues at coordinate 1,526,051,928 of CM010932.2, read as the reverse complement.
GGAAACTATGTCTCTACTAGCCTTCAAAATAAGACTTAAGAAAAAAGTCCATGATTACTGCCATGAACTTAATACGGTAGATTTAGCATCTAAAAGGTTCAGTGGCTGGTTTTTAGATGAGTATTCGAGTAGAGTTTCGTCTCCCCAATACATTATAGCCTATCCCAATACAGGTACTTTTCACACTTACCTTATGATGAAATTCAACTCGACTGTTGCACTAGAGACTAATTGTGTCAAAATGGGGTCTCCACTCATGTCAAAGTATTGTCGTCTATGTGGAGTAAATGTTGTTGAGTCCCTTCACCATCTTATTATGTGTTGTGAAAGCTTAAACGAACTACGAACCACGTGTTTTAAATCCTATAATAATGGCATTGTGTTGACTGATATATCCGACCAATGGATGCTTTTTATGAGAGGAAATTATATTAATATGATATATTTTATTGTTGTTTTCTATCTGAAGATTTTGGCAATTTTAAAATGTATTGTATAAGATATATTGGAAATGTATTATGTTTTTAGATTTTGTGTATTTATGTTGTTTGTTTATGTGTTATACAAAGCCTATTGGCTAGATGTATATCTAATTAATAATTAAATAAATAAATAAATGAATAACCAGTTCGCCCTCTTTTCGCCTTCCTGGATCATCTAGTGGTCGAATTGCCCATGCCAAGCACCCCGGCGGCCGGATAGCCACGCTTCACCACTACCGCAAATAAAAGGGTAGTACCTTTTAACCGGGAAACTCCGCGGCTGGTTTCTTCCCTGGCAGTGCAACGACCTCCAGCTTTCCTCCACGTCGAGATCTTCTCTTCCCCTGGACGAAGCACTGACTTGCACCCGCTGCCAGGAAAAACTGCCCCTGCTGGAGCTTTCTCACCATTTCAGGTACTGGTGTCCGCCTGGTCTCCTTTGCAACAGACTGTTCAAGGTATCCCGTAAATCCTTGACTCTCTATCCTGGGGTGACCTGGGACCTGTTAACTAACTTTCTCTGAACTGATCCAACTCTTTTTGAACTATCTGCAAAGACTTTTAAAGTATAATTCAACTGTGTTATCTTGGACACATTCCGCCTTGCTCTCTCCAAGAGTGGGCCTGGCCTATGAACTTTCTTGCTCTACAGTAGACTCTGCTTTTCCTGACTTGCTGTGGTTCTTTTAAAAGTGTTGGTATTGTGTGCTTTCCTAATTCTGCCTTTTCCCTCCCTTTTTAACTAACTTATTGGAGTGCCATTTTAGGTTAAGCGCTCACCTCTGTCTGCAAATAAGTGGTGTTTTAACTAAGAATTGTTCAATAAGTAATCAGGGATGTATATACATTGATAGTGACTGTGTTTGAACTTGCTTGCCATATTAGTGTTAGTGTATTTTACAAGTGTGTTTTTAAATAAATAAGTATATACTTTTATACCAAAGCTCTGGTCAGTGTTTGCTTGTGCTACTGTATCTTTGTACCTATTTTGATACTATATATACTGTCTAACTCTTCTTGAGAGAGGTCTGGCTGCTCAGCCACAGCTACCAGGTAAATCAGGGTGGTACAGACTGCTACCAATTGGGTTTACTGCCAACACCTTTAGCCCTAAGCCTTTTGCAGTGGTCCCTAAGGGAACTGCACAGGTTTCTGCCTAACAGAAGGGGTTATGTGGGGAAACACAGGTCACTTCAGACCTTGTCTGCAGGTTTATTTCTTACACTACCTTTGTCTACGGGGAGCTTCACGGTCTACTCAGCCGAATGCCAAAGGACAAGTGATATTGCCGAAGACCTAGAGTTACTTTATGTCGATGGTCAATGGGTGTCTCATTTTAATCAATAACCAGCAATCTCTGCTACCGAGTGTACTCCGAGACCCCTGGCCGGCCCATAGAGCCGAGGTTTGCGTAGAAGTACTTTAAGATGAGATAGCTGCACCCTTGAGATGGATGGGGGTGCAGATTCATTACTCCAACACCAATCAATAAGGACAAGTCAATGGTTTGGCAAAGGGAGTCCATTTAAGGACAAGTACAGAAAATGGGGAGTCATGGATATCAGCAGTGATGCGATCGTCCTTCTTTCTTCAAACTCCAATGAACGTCATACAAGTTGTAACATTTATACTCAAAGCTCGTCATCATTGACGTGCAACACTCAAAGTTAATATGCATTTCTATTGGTTACGAAAAGGTAACTTTACTATAGGTACCATATCTCTATATGGTAACGGAGTGAGGGGATTGGGTAAAACACTATCAGGTGGGCATCTAAGCCCTTCATTCAAAAATGACTACTGTAGATGTCACTAAAAGTACGACGTCTCATTGGTTCTAATAACTATAGGACCCTAGATTATTTGGTCGATTGTGATTGGGTTGGCACCAACCCCATGCATACTTTTCCACTTTGCTTTGCAGCACGCAGAATGGTAGGCCAGGTGCGCGGTGCCTCTTAGTTTCCCGGCCTTCCTCCGATTATGTTTTAAATCAACATAACTTTAGTATCCATGTGTCAAATAGTTCACTGTGGTTGGCCTCGAGACTGCATCTTCTGTCTGGAAAAGTTCTGATATCTCTGCCTGGTCAGGTGCCAAGCGTAGGTGTGAACACTCGTTCGCATTTCTCGGCTGGTCATGTGATTCCTACACCATGAATTTGTCTCTTTTCTCTCAATTTGTGTATTTAATTCTCATTTAGCCCGCCACCTGCCTATGTCTTCTTATTTCAACCTTTCAGAGGCAGGATATTCTGTTCTCAGTTTCAATTAGATGTAACTACTGTTCGCCTCTTTTATTAGTATGATCTTGGCTTTCCTGGCACGAACTGCCTCTGGCGAGTTTTGATTTAGCCGTCTCTTCTCGTTTTACTAAATATGAATCTTTCGCATTTGGCCTTTAGTAACCTGGGTTGATTCTTCTTTCTGTGCAAAGTAGAAATGTACTTATAATACTGTGCTTTGTTTGCGGTAGATTATGTATGATGGACCTTGCCGCACTATTCTTCTACTAAGCATAGCAAGCCGCACTGTTTTCTTAGCTTTCTTGCGGTTCCAAGCATATTTACAGGTGTAAACTGGTCAACTATCTTCATCTTGCTTACAGCTTTAAACTTCTTTGCATTTCCACATCGTCCTTTCACTTTAGGTTCACAATATCATTATTCATGGCATTTCGTCTCTGTGTGTCATTCTCTGGTTGTCATTTCTTCTATCTGCTAGTCAGTCCGGGTCCTTGTGATGTCACCATTAGTCTTCCATTAAGGCCTTTTTGGTTTCTTCCGGGACTGTACTTAGGCAATCTTCATTTTGTTTCATTTGTTGGTCAGGTTTTCTCAATGGATACCTTAATGTCCATGGTTTCCTTGGGACTGGTACTTCAATAGGTGCTGTTCTTAAACCCTGCTGCGGCTCTCTGCTGGTTTATTTGCTCATCATACGTCACATATCTCGGTGTGAACATTCCTGGAACTTCAAAATGGACTATTGGAGTGCAGGCTTTATTTGGGACCTCCTCTACAAAGGAAAACAATGGAGAATCCGTAGAACAATGTATCACAGCTCTCAGAGGTCAGGCCGCCTCATGTGACGAGACCAATTCATGCTGGAATGTAGCGATGAGAAGTTAAGGGACTGTCAGAGAGATCTCCCTCCGAGTCGACTGACTCAGTCTCAAAGACCCCCTCGTCCTCCTCACCTGAAGAGCTTGGCTCCGGAGACGGAATCTTCTTCCTTCCCCTTGTCTGATACTCCTTTTTTTAATGAAGATAAGGCATACCCCAGAAGGAAGCCACTGTGGCCGCGAAGTGTCAGCAGGCCAGTGACCTCGCTTCAGGGGCAGCCAAGAATCAGGGGGAAAAAACCCTGGTTGTTCCAAAATCCAAGCATGATGGCAGGTATGGCGATTAAACAATTTCTTGCAGATGGGTCCCTGATAAGACCCTCGGATCCAGGTCTAGTAAGAGGCAAAGAGAGGATTGTCTACCAGGAATGGCAGAATGGTCGAGATTGCAAAGGGGGAACCCCCAAAGAGAACAGGGGAATACAGAAAAACCCAAGGCCAAGAATAACAGCCTTATAAAGGATAGGCTCAGGGAGGAGGAGCCCCCAGCGAAGAGAACCAGGCACAATACAGATGAATGTGTACACAGGGCAAGTCCTGAAAGCAGGGCGAACCCAAGCAGAAGGCAGAGCAGCAGAGCTGGGGAGATGCGGAAATCACAGAAGGAAAGTGAACTGGAGCAGAAAGAGTGGGTGACAACTGCAGGGAGCAGGCAAAGCATGAAAGCATGATCAGAGGATCAAAAGTAAAGCAGCGGAGCACCACAAAAGAGGAACACAGCATGGCGACCTCAAAGGGAAATTAAGAGAGTTGCAATGCACCAGCCGGACATATTGCAAAAGCACTAGACCGCGAAAGGAGAAGCGGCGAGCAATGTGACGGCAAGTTTCATGGAGTCACTGCCTCCAGTGATTCCATATGTGCCAACCCCCCGGGATCGTGAAAGGAACGCTCCATGGTCCAAAAGTAATTTCCTCAATTTATGAAGTAATTATAGTAGATAAAGAAGTAGAACAGACACACAAATGTGAAAACTGAATCAGAAGTGAAACGATCTGAGGGCGTTATGGAGGTATCAATACTACAACCAAGGAGTTTGGACAAGAAGAAACAAAATGGAAAAAGGGTAGGTGCTGGTGCATAAAAGAGATTTGGCAAAGAACAAAGAATCAAACGAAGACGATGACAGAAAGAGATGTTTCGCTGTGACAGCGATAAATGCCCGGTCATTAAGGCTTAATGTAAAAGATGCAACATATGGATGAGTGCACACGCCTGGTGGATAGCACCATTGATGATGAGTTGTGTGATGGCATGGATGAGTGCACACGCCTGGTGGATAGCACCATTGATGATGAGTTGTGTGATGACATGGATGAGTGCACACGCCTGGTGGATAGCACCATTGATGATGAGTTGTGTGATGACATGGATGAGTGCACACGCCTGGTGGATAGCACCATTGATGATGAGTTGTGTGATGACATGGAAGAGTGCACACGCCTGGTGGATGCACCATTGATGATGAGTTGTGTGATGACATGGATGAGTGCACACGCCTGGTGGATAGCACCATTGATGATGAGTTGTGTGATGACATGGAAGAGTGCACACGCCTGGTGGATAGCACCATTGATGATGAGTTGTGTGATGACATGGAAGAGTGCACACGCCTGGTGGATAGCACCATTGATGATGAGTTGTGTGATGACATGGATGAGTGCACACGGCTGGTGGATAGCACCATTGATGATGAGTTGTGTGATGACATGGATGAGTGCACACGCCTGCTGGATAGCACCATTGATGATGAGTTGTGTGATGACATGGATGAGTGCACACGCCTGGTGGATAGCACCATTGATGATGAGGTGTGTGATGACATGGATGAGTGCACACGCCTGGTGGATAGCACCATTGATGATGAGTTGTGTGATGACATGGATGAGTGCACACGCCTGGTGGATAGCACCATTGATGATGAGTTGTGTGATGGCATGGATGAGTGCACACGCCTGGTGGATAGCACCATTGATGATGAGTTGTGTGATGGCATGGATGAGTGCACACGCCTGGTGGATAGCACCATTGATGATGAGTTGTGTGATGGCATGGATGAGTGCACACGCCTGGTGGATAGCACCATTGATGATGAGTTGTGTGATGGCATGGATGAGTGCACACGCCTGGTGGATAGCACCATTGATGATGAGTGTGTGATGGCATGGATGAGTGCACACGCCTGGTGGATAGCACCATTGATGATGAGTTGTGTGATGACATGGATGAGTGCACACGCCTGGTGGATAGCACCATTGATGATGAGTTGTGTGATGACATGGATGAGTGCACACGCCTGGTGGATAGCACCATTGATGATGAGTTGTGTGATGACATGGATGAGTGCACACGCCTGGTGGATAGCACCATTGATGATGAGTTGTGTGATGACATGGATGAGTGCACACGCCTGGTGGATAGCACCATTGATGATGAGTTGTGTGATGACATGGATGAGTGCACACGCCTGGTGGATAGCACCATTGATGATGAGTTGTGTGATGACATGGATGAGTGCACACGCCTGGTGGATAGCACCATTGATGATGAGTTGTGTGATGACATGGATGAGTGCACACGCCTGGTGGACAGCACCATTGATGATGAGTTGTGTGATGACATGGATGAGTGCACACGCCTGGTGGACAGCACCATTGATGATGAGTTGTGCGATGACATGGATGAGTGCACACGCCTGGTGGATAGCACCATTGATGATGAGTTGCGTGATGGCATGGATGAGTGCACACGCCTGGTGGATAGCACCATTGATGATGAGTTGCGTGATGGCATGGATGAGTGCACACGCCTGGTGGATAGCACCATTGATGATGAGTTGCGTGATGGCATGGATGAGTGCACACGCCTGGTGGATAGCACCATTGATGATGAGTTGTGTGATGCATGGATGAGTGCACACGCCTGGTGGATAGCACCATTGATGATGAGTTTGCGTGATGGCATGGATGAGTGCACACGCCTGGTGGATAGCACCATTGATGATGAGTTGCGTGATGACATGGATGAGTGCACACGCCTGGTGGATAGCACCATTGATGATGAGTTGCGTGATGACATGGATGAGTGCACACGCCTGGTGGATAGCACCATTGATGATGAGTTGTGTGATGACATGGAAGAGTGCACACGCCTGGTGGATAGCACCATTGATGATGAGTTGTGTGATGACATGGAAGAGTGCACACGCCTGGTGGATAGCACCATTGATGATGAGTTGTGTGATGACATGGAAGAGTGCACACGCCTGGTGGATAGCACCATTGATGATGAGTTGTGTGATGACATGGATGAGTGCACACGGCTGGTGGATAGCACCATTGATGATGAGTTGTGTGATGACATGGATGAGTGCACACGGCTGGTGGATAGCACCATTGATGATGAGGTGTGTGATGACATGGATGAGTGCACACGCCTGGTGGATAGCACCATTGATGATGAGGTGTGTGATGACATGGATGAGTGCACATGCCTGGTGGATAGCACCATTGATGATGAGGTGTGTGATGACATGGATGAGTGCACACGCCTGGTGGATAGCACCATTGATGATGAGTTGTGTGATGACATGGATGAGTGCACACGCCTGGTGGATAGCACCATTGATGATGAGTTGTGTGATGACATGGATGAGTGCACACGCCTGGTGGATAGCACCATTGATGATGAGTTGTGTGATGACATTGATGAGTGCACACGCCTGGTGGATAGCACCATTGATGATGAGTTGTGTGATGACATGGATGAGTGCACACGCCTGGTGGACAGCACCATTGATGATGAGTTGTGTGATGACATGGATGAGTGCACACGCCTGGTGGACAGCACCATTGATGATGAGTTGTGTGATAAATGGATGAGTGCACACGCCTGGTGGACAGCACCATTGATGATGAGTTGTGTGATGGCATGGATGAGTGCACACGCCTGGTGGATAGCACCATTGATGATGAGTTGTGTGATGGCATGGATGAGTGCACACGCCTGGTGGATAGCACCATTGATGATGAGTTGTGTGATGGCATGGATGAGTGCACACGCCTGGTGGATAGCACCATTGATGATGAGTTGTGTGATGGCATGGATGAGTGCACACGCCTGGTGGATAGCACCATTGATGATGAGTTGTGTGATGGCATGGATGAGTGCACACGCCTGGTGGATAGCACCATTGATGATGAGTTGTGTGATGGCATGGATGAGTGCACACGCCTGGTGGATAGCACCATTGATGATGAGTTGTGTGATGGCATGGATGAGTGCACACGCCTGGTGGATAGCACCATTGATGATGAGTTGTGTGATGACATGGATGAGTGCACACGCCTGGTGGATAGCACCATTGATGTGAGTTGCGTGATGACATGGACGAGTGCACACGCCTGGTGGATAGCACCATTGATGTGAGTTGTGTGATGATATAGACGAGTGCACACGCCTGGTGGATAGCACCATTGATGTGAGTTGTGTGATGATATGGATGAGTGCACATGCCTGGTGGATAGCACCATTGGTGATGAGTTGTGTGATGATATGGATGAGTGCACATGCCTGGTGGATAGCACCATTGGTGATGAGTTGTGTGATAATATAGATGAGTCCACATGCCTGGTGGATAGCACCATTGATGATGCGTTTTGTGCTGAATGGATGAGTTCACATGCCTGGCGGATAGCACCATTGATGACGAGTTGTGTGATGATATGGATGAGTGCACATGCTTGGTGGATAGCACCATTGATGATAACTTGTGTGATGACAGCCGGGCAAGTGGCACAGCGAGTAGAGCGCTCGCTTTGACATCAGTGCAGAGCCTGCGAATGCAGGTTCGAATCCCGGCAAAGGATGGGCATCAGTCTTAGTGACTGCATTTAGAGCTCTAAAGTCCACACAGAATCTCAATCCCTTGGATCCTGCCTTGGGTACTAGAACAACTGGACTAGACCATGGACTGGTAGAGGGCTCTATAAGCCCGATATCAAACATCTTGTTGACCTCTCCTTTGATGTGGGATCTCTCATGCTCTGACATTCTGTAACCTCTGCTATTTACAGGTAGACAGTCACCAGGAATATATCATGCTGGCCCCAAGGGGTCATGCCTGGTGAAAGTGAAAACAGGGTGGCAAACTGATTTAACAGAATGTTGCACTCCTCCTGATGTTCAGTTGTCAGTTGAGAAGAGAGATTGACTCCTTCTCTTTTCTCATCCAGAGGTTGGCCTCTGAGGAGGTCAGGTAGAGGTTCAGTCTCCTTCACTTCTTGAGCTGAAGCTAGAAGCAAAGCTCCCACTTCTGGTCTTGAGACATATGCCTTCAATCGGCTGGTGTAAAAGAATCTGGCAGCCTCCTTAGGTCTCCCTAGGTCCACCAAATATTTCACCTCTCCAGGTTTGCCTCAAACCTTGAAGGGTCCTATCCATTTGTCCTGCAAGGCCCTCTGCCTTGTTGGCACCATAACTAATACCAGCTGGTCTTGAGTAAACTCAACCATGTTGGCCTTCTGATCATGCCAATGTTTGACTAGAGCCTGACCAGCTTTTAAGTTATCACTAGCTCCTGCCATTATGTGTGACATTCTCCTCTGGAGACCTATCACATAGTCAGTCACTCTGACTGGCTTGGGGGAAGGAGCACTCACCAACCCCTCCTTAATCAGGGCCAATAGACCTCTGACTGGATGAAAATAGAGAAGTACAAAGGGACTGTAACCAGCTCCCTCCTGAGGGACTTCTCTATAAGCAAAGAAAAGGCATGGCAGTAGAAGGTCCCACTTTTTTAAAGATTTTCCTGTAAAGCACCTATCATGCTCTTCATAGTACGATTAAACCTCTCTACCATACCATTTGTCTGTGGATGGTAGGCTGTAGAGAACTTGTAAGTGACACCACAGTTTTTCCACATGGCTTTCATGTAGCGGGACAAAAAATTGAATCCCCTGTCGGATATCACTTCCTTAGGAAACCCTACTCTAGTAAAAATACCAAGTAGAGCCTTAGCCACAGCCTGAGCCGTAACAGTTCTCATAGGAATGGCTTCTGTGTATATTCTAGCATGGTCTACTACAACCAGGATAAACCTATTACCTGAAGATGTAGGAGGGTCAAGGGGATCAGTTTTGACATGGTGGGTATCGACATTGTTGGTCCCCTTGACCCTCCTACATCTTCAGGTAATTTGTCAAAAGGAACTCCCACCACTGGGAGGGGCAGCAGGGGTGCCTCTTTCTTGACTCCACTTTTGCCAGAGGTTTGGCAAGTGTGACCGCTCCTACAGAACTTGTCAACTTCTGAACCCATTTTAGGCCAGTAGAAGTATAAGGAGAGCCTTTCCTGGGTCTTTTTGTAGCTCAAATGACCAGCCAAAGGTATCTCATGGGCCAACTGTAGGACCTGGAGTCTGTTGGCAAGGGCACTACAATTATTTTGCAGTCCCCATGGATAGACTTGGTTGTTTCACTGTAGAAGAGGCTATCTTCCCAGCTTAATCTGTCCTTCCCAACTTCTTGTCCAGCAAGTTGGTTAGCAGCCAGTTGTCAAAGACCCTTAAGAGTAGGACATTGGCCCTCATTACGACCCTGGCGGAAATCGAAAAACGATGGCGGAAATGCAATACCGCCATCGAATACCGCTCGGTGCGATTATGACCCGTCACCGTAAAGTACGATGCCATTAGCGACACCGTAGTGAACGCCAACGTTAACTGCACCAAGTACGCGCACGCGCGCACTGCGAAACCGTAATTACCACCATGGCGCAACGGTACGGGAATTCTGACCCTAGCGGACATGTACCTAACGCCATCAAGCATGGCGGAAAATACCATTCCGCCATGGTGAGAAGTACGGCATCGCAAACCAACCGTAAAAGGCCTACTGAGTGCCTGTACACCACTCCCTGCCAATTGCACAACTCCTCGTAGGTGCAATGAAGTCACACAATGCAACCAGTGAAATGCACAAGTCACCCATGCATGCCAACGAACAAATGAATGTAGGGGCTCCAAGTGCCTTGTGAGTGGCCATCCATATTAGCCATGGCACCATTGCCGTACTGATGCAGCACAGGCATGTGAGGCTTCAAGTACAGCAACATGAACTGAAAACTGAGACAAACAAAAACAGCCCCCATCGCTTGACACCAGTGTAAGGCAACATACAAAGCAGTATCCTGAGTGAGACTGCACCAGCCCTGTACTCCTGCCAGTAAACAAACCAACCATCAGCATAAGCATGTACCACACAAGTTGGCAGAGTGACTGAGCAGCCAGGCACATCTCAAGAGGGGTCAATGGGAGCAGCAGGGCACAGATGGCATGAATACAGAAGCTATTCCAATGGACATGACCTCAGTCTCCCTCCAAGAAACGCACGCAAACACAGGCACCATTGACCAGCCATATTCTGAAAATCACATCATTCCACCAATCCACCTGGCTGACCGGCATCTGTTACACAAAAGCTAATCCCCCTCCCATGAGCATGACATCATCAAAACAGACATAATTGCATCCCCTATCCCTGACCTTACTGGCCTTCGTAGGCAAACGCGCCCAGTACAGTACCACGCAACTATACTCAGAAGGCCGAACCCAAAGCAGATCTCCTCACAATACATCGCTCCACAAATAGGAATATGCTACCTTACTTGCAAAGAATAACGCTACACGGTCAATAGCATAATCAAAATTTAATGCACAACAAAACCACCCGAGCCATACAGCTATTAGGTCATGAACTCCAAATCATATCTCATAATTGTGGGCTGCATCCACAATAAATGACCAGCTTCTTCTTGTGTGACGCCCTGTTCCTCCATGGTACACAGGGGCTACATTCACGTTCAAAAAGGCAACATGGAAGCGCCTAGAACCGCAGGGCCGTCCCATTAGGTAGGCACTAGTCCAGCTGAAAGCTCGAAATGTTGCTCCTAGCCACTAGTACTGCGTAAGGGCATGTGGGCCATTGGCGATCGTCCCATAAGATCGTAATGGTGCTCCACTGATTAACACGAAGCAGCAGGTGTCGGGAGTAAAAGCCATCTGCAGGAGTGGCATACAGATGGCAGCGGAAAAAGGGGAAGAGATACCTGTCACCCAAATGAAACGAAAAAGAATAGTATGGGCATCTGAACTCCATTTGAATTACTCACTTCAAAGATCACACTAAATCCACAGCCATATGCATGCTAGCCCACTCAAAAGGATTATTCGCACCCAAAAATCACTTGCGAATCATAACTATATAAATCGAGGTGAAAACACTATTACTAACGAGTGTTTGTGTGCATGCGTCTGTTAAAACAGAATCCATTAGATGGGATTAGTAACGTGCATAGACACAAGTGTTTGAAGGCGCGTCGAGACAGGGAGGGTTCAACAAGGGCAGATAGACGATGGTCCCACTATGGCAGCCCTGCATCACATGGCGCAGAGGAAGTTGATAGATTCCAAAAAGCCATGTACATGGCAGACTCTCTATTAAATCATCTGTCCATGCATCCATACATCATTTCCTCATCCCGGTATAAAAACGCCTGATTATTTACTCACATAACATTTGAAATTTCCATTGAGTCTGTGCGTAATGCAGTCTGCAAAATCCACTGTGCTCCAGCCCGGAATTCCAGTGTTGTGAAGTAACATGTATTTGGGAACGTCCTGCCTAATCCTCCACTACGCTATTGCGCATCCCATACTATTCATATCAATCATTGCATTCTCGGCATGGCCCCTGTCCCAAGGACATTAAACAATAGAACTTTCTATCTGCAGTCAGACCTGTGGGCGTCTCCTCGCCGCTAGCTGGAAACCGAAAGCGCTGTCCTTCGAATTCCTCATTTACAACATCACGTCGAAAAGGCATCTGTGACCGCTTGAAATCACAAATCCATCCATTTAGTGCGGCAGTGTGTGAAAATGGCAACTGGCTTCACTCACAAATGGGACGCCCAGCCCGTCGGTGAACCGCGGTACAGCGCTGCATGAGGGTCCACCGTTAATCGAGTACTACATTCCACTGACCCTTCACAAGTTTGTTCCCGACTGCAAAGATAGTATGTGAAACAATGGGACCATAGCAGAATCAACATATGAAGCAATATCTCACTGCCATCGGGATGAAATACATGATTGTAATAGCAAGATGCCATGCGTCGATTTGCAGCGTTGTGTGCGGGACGTGCTCGCCCAAAGGGGATTGCAGCTTGCACAGGTGGAATGAATCACCACAGGTGGAGGCTATACAGCTTAAAAACACATGAATTGCACACCCAACCCCCTCCCACAACCACATCCACTCCACCCTCCTACCTCCCCCCCGAACACCAGTGTCCAAGGATGCTCATTGTCAGTGAGGAGATGCTATTGCAAGCCCCCTCTCCGGGTATCAGGGGCACCCCTGCCTGTGGAGCGCAGGTTCCTCCCAGATCTACTTTGGGGGCTGCCCTGGACGGAACTTGCAACGGATGATGTCTCTGCCTGCTCACGTCCATGCATGTCCCTAAGGGTTTGTGAGAGCTCAGTGAGCACACGGCGCACAGCGGCAAGTTCAGCACATACGTCTTTGGACGTCGCATGCAGTTCCCCCCTCAGGCTCTCGGTGCTTCTCTCCATTTGTACTCTCAGGCTCTCGGTGCTTCTCTCCATTTGTACTCTCAGGCTCTCGGTGTTTCTCTCCATTTGTACTCTCAGGCTCTCGGTGCTTCTCTCCATTTCTGCCCTTAGTGTCTCTGTACATGTTTCTATGGCTGCCTTGGTACCCCCACATTCATCAGCATGGTCCTTGAGGAGCGTGGCCAGTTGCTGCTGTTGCACGATCACCTGGTCGAGGGACTGTTGCCTCTGCTGGGCCATGGCCATTTGCGGTGGTGTCACAGAGGGGCTGATCACCTCATGTTGCCTTGACACAGGGCTTGTGGGGGATGGCCAGTCGTCGTCTTGTGAGTGCCCCTGCGTGGTATCCTCATGGTGTACGGGATGAAACAAACAGGGGGATTGAGGCAGGTCATGGATGGATCGTACATCGACATCACCGTTTTCTGTGTCGGAGCATGCTGCCATTAATGCAGTGTCACCTATGGTGCTGCTGCCACCAGAAGCAGTGCCTTCTGTGGCATCCATTGGGGGGGCCTGTGGTGGTGGTGGTGTTGTGGCCATGCTGGCTGCTGGGGTGCCTGTTGAAGTCCCCTCCTGTGTGCTGCCACTTGATTTGTGCTGCTGCCGTGTCTTGATCCGTGCAGCTGAGGTGGAGGGTCTTTGGCCGTTGGTCTTGGCCCTCTTTGCAGGTGTGCTGGTAGGGGTGTCCTGGAGCTCGTCGTTGGAATCGGACCCTGTGGTGGAGTAAAGGAGGGCGAGCGTTATTTATGGGTCTGTGGAAATTGGAATGGCAATGTATCACATGCATTGGGGTGGTACCTGAGGGTGATTTGGGTCAGGGCCTTGGAGGTGGTTTCATTTTTGTGTGGATTGAGGGTGCAGTTGTATTGCAGCCTGCAGTTAGGGGGTGCCTGCTGCACGTGTAGAGGGTGTTTTTAGGAATTTTAATTATTTATTTATTTAATTTGACTTTTAATGTGCGCTATCAGGCCAATGTAAGTGGACGTTCTCCTGGACATGTGTTTCTGTTGCACTATGTGGACACATGGTACTTCACATGATTGGACATTGTGGTTTTAGCATAGTTTTATTTGGGACACCTACCTGATTCTTCGGATGTCTGCACTCCTTTCTCCATCCCTCCGACTCCCTCTATGGTCTCCATTCCAATGGTGGAGGCACAGATTTCTTCCCAGGGGGTCAACTTGATGGGTGATTCCGATCCTCCCCCGGTAGCTGTGGTAATGTTACGGTTGGCGGATAGTATGCGCCGTACGCGTATCCGCAAGTCGTCCCATCGCTTTCTGCATTGCTGTGGGTTGCGGGGTGCGGTCCCCACCGCACTTACCCGCTGTGCCACCAGGGCCCATATGGCCTTCTTGTTCGCAAGTGTCGTCATGGTCATTTGCGTCGAGAAGACGACGGCAGCATTCTCCTGGAGGGTCTCTGTGAGCACCGTGAGTTCCTCACGTGAGAAGTGGACCTGCCGCTTGCGGTCGCATGCTTTTTTCACTACTTTTCCCATTGTTTTGGTTTCACTAGGGTGGATGAAGGGTTGGGATGTCTCTCAGGGTAGTAATTTTAATGGTTGTGTGAAAATTCTGCTTTTATAGGTGTACGGCGTGCTGTTTCCCGTTCCGGGACCATGTTTGTGCTTCCGTTTCCGTATATTTACGGTCACCGTATTTTCCGATTGCCGCTCATTACGGTGACCGCTATGTCCGGTGGCGGAATTGCACCTAGGTCGCCGTACGACGGCGGTGAGGGGCGTTTTGGGGACATTTCCGCCATCGCGGACTTTGAACTTCCGCCAAGGCGTAGTGCTCGTGCCCGATGGGTCAGAATTAGCCGCACTTTACTCCGTCGTGCAATGGCGGAAACGCTATTTACGCTATGGCGGTCAGGTCAGTTGCTTTCCGCCAGGGTCGTAATGAGGGCCATTATCTTTGTCCTCTGTTGAAGTCTGTCCTGTTGGGTCTGTCTGCCTTCTGCCAGTAGAGTCTGCAGCTCAGGAGGATCAACAGAGTCAAGTACTCCAACTAAGACGGTGTCTTCTTCCAGATCTGATTCTTCAGAAACTGGCTCAACCACACAAGGTTGCACCTCTCACTCTGCCTCAGCAGGTGGGGGAGTCACAGGTGTGACTTTGGACAATCTTGGGGATGTCCTTGTTGGTAGCACAGGGGTGCTGTCTGACTTTTTCCTTGTGGTCTTGGGTTTCCCCTTTGCCTCTTTCTTTCCAGAAATAGCAGTGAGCAACTCTTGTGGCATGGAAGTGATAGTTTTATCTATCAACTCCTCTGGAGAGCCTCTTAAGGTCCGCTTCCTTGCAGGCCTAGTGAGCTCCTGTCCCCTCTTACTGGGAGGCCTGGGTGTGCTGGACACAACTCCAAGAGTTTTCAGGTCATTACCCAACATGACTCTCCCAGGCACTTCACTCTGCACACTAACAGGTATTTTGACAGTCATATAATTACACTGGATGAGAGCTGGTCACTGGGGAAGCATTTGCACAGGGCCTCCAGCTAACTTGGTGAGGTGTTTGGGTGCCTTAGCAACATCCTCCACCTTGAAAAATGATTCATCCACCACAGTTATGCTGGCCCCAGTGTCTCTGATGGCAGGGGTTTCCTGTAACGCTCACCTGGCTCCCACAGAGGCGCTGACCTGGCCTGGATTGCTGTGACCTCTTCAAGCGTGATGCGCTGACCTGGCCTAGATTGCTGTGACCTCTTCAAGCTTGATGCGCAGGATTCGAAACACCGACTGAACTGGACCCCCAAATCTGGCTTGTCTGGCCCGTAGAAAAATCTTTCTGTAGGTGGAGAAAGGGGATTAACTGACTGCAGAGTATTGTGATTGCTTCCCACCTCCCCTTTGCTCTTCTCTGACCACCTCCGAAATCCCCAATTAGGCTCACCTTAATGTTTGAATGGATGAGCTCTCCATCTTGCTTCTGGTGCAGGGGCGCGTATTTGACCAGTTACTTCACTGGTTTCGGAAGTCGAAATGCCCTAAGTATGCAGTTTAAAAGGTTCCAGAGTAGAGTCTTCTCTTTGTTTGCTTTTCTTAACCTGCGATCTGTCCTTATTTTCAGGTGCAGAGTGGAAGTGATGCTTCAAGGGATATTGCCGGAGATAAACTCAGGTGAGTTTGTGATAAAATGATCCCTTTAAATGTCTTTGAATCCCTCTAGTAATGTCTTTCTTTTTTCCCCTTAGGGGCTGGGGTGCGGTACCAGGCCAAGAAGTGGGGCCGACCCGAAATGAGGAGTGGTTCCGTCAAATATGGCCAGGTAAGTCTTGTGACGGAAAATCAGGCTTTCCTCATTTGTTCCTCCTGCTCACCTTTTGTCTCTTCTTCTCCCCTGCAGGTGCAGAGATGTGGCGGAATGCCCAGAAGGTCGTGGTGGATAGTGAAGAGCCCACGAGGCAGGTGAGTGATGCGCGGCACTGCAACAAGTAGCGCAATGCTTTTAAAGAATGTCTATCTTCAGGATCGCTGGCGTGATGGTTCCGGATACAGGTAGGAAATTAGATTAAGTTCTTGGTTTTCACCTTTTCTCTTCCCTTCCTTCCTTTCAGGTATCCCAAGATCGAGGCGGGCGTGGCTGGAGGCAAGATGCAGGAGCAGGCATGGTGAGCATTCAGCTGCTAGATGCAGAGCAACGCGAAGCACGTGTGGCAGTCCGGGCGTGGTTTAAATAGCCTTGGAAGAAGTTACAGGTAAGTATTCTTCCACGGTCCCCACCCAAGTAAAATAGTTCCTTTGATAAAATAGTCCCTCCTAAGCCTCATTTGGCTTGAGGCATCATGTAGCATGGTCTGCGTCAGGTAAGTGCACCAAACACCCTCTTTTATGAGCCTGGCGCCTATGGCGCCAGGTCTGATGTCCAACATGAGCCTGGCGCCAAAGGCGCCAGGGCAAAGTCCAAAGAGCCCCTATTAGGGGCCGCTGGGCTTTTACCCGAGGGCATGATGCCTGCTCCTGGGGGTGCTGGGCCTGTCCTGGTGCTCTGGGGGTAGGCATCATGACATTTCCTGACCATTCACAAGAGCACTATCTTTATAGTACTCTTTAGTATTATCTGGGATGGAGTTATAGACATCTAAATTATGTTGTTCTCACAAGCCCAGACACACTAAAGAAACACTAGATGAGACTCTCATGGGTTCATCAGCTAGTAGGTGAAAGTTTCCACTTGCCATAGGTACTTATTCCTCTGGGGTGAAGGCAAAGGAGACAGTGTGGTCCCCTGAAGGTTTACCCATACATCTGGGATCCCCTTTCACATGGTCAGTTAACCCACAAACATAACATTTCCCAAACGTCTTGATGAATGGGGGTTTGTTCTGACCTCCATCTGGTTTGGGTCCAGATGGTGCACTAGCCTGACTTGGGTTCCCTTGTGGTTTACCCTTATGTTGTTGTTTGTGGCCCTCTTATGGATTGCAGGTATTACAAATTATCCTTGTTATCTTTCTTTGGATGCTTTCCCTCATCCTTCTTCTGAATTGCCCCAGAATCCTTGTGAGTATCCCTGTTGGCAACCCACAAGTCAGCAGCCTTAGCTAACTTCTTTGGATCTATATCTTTAGAATTAGCCAAGATCTGTCTGAGCTCAGGTGAGCAGGCATCATAAATTGACTCCAACATAACAAGATTTCTCATACCTTCATAAGTGTTTACTCTGTAACCCTTAACCCAACCATCTACGTTTTTCAAACATTCACATACCCAGGTAGCCCAAGGGGTACCATCATGCTTTTTGAGGGTCCTTGACCTCTTAAGGTACTGGGAAGGGGTCTTCCCAAATCTAGCAATTAAAGCTTGCTTCACACACTCATAATCCATCCTATCCACCTCCCCCCAGCTCCATCACAACATCAGATGCAACACTGGGTAGCCTAGAGAAGAGCCAGGGAAGCAACTGATTCCCTGTAAGACCTTGAATCCCATTGTTATATTCAAATATTGCTAACCAATCCAAAATATCAAGCTTAATCTCATTCATACCCACAATTTCTTTAGGCATACAGGGTCTCTTAGGACTGGAAGACCTAGAAGACTCTGAGAAAGAAGCATTTTCAAGAGATAACCTTTTCATTTCTAGTTCATGATACAACTCCATTTCTCTGAGCTAAAGTTCTTGATGCTTTTGTGCAGTTTGAGTATTTAAACGTTTAAATTCCAATTCAAGTCTCATCTTTTCTAGAGCAATACATTCAGGACTAGGAGTAGGACCTGTTGGGGTCCCAGTGGACAAGGGTTGAGGTTACTGAGCAGACAAGGGAGCATTGAGACCTCCATTTGGAGACACATTTACTTCCTCTAACTCATCAATAATAGACACATAATCATCCTCTTTATTTTCCACATTTGCTGTAGAGTCAGGTATTTCAGACCCATCTTCCAGACTTTGGTTCCTTAACACATTTTCAATCAATTCAGACTTTTTGCCTTTGGCAGAGAGGTTCCTTTCTCTACACTGATTTTCTAAATAATCCACAGTGTAACTGTGTGCTGCCGAAATGTGTAAAAGCGTTTCTGAAAACGCCAACGTTCTGCCGCCTAACATTGTGTTCGAGTAGCATTGCGAGCTATCTGCTCTTGCTACACTGGTGCCTGCTTCCTGGAGGAGGCGGGGCGCTGCATCCTCACGTGACGAATCACGTGACATCCACCGGGCCTCAAAACCAACCTTAAACCAGCCGAGGGGTGTGTGCTGCCGAAATTTGTAAAAGCGTTTCTGAAAACGCCAACGTTCTGCCGCCTAACATTGTGATCGAGTAGCATTGCGAGCTATCTGCTCTTGCTACACTGGTGCCTGCTTCCTGGAGGAGGCGGGGCGCTGCAGCCTCACGTGACGAATCACGTGACATCCACCGGGCCTCAAAACCAACCCTAAACCAGCCGAGGGGTGTGTGCTGCTGAAATTTGTAAAAGCGTTTCTGAAAACGCCAACGTTCTGCCGCCTAACATTGTGTTCGAGTAGCATTGCGAGCTGTCTGCTCTTGCTACACTGGTGCCTGCTTCCTGGAGGAGGCGGGGCGCTGCAGCCTCACGTGACGAATCACGTGACATCCACCGGGCCTCAAAACCAACCCTAAACCAGCCGAGGGGTGTGTGCTGCTGAAATTTGTAAAAGCGTTTCTGAAAACGCCAACGTTCTGCCGCCTAACATTGTGTTCGAGTAGCATTGCGAGCTGTCTGCTCTTGCTACACTGGTGCCTGCTTCCTGGAGGAGGCGGGGCGCTGCAGCCTCACGTGACGAATCACGTGACATTCACCGGGCCTCAAAACCAACCCTAAACCACCCTTGTGGCGTAAAGCCCTGTGGAGTTAATCCCTCTGGCTGTTATACGGCTGGTGTGCGTGATGTGCCGATGGTGCTGAAGGAAGATTAAAATACAGGATCCTAAGTAAGCAAACCAGTTATCTCAGTGAAATATACATTGTTATCACCTGGCTGGGGGGGAGAGTCGGACTAAGGCCGCTCCTCAAGCTGTCGGGCGTTCCCACTCCGGGTGGTTCTTTTGGTTTGGCACCTTGATATCCCATTTATTGACATTTTAACTCTACTTTTCAACCATTCATTAACTTTCATCATTATATGACTTGTGACGATAATTTTAACCAAACAAACTAATTATTTTTTTTACGAAATTGTATAATTTTGGTTTTTATTCGCTCCCATTCTAATTGATGGTATTGGCTGCTCATTTTATAGTTCTATTATCTGCTGATCCCTGATATTAGTTTAATTTACCTCAGGGGCTGTGAAGGTCTCTTTTCCCCTGTTAATTTTAAGAAACGGAGTGCATTTTAACTACTGAATTGATTAGGTCCTAGGTACATTTATTATAGATTTACTTGTGATAGGATTGATTTAATTTTTGGGTGATTCGTCTCCTTAGGGATTAATAGTCACTCCTTTTCATATCTTATTTATATATATCCCCCCTAACGCTCTATTAACATGGCCCAAAGCCCATGCTCACATAATTTGAGATCTAAAAAGGGGAAGAAAAGCGTATCCACATCTAATATCAAATTAGGAACCCAGAAGCCTGGTAAAGGGAAAAAACTAAAAAAGGGAAGTAAGAATGAGCTTATTTGTGAGACTAAAGGCGTATTAGAACAACCTAAGATACCCAGCTTTTTTACTATAAAAGAAAAAGTAACGGCACCTGACAATGTACTCCCCCTCACTCCCCCCTCTAATAGCTTGAGGATTGACAATGTATTCCCCCTCCCTCCCTCCTCTAATAGCTCGAGGATTGACAATGTATTACCTCTCCCTCCTCCCTCTAATAGCTCTATGATTGATAATAATTCGCTGTTGACATTAGTACATAAATTCAGGCGTCAATCTATGGGAACGGGAACAAATCTGGAAATTTCTGCAGTAGAGGATACCGATATGAATAATATTATCGGTACAAATCTGTCAGCTTCTCCAGATTTGGATAAATTTGCCCAGAGAGAAGAGGAACTTAATTCAAGCGATGAGTCTTATAATTCTATGGGTAACCATTCTGAAATTTCTGTTAACAGTGATAGAAGTAGGGTAAGTGAAAACTCACTTAAATCTGGTGAGAAATTGGATGCCCTAACTACCATGATGGATGTCCTCTTGACCATTTGCACTAAATTGCTTAAAGAACAGAGTGACACAAAATCTATGGTACTACAGAATATTGATAATACCAGATCACTTGGGATTATGATAGAGGAATACTGTGGAAATGATTTTAAAAAGGGGAAAAGGCATACCGTGGAGTCTAATGAGGTGTTAGGAGACTTGAGTGAGTTGGTTTTGGTGGTTGAAAAAGAAAATGAGAATACCACTGTACAGACTAATATTTCCCATACGGAACAACTAAATTCAAGGGAAAACTCGGCTGATAAGACTAGTATTAGTGTGAGAGAGGTAGAAATAAGGATAGCTCAAGGCTCTAGGAGGCGTACTAGGCGAAATAGAAACAATAAAAAATCCACCCGTAAGAGGATGGCGATGGACAAGACTAAAACTACTAACATTGTTAAAAAAAATTCCCTGGCTCTAGCAAATACCACCCCTTTAGACTCTGAATGCGTAGAAGTGGGGAACCACTATGAAATTATTGAATATCAGCGGAAGTCGGACGAAGGGAAAAAAGTGGTAATTAAAAGTAAGGGACTAGAAAACTGGCTAAAGGGTAAGGATGATATAATAGAGGAAAGTGAATTTGAGGACATGGTATCTATAGAAAATAATTTTAAATATGTTGAAATCCCATATAATAACAATATTATGCCTCTCACTAAAAGGGAGAGGGAAATATATATCAAAGAGATGGAACGATTGGCCATGCATAGTAACCAAAAAACAAGTATGGCAAATTTTGTGGGAATAAATGAAGAACCCCTACTTATAGTGGGGAAAAGTATTAAAATCATAGAAAAATCCACTCTTGATGAAAGCCCATTTTTAAATCGGGCTTGGTTACTGAATAAACTGTCACACATTCCACAGTTACAAAATATTAATTCAGGGGATATTGAATCTATTATCCTGCCGGAATATGGAAGCTGGGAAAACTGGGTCATTGTCCAATTTAGATCTGCAGTTTTTGTTGACCTCATTAGGGAATACTCTAATGGAGTATGGGGCAATAACTATGAAATTGTGATATGCCATTCCGCAACTCATAATGATCGGAATGATAAAAACATGGAATTGGTGGGAGCTCCACCTACTACTATGGAACCAAGAAATAAAAACGTAGAAGTAAATTCTTTGGAGGGAAATAACTACTACTCAGAATTGAGATGAGGTATGTATTAATGAATTCAATCTCCTCTCTTGGAATAGTAGAGGCTTTAACTCCCTATTACACAAGGATGGTATCCAATTGTTGTTGGGAGAGTGATGTTTTTGCTTTACAAGAAACTTGGTAACTGGGGAAATTCTACTTGATGGATATAATATCTGGAGTTAAAGCTGCTTCAAAGGTGAAAAGGGCCGGCCGTACGGAGGGCTATGTATTGGGGTAAAAAACATCTCTCATTTAAACCTTATGAGAAGCACGGGAACTTACCTAATGTTATGTGTGCAATCATAGATAGGGGAAGGTTATCAGGGAATTTCCTTCTCATTAACATCTACTCTCAACCGGGGGGGGATGATGTTCAGGAGATTGGGGAGTTTCTAAACCATACCATTGAAAGCTGGACCCTGGATTCTCCTCAGTCCGAAATTTGTATAGTGGGTGATTTTAACGCCCACTGTGACTCTGTTGTAAGGGAGATGAATAGGTGCAAAGAATTGTGGGACGAAACGGTCATTACTGCATCATTGGAAGCACAGGAGGGCAACCTGGTTGATGGGTTTAATACCCAGTTTGTGCAGGGATGCCGGTGGATGAACCTTATGTCTAGTTGGGGGTTAGAATATTTGGAACCTAATATAGGGCCAGGTACTGGGGCAACCTGGACAAATGGGAAGGTAGGCTATAGGTTAGATTATATGTTTGTAAATAAAAAACTAAGCCAATCAACGATCTATTTTGAACACTTAGACCCCACTTTGAGTGACCATACACCCATTAGGGGTACATTTTTTAATGGCCCGAAAAAGCAAAGTTGGGATGTGGGCAATGTGATGGATATTCAATTTTCTGCAGGTGGAAACAGGATCACTTGGTCGGATAAAAATTGAATTATCTTTAATGAGCTGTTTGATCGCCTGATCATTGATGGCCAGGATATTGCGCGTAATGGCCTCAATTTGATAACAAATTTGTTGTGCATAATACGGAGGACAAACAGCAACCTTATTGTGAAAAATAATAAGGGAAAAAATCATTAACAAAAGTGATCAAGTGATTTATGACAGGATAAAAGAAATGATGGGTGAGATTCGTAAACTCAAGCAGACATGTGACTTAGATGACGAAGAGAGAAGTAAGAGAACCAGTAATATAAAGACACAATATAAAAACTGGCTAAAGGATTATAAGTATAGTACTAATAATGTTAATTGGAGGTGTTTATATAAGATATGTGAAACCCATGATTCAAAAAAATGTTGGTACCTCTATCGACAATTCTTGATGGAGGAAGATTGTAGGGAAAATACTAATGTGAGCCAGGAGGCTTGGAAGCAGTACATTACTGATCTCTACTTCAAGATTAGTGATATGTCTGCTATTCCTACTGGTATAAATTCATGCAGCTATAATACATTTCCCTTTGGTATTCAGGACATTATTAAAGTGATCACTAAAATGAAATCATCATGTGCCCCCGGCCCAGACGGGTTAGCTAATGCTGTCATAAAACAGAATCCCATGAAATGGGCAGTGACTCTGCTCCAGCTATTCACTGGTATATGGGAGACAGGCCGCATACCGGATAGCTGGAGGAAAGCTATAGTAGTCCCTATTTTTAAAAAAGGGGACAGAAAATTGCCCGATAATTATAGATTGCTGGCCATGGCAGACAGTAGTTGTAAGATCTTCTGCTCCCTGTTAGTTGACAGCTTGAATAACTGGATAGAGGAAATGGGTCTTCTGTCTGCTCTCCAAACTGGCTTCCGCAAAGTATATAGCACCCTCGATAATCTAATAATGTTGAAACACATTATAGCAGGGTCTAAGGATAAGGGGGAAAAACTATATGTGTGTTTCGTTGATTATTCGAAAGCCTTTGACAGTGTTAATAGGGGACTTTTTTGGAAGAAATTAAGAGAGAAAAAGATCTGCCCCAAAATGTTGCATTTTTTGGAAGAAATGTATAGGGAAACTACTGTCTCCATATGTTTGGGCAAAGGAGGGATGTTATCACCTGAGATCGCTACTAATACTGGACTGAAGCAGGGATGTGTTACATCGCCTATATTGTATAACTTATATGTCTCAGATATGTGGGAAAGCTTCACCACCATAAGTAACTTTCCACCAATAGTGGCAGGGAAACCCATATGTGGCCTTATGTATGCAGACGATACCGTCCTCTTGGATAAGACCCCGATAGGGCTGCAAAGAATGTTGAATGGCCTACTAGCTTACTCTGAAGCAAATAACCTTAGTATTAATATTAATAAGACTAAAGTAATGGTATTCGGAGCTACAAAGCTAGAAAAGAAAAAACTTTCCTCAAGATGGCAGATAAACTCTATTAAATTGGAGGTTGTTGAGGCCTATCCATATTTGGGGATGCCTATTCTGAGCAATCCCTGTATACATTTATTCCAGGAGGCGGTTAATCTAAAAGTACTAAAGAAATGGAAAGTCATAAGGAAATATATGACCAGTAAAGGCGGCCACTCAATCGAAGGGTTACTTGAGATATAGCCTCTCTGTGGAAAGTGCAGTTAGAAGGGTGCCCAATAGCCTCTCTGTGAAAAGGGCATTTAAAAGTATGCCCAATAGCCTCTCTATGAAATGTTGAATTTAGAAGTGTACCCAATAGCCTCTCTGTGAAAAGTCAATTTAGAAGTGTTCCCAATAGCCTCTCTGGGTGGAAGGGATGAGTGCGTGGAAGGGATGAATGCGTGGAAGGGATGAGTGCGTGGAGGGGATGAGTGTGTGGAGGGGATGAACGCGTGGAAGAGATGAGTGCATGGAGGGGATGACTACGTGGAAGGGATGAATACGTGGAAGGGATGACTGCACAAAAGGGATGAGTGCGTGGAGGGGATGAGTGCATGGAGGGGATGAGTGCGTGGAGGGGATGAGTGCGTGGAGGGGATGAGTGCGTGGAGGGGATGAGTGCATGGAGGGTATTAGGGCGTGGAGGGGATGAGTGCGTAGAGGGGGTGAGTGCGTAGAGGGGGTGTGTGCGTAGAGGGGGTGAGTGCGTGGAGTGGTGAGTGCGTAGAGAGGTGAGTGCGTAGAGGGGGTGAGTGGTTAGAGGTGGTGAGTGCGTAGAGGAGGTGAGTGCGTAGAGAGGGTGAGTGCGTAGAGGGGGTGAGTGCGTAGAGGGGATGAATGAGCAGAGGGGGTGAATGAGCAGAGGGCGTGAGTGAGCAGAGGGGGTGAATGCATAGTGCGTGTGAGGACATAAAACGGACGGGTGCGTAGAGAGGGTGAGTGACCAAAACAGATGAATGCATGAGGCGTGACGTACATAGTATGGTTTGGAATGCAGGGAACGTTTGAAAGAGCATGTAACCCATCATACTATGAATGCATAGTGCATGTGAGGACATAAAACGGACGAGTGCGTAGAGCGGGTGAGTGAGCAAAACAGATGAATGCATGATGCGTGACGTACATAGTATGGTTTGGAATGCAGGGAATGTTTGAAAGAGCATATAACCCATCATATCTCACCACCATGCTTACTCTCTTCTCTACACCACCACTCAACTAGAACACAGAGATACTATGACACCATTCGGTATAACTGTTCTCATACCAACATCTGCCGCTCACTCCACATCATTCTAAGTAAACACTGCTGGTTACACACCCCCCAGCCAGGCGTTCTCCTCAGGCCTGACGCAGCCACATTCGGTCTGGATAAATCCTGCCAGAACGAACACATACTACTGATCTCTCAACCACCACACCTACCGCTAAAAAGCAGCTATTACATGAATACCGCACCAGCTGCACACATACCCGGTGCTCACAGGCACCTTGACTCTCTCTACTCTCTCTACTGACCTGAACTTTGGTTCCCAAGGGCGTTCAACCTACCAGCGCCTTCAGACCATACCAATGGTATATAAGGCACTATATAAATGCAAAATAACATAACATAACATAACATATACAAAAGCTGCATTATACCTGGTATTCTGTATGCGCTGGAAACAGTAGAAAGTAAATATTTGAGTAAACTACACCTACTTGAAGGGAAGATCTGGAGACCAGCCCTAGGACTCCCCAACTCAGTACCAATACAAGCTATAAGGTGCGAACTGGGGCTCATATCCCTTTTGACTCTGTGGAAAATCGAATGTTGCAAACTCTATTTTAGAGTAATCTCAGGGGACGGGGATGAAGGAAGTCTGCTTAACCTTATAAGACAAAATAAAAGTGAAGGCAGATTTAAGAATTCCTATATGCTAAATCTTCAAAAAATAGTAGTATCTTTTCTAGAAGCCCTTGGCTATAATGAATTCATGGGAAAAGATAACAGAATGTGTATTAAGAAAAGTCTCAAAGATAAAGCTTTTATTTGGGATCTGTGCGAAAATCAATCTTATCTTTATAATAAGCCCAGATACTCTGTTTATGCTCTCCAAGGCCTCAAACCTGCCACCCCAAGACAATATCTGCTAAACACGGGAAGCAGAGCTTTGAGAAGATTTATCTTGCAACTACGTTTGAACATCCTCCCGGGTAATGATATTATTGGGGCAAGAACAAAAACTCCCCGTGCAGAAAGATTGTGTAGGCACTGTAATATAGAGGTGAAGACAGCAAGACATATTCTAACTTCATGCACCAAATTAAGGGAATGTTATTTTAAAGGATATGCAAATTTTGTAGAGGATATGCGAAGGATTGAATCTGACCAATTCTGGTCAGTTATTTATGATGGAGAGATTAAGGTTTTTATTGGGGCAGCCTTTTATATTTGGAAGCGAGTAATATGATGTATGCTTTCTTATGTGTAATATGTAACTGTGTTTGGTTGATATAATATTTTTGTAGTGTATAAGGTTTTAATTAACCAAAAAACACTTTAATTAAATAATAAAAAAAAAAAAAACTATGGAGGGTCTCCTGACTGTAGCTTTCCATATCAGACATGTTTAATATTGATTTTTAGTGATGTTAGCCTTGTGGTTAGTTGATCCAAGGTAATAGCAGCACTCTAAGTGTAATTACTATACTATTCATCACCACTGTACACCAGTGTTAGGCAGAATTATATGCAGTACCCTTTGGGAACACCACACACAATTAAGACTATAAGTGACAGTACAAATTAACCTTTTCGTACAAGCCTGCACTACACAGTAAAGTGGTAGCGATGGCTGAGCAGCCAGAATTATCTCAAGAGCAAGTGAGCAGTATTAATAGATACACAAAGGCCAGCAATTACTATGGTTCAAACAAACATTGACTTAAGGCTTCTGAGTAAAGAAATATACATTTATTTACACATCAGTTGTATAACATCTCACTAAACTAAAGCAGTCCAAAAATCACACTCTTAATACACCACACCACTCCCAATAGGTTCCAGACAAGTTAAGCTTACAAAATGAAGTGGGAGCAAAATGGCACCCCAGAAATTTAAAAGGGAGGGAAAGATGAAGTTAGGCAGAAATTGAGTAGCACCAACAGGTAAGTAAGCAGGGCAATCTAGAAAGAGGAACTATAGTGAGGGAATCAAATCAAAAAGGCTTAGGGCCAATGTCAATAGGACAAAAGTCTTTTGCTCAAGATCACACATTCAGGGTAGTTCACGGTTAAGTCTTTGCCAAGAGTTCTGGACGAAGTTAGTCGACAGAAAAGTTAGTTTAAAGAGTAGAGAAGGACAAGCCCTCGGATTGGAGAACGATTTCACACACTTTCACCGCAGCTGAACGAAACAAAAACTGGATTTGAACAGTACCTTTAAATGGAGAAGAACCTGTAGCTGAGGCGGACGTTCCTGGCAGTTCCTGCAGGCTCACGGTTCCTGAAGCGACTGTCAGACTGACATGAAGTAGGAAGACTGGAGGGTCTTGCACTGCCCAGGGAAGAAACCAGCAGCAGAGCAAAGCAACACATAAAAGGTGCGCTCCTTAAAACCCAAGCAGGGTCCGACCTTTCTGGCTATTCGGCCCACTGTAGCTCTCTACAGCAAATTCGACCAGAGGAGTGAGTCCTAGCTTGCAATTTGGTCGAACTGGTTGGCCCCACCAGCTCAGATGAAGAAGATTCCAGGAGGATCCTGTCTTGTCGTTGGAGTCTGAAGATTCAGACCTGCAGAAGGGCTTCACCAGGCGGTTCAGTCATTATAGGGGTCCTCTTCCATCAGCTCTTCGTCGGTTCTTTCGTTCCAGGGATGACTCTACCTTTCCAGACCCAGAGACCTGCTTTTTATGCAGTTTCCGCCCCTTCACACAGCCTGATTTTCAATGACACAGCAGGGTGGCTGTCCCGCTGGGACAGTCACCACAGCTAATCCTACCAGAGTGTGACATGGGTCTCCAAGGAGACCCTGTGCATGCAGTCCTAAAACCCTTCCTCACATCCTGTCCCCCCAGACATACAGGCACCTAAGGAGGTCTTCATGCGTAGAAGCCCGCAAAAAGACGGTGAACAAAGGAATCAATCCTGGTTTGGCGCGCAGAGTAAAACACGAGAAAGACTTTTCCAAAAAGAAATGGCGACTAAAATCAGCCGGAACCGAAATAAAACATATATGGTCTAGAGAGTTTAAGTTCGAGGCTATCAAGATAGCCTAAAACAATACCAAGATAAGATAACCACGGTAGGAAAAATAGGGTAGTTACCACAGCTACCAGCCAAGTCTTGATGAAAACGGAGCGAAACAATGCTCCAAGAGACACAAACGAAAAGGGATAACTATTATCCCTTTCCAGTACTCCATGTAAGATAGGGGGTACTGGGTCTGTGGTTTTACAAAGGCTAATAAAGTTAATGGAAACTTTATATGTTCTGGGAGACAGTAGTCAGTCCCAGAAAATTGAGTCTGAGTTGGGAAGTCTAAAAAACATCCCTGTGTCAGTACAGTAGGTGAGGCTCCACAGTCTATAAACACATACAAATGTACAACACATAGCCAAAAACACATGTAAGAGTTGGGAAAAAATGCTGACACTCTTACCAGTTGAAAAAACAAATCCTAGAAATCCAGCAAAGGGACTCAGTAGGTAAGGGAAATTAGCCATTCTGGAGAATTCTCCCTAACAGCCTGTGTCATTGATCCTTTCACAGTGTCGCGGAGATTCAGTAACACTCCTCACCCTGCCTGCGTAGGAGGAGTCCAAAGTGGGGGTGTAGTGTTTGGCTGAATACCGAACAGATGGCCAAAGTGTTTGGCCGAAGCCGAATACGGAGCCCAATAGTTCCTTCGCGCCTATGACATTAAGCATTAGCTGTCATTGGTTATGTATTGCTTGAAACATATGTAGTGTCTGCCAATTACTATCACTGGGGTGGGGGGACATCACTGTTAACAGCAGGCGTTCTACCTGCTGGGCACACTATTGTTTTTCCAAATGTGAATAGGAAAAAAAAGACATGTCCAAACTCAGAAATGCTGCTGAAACTTGCATTCACTAGTTTTCTTTGAAATGCGTTTCTTTTTACTACCACACAAATACCCTGTCATTATTGTGCCTCTTCCTTTGTCTTTTATCACAGGTTATATTTATAAAGATATTATATGCTTGCCGTACCTCTCAGGGTGGGTGAATTATGATTTTTTTATTTTTGATAGCTGCGTGCTCATAGAGATGTATGGGTTGGTTGGGGGATTGGCGGGTGAGAGGGCTGATACCACAGCGGGTGACACCCATTTCCCTTTATTTGCATCCATTTGCTGGTTTAATTACTGTGAATCGCCTGAAAGAATAAAAATACGAGTCTGTGGAAACCCAAAGCAACAGATATTTGGGGTTCAGCCCTTTCACCAGGTATCAGTCTGGATGGTGGGGTGCAAGAGATGGGAAGGCAGTCCACTGTCTCCATAAATAGCAATCAAAACCAGAAACCACCCCTTCCTGCCCCCTCATACCCTCTCTCTCTCAAAGAAAAAACCACACCTGCACAATACACACTATGATACTCACTCACAGACTGCAACACTGGCACACACACATTCACTCACACAAAACATGGACACCCGCTGTCCGACACACAGATGCCAGAAAGAGGTGCATTTTCGGTTGTATACTAATTGACCTTTTCATGATTGACCTCGTGAGAATTGACCTTGGGAGAATTGACCTAATTTAGAAGGTCAATTAGGACATACATGCGGGGGGAAACCCTCTGCAACCCTCCACCCAATCCAAAACCCCCTGCAACCCCCCAACAAATCTCCTTATATTATTTATAATCCAAAACCAAACCAATACATATATAAAATAACTAAAATAATATAAAGGTCAATTGTGCAGAAGGTCAAATAGGACCACTATAATTAGGTCAATTGTGCAAAAGGTCAATTGTAAAAGGTCAATTTGGGTAATACCGCATTTTCTACCCCCTGGTTCTCGATCGAGCCCCTGTGGACACACATTTTACAAGATAATAGAAGGGTATTCTGGAACGCCCCTGTAGTGGGGGCCTTTTGTTCTTCTTAAATCATCTCACCTGCCCGCACATCTTTTGGTGTTGTGCTGCATTACCCCAGTGTAAGGGCCTATTTAGAAGACGCCGCAGGGAGCCCACCATATGCTGAAGGCTTTCTTTTAGAGTTGACAGGATTGTCTTTTGTGGAGGGGCAGCCGAGTGGTGGTGGAAGGAGAGAGTGTAACTACCGGCACCGATGTTGCCTTACCGCAACATTCATAATGAGGCCCAATGTACTTTTAAAACAAACATTTTTGTTTTCTCTTCCATCTGAATTTCCCACATGGTTCTGCAGGCATAACCAGTTTCTTTTATACAGCAATTTGTTTAAAACACAGATTCACTGAAATTGACATATGCCCAGAGAGCCAGGGCCTCTTTGAAGCATTGATTTTTGACATTTTGTAACTCAAAAGTCAAGCATTTTTCCATGTAGCTAAAAGTAAATCTGTGGATTCCCCAGCTCTGGCCTGACATGGCCTGACATTTAGGGATAATGCTTTCTTCTGCTATAGCACAATCTGGATATGGACCGGCATGGCAGGGCCTCATTGAAAAAAGCAGTATGATGTTGAATAGATAAAAATAGCGTCAATGCAGTATCCTTTTCTATGGAAAATGTTCCCTTTTCAATGGGTACTTTTTGAAAGCCGAAGAGCAGCACCACTTTTGAATTCACTTCTTTTGGTGCACACAAGAACACACACTGGCACCTTTCCCAGAGGGCTCCCTGTTCCAACTTGCCCAATAGGTGTTTGGCAAGATGGCGCAGCCATCATTTTGCAGCTACAAAATGCAGTTTTGATGCGAAGCAATGGTGCTCAAAGGAGCCAGCACAGCCATTTTGCTGTTTCTGCTGTAGTGCAGCTTGGTGATGTGGAGAAGTACTGCTGAGTGGGTAAGTATATCCCACACCCTGGTGTGGGCGAGAAAGAGAAAAACCCAAGAGTGATGGAGAAATCAAAATAAACGCTGGTGCAGGGATGAAACAGAGAAGCCCCAGAGTGGAGCAAGAACCATGAAGAAGCTCTGATTTGGGAGAGAATGAGAAAAACCTGAGAGTGGTGGAGAAACCAAAAGAAACGCTGGCGCAGGGAAGAAACAGAGGAGCCCCAGAGCGGAGAGCGAACCATGCAGAAGCCCTGGTGTGGGAGTGAAAGAGAAAAAGCAGAGAGTGGTGGAGAAAGAAAGAGAAACGCTGGTGCAGGGAAGAAACAGAGAAGCCCCAGAGTGGAGAGAGAATCATGCAGAAGCCCAGGTGTAGGAGAGAAAGAGAAAAAGCAGAGAGTGGTTGAGAAAGAAAGAGAAACGCTGGTGCAGGGAAGAAACAGAGAAGCCCCAGAGTGGAGAGAGAACCATGCAGAAGCCCTGGTGTAGGAGAGAAAGAGAAAAAGCAGAGAGTGGTTGAGAAAGAAAGAGAAACGCTGGTGCAGGGAAGAAACAGAGAAGCCCCAGAGTGGAGAGAGAACCATGCAGAAGCCCTGGTGTGGGAGAGAAAGAGAAAAAGCAGAGAGTGGTGGAGAAACCAAAAGAAACGCTGGTGCAGGGAAGAAAGAGAAAAATCCAAGAGTGGTGGAGAAAGCAAAGCACCAGAGGGGGAGAAAAAAACGGAAGAAACCCTGATGTGGGGAAGAAACCACCCGTTGTGGGGAGAGAAACACCAAGAAGCCCTGGAGTGGGGAAAAGAGATAGAGAGAAAAGCAGTGTGGGTGAAAGAACAGAAGAATCAGAGTGGAACATGAGCATGACTGAATCCCAGAGTGGAGAAGGAAGAGACTGTGGGAAGGGGAAATAATAAATTATCTCAGAAAGGAGAAGGCCTGTGAGACACACATGTCAAGGCGAACCAGAGAGACCCAATGGGAACCTCCAGGACAGCACTCCAGCCATACACAAACTATATGGTTTTAGTCTGTAAAGATAGGCAAGGGCCTTTGGTAAAGAGACACATGGGTGGGGGTCAGAAGCTAGCAGCAATCTCTTTCCTTTGGGTAAGGTCCAACATTTTGTCTTGGTTGTTTGTATTATCCTTTGAGCAGTATGGAGGTAAAGTAGGTTAGAATAGGATTTCTGGACTTAATTTATGCATAACTATCTTGACAACCTGTTGAGCACCTCTTTATACCTTCAGTTGGGCTTGGTATCGCAGAGTTAGGGAATCATTAGGTTCTCTGAAACAGAAGAGAGAATAAACCTTTTTAAATATGCCTCCTTGTTTGTCTCTTGATTCTCACTCTGGCCTACCACGAGTGCTGTCAGAAATGGGATGCCAACAACTTGACAGAAGGTTGACTGACCTGTTAGTGAAATGGTTGGACCCAAGAGCGAGACTCCCTGAAACAGCTACCCACCCCCCCCAATCTATTGTTGGGTTTGACTTGTTTACCCTAGCCAAAGTGGAAACCCCCTCCCAGGAAAGATTAATACCTATAATCTTCACCATCTCTCTACCAAAATGAACCTATATTCAGTTAGCTGGCAAATCTGAGTTGGTATGGAAACACCCCCTGTATCTAGCTGCCGGGGGCATCAACCCAGAGTACTGGGAGAAGTAAAGCTGGCGATACATAATGCAGTGGCTCAGATTTATAAAACAAGACCTGGCGATCCATAGCCGAGGGCATCCTAGAGTGAGCTCTGACCTCTCATTTACAAGAAGTGGAAGATCTCTCCACCACTGAGAGGGGTTGTAAAGGCTGGAGTGGGGTGTCTGTACTCCTGCTCTCCACATGGTAGAGGAGAGGTACAGAAGACCCCAGACAAGCAATCAAAGCCTATCTCTCAGGAGGTGATGCAGGCTGGTTCTTAAGTACAGTGTAGTCCCCAATCACCCACAAAGGAATGTCCGCACACTGCATTAGTGGAAACACAGTCTTTATATAATTAAGGTTCAAGGTTATATACACAATAAAAATAACTCACTTTGTGCTCAGTTAATCTACAATGGCAAATATATACACAGTTCTACGTGGTACCACAATTACTATTAGATTTCATTAAAGTGCATCAACTGGACTTTGTTTAAATGTTACACAAATCAAGTAATAAAGAGAACCAACAACAGACATTGGAGGAAAGCAGTTGTTTAGAACAATTGGCAGAATGCTGAGCCCCTAAAACCAGGCACAGTTCTTTATGAGGATCCCCCACCTGGGCAACCTGGCGATAAAGATATCATACAAGCCCAGTCCATATTTTATTCACAAGTGTCTTATTTCCTTCTAAATAGTTGTACAAGTCGGGTCGTCGATTAATCCTTCATGAGCACCTCCCTTTAAGCCAAGAGCCACGTTACGTTGAGATCCAATGTGTAAAAATGGTGAACGGTGTCGTTGCGACAGCAACTCCGGTTCTTGCGGTGCTCGTTGATGATCAGTCAAAAACGTCCTGCAAGGGAAGGCGTGTGGTGCACCTCGACGATGAGTGTTAGTTGCCGCAAAGAATCAATGAAGGCCCAGCAAGGGTGTCGGATCGTCGGCTTCTGGCGTCGGGTAACGGGACGTAAACATGGTTGGCTTCAGTAGCTTCATCAGCGTCTCTGAGGTCTTCTGGTGGCAGGAAACCCAAAGGCGGATTCTCCTCGGTCGTCGGTGGCCTGGACTTTCTCAGGCAGGATGAAACCGGTCGACGAGGTTGAACACGGGATTCCTGGTATCAAAAATTCATCGTCATTGTATACCTAGACGACATACTGATTTATTCCAGGGAACCTCAGAAACATCAAAAACACTTTAAGGCAGTTTTACAGCATTTACGTGAGCATAAGCTCCTGGCCAAACCTGAAAAATGTCTTTTCCATGTATCAACCGTTCATTAATTTGAATTTGTTCTTAGCCCCAAAGGAATCGGAATGGATTCTTCCAAGGTTGATTCCATCTTATCTTGGCCTGTTCCTTCCACTGTGAAACACATTCAATCCTTCCTGGGGCTTGCTAACTTTTACAGGAAATTCATACCCACGATTTCTGACATTGTACACCCTATTGTCACACTTTTAAAGAAAGATACCCCATTCCAGTGGTCCTCAGCTCAGGAGTCGGCATTCCAACAATTGAAATCGGTGTTCACTCGAGCCCCCATCCTAGCTCAACCTGACACAGACCGTCCCTTCCTACGACATTGGAGCAGTTTTGAAACAAGAACTTGATGACAAGATGGAACATCCCATTGCCTATCTGTCCCGTACTTTGACTCCCAGTGAAATTCATTATTCCGTCCTGGAGGAGGAGTTGCTAGCCATCCGACAAGCCTTCACTGACTGGCGTCATCTCCTTCTGGGAGCCAAAAACCCAGTCTGTACAGACCATCGGTACTTACAAGTCTTACAATCCCTGGAGTGCAAAAACAGCCGTCAGGCCCACTGGGCCTTCTTATTTTCCCAATATCAATTTCAAATCCACCACTTACCTGGAGCACATAACCTCATAGCTGATGCCTTGTCCAGGCCTCCTGATTATGAACCCCTTGAGGACCGGACCTTTCCCAAGATGTTTCCTAACACAGTGTTCGTTGCTCAAGCCATTACTCTCATGGAGGATATTCGGGCCAAGACACAGTCTTCCGAACTTTGGAAGTAGTTTAAAGGAGGCAATCTACGGAATCTCAAGATGCAGGACGGATATCTATTCAAGTAAACACGTCTGGCTATTCCCACACAAGAGCTGAGACATAAGATCATGAATCTATGCCATGATACCCTCCATTCAGGACACCGTGGAATCACCAATACTCTCAGTCTTATACAGAGGCAGTTCTGGTGGCCAAGGATGAAAAACGATGTAATAACCTATTCTAATCCTGTGCAGTATGCAATCAGAACAAATATGATAACAGAAGACCAGCAGGTCTCTTACACCAACCAGCAATACCAATAAGACCTTGGAAAATCATCGCCACAGATTTCATCGTGGAACTACCTTCATCCAGAGGATACACAACCATAATGGTTAGCATCGATTTGTTTACGCATATGGCTCATTTTACACCTTTGTACAAGTTATCATCCTGATCTGAATTGCCTGGGATTTTTTTGGAACATATATTCAGGCTTCATGGACTACCTTCCAAAATTATTTCCGACAGAGCGCCCCAGTACATATCCCAGCTTTGGAAACAACTATGTCGGATATTGGGGATCCAGCGCGCATTGTCCTCAGGGTATCATCCACAGACCAATGGAGCAACTGAACGATATAAACAGACCTTGCAACAGTACCTTCGCTGCTTCGCCACCAAGGTCCAGGATGATTGGTCACTCTTGATTCCTATAGCTGAATTCGCTTACAACAATTCAGATCATTCAGCTATCAAGACCAGTCTGTTCTTTTGCAGTCAAGGATTTCACCCTTCAGTTCTACCATCCGTTCTTCCACATCCTACCCCAGTTCCTACGGTTGATTCCTGGATTGAAACATTGATCAATGTACACAAGCAAGCCAAGAAACACTTGGAAAAGGCCCGAAAAGATGTCAAACAATATGCAGACACTAAAAGAAGGCCTAGTTCTTCTTATGTAGTAGGAGATAAGGTCTGGCTGTCTTTGAAACTCCTTCCTCGACATCTACGACCAAATAAATTGGCTCCCAGATATTACAGACCGTTCTCCATAAAGGAAATTATTAATCTAGTGGCCTTTCAACTCTGACTTCCAGAGTCGTGGAAAAGGATTCATCCAGTCTTCCACATTTCTCTGTTTAAACCATTTGTACATTCCACTCGAACTGCTCCAAGATCTACTCCAGTAATTGTCAATAACCAGCTTGAATTCGATGTCTCCAGAATATGTGACTCCAGGTACAGACGAGGCCAACTCCAGTATCTGGTCGAATGGAAAGGATATCCTCCCAGTGAGCGCACCTGGGAACCCGTCTCAAACATGAATGCCCCCCGATTGATACAAAAATACCATCATATCCACCCATGCAAACCCGGAGGTGCGGGGCTTCGGAGGAGGCATACTGTCATGAACCACTGATTACGTCCATTCTGGACTTTGTGGTCCATGATGCATCAAGGCCTGATCTCTGTGATCCTTCCAACATGGCCATCGAATTCAAAACGCTGCTTACCAGCCCTTGCGCGCTACGTTCAACTTCCTACTAAACAGCCAGGCCCCCGCAGCTCTGCGTGTATCAACGCTACTGCTTGGGGTAGTCAGACATGTGTTGCTGGAGTACGCTCAGTGCCCCCTTTTGAGTCCTTGTTTCCAACTTCCTGATTAATTCTCCCGTTGGCTCCCTTTCCTTGCCCTACCCATTTCCTGTGCTTCACTTCCTAGATTCTTTCTGTACTCGGTCCTACGATATTTCCGTACCTCCGAGTCAGGACACTGTACTCTTCCTGGTTCCCGGTCCTGGATGTTTGAACGCTACACAGCGTAGGACTTTGTAATCCTCATGCTTGAATCCAAAGACCTGCACACGGGTCTGTATAAATCCCGGACTGTACGAAAGAATGAAGTCACTTCCAAGAAGGTCACAAGTAAAGAGAAACAGGTGAGAACGGGAGAAACTTGTGACAGGACTGGGTTACAGTCCCTTTGAACTTCTCTATGGCCATCCAGTCATAGGTCCATTGGCCCTAATCAAGGAGGGGTTGGAGAGTGCTCCTTCCCCCGAGCCAGTCAGCGTGACTGACTATGTGATAGGTCTCCGGAGGAGAATGTCAAACATGATGGCAGAAGCAAGTGATAACTTGAAAGCAGGCCAGGCTCTGGTCAAACATTGGCATGAACAGAAGGCCAACATGGTTGAGTTTACTCAAGACCAGCTTCTGCTAGTTATGGTTCCAACAAGACAGAGGGCCTTGCAGGACAAATGGATAGGACCCTTCAAGGTTGTGGGCAAACTTGGAGAGGTGAACTATTTGATGGACTTAGGCAGACCTAAGGAGGCTCCCAGAGACTTTCACACCAATCGTTTAAAGGCTTAGGTCTCGAGACCAGATGTAGGAGCTTTGCTTCTAGCTTCAGCTCAAGAGGAAGAGGAGAGTGAACCTCTACCGGACCTCCTCAGAGGCCAACCTTTAGATGAACAGATAGAAGGAGTTAATCTCTCTTCTCAGCTGACCTCTAAACAACAAGAGGAGTGCAAAGTTCTGTTGAATCAGTTTGCCTCCCTGTTGTTACTATCACCACGCTTGACCCCTTGGGGCCAGCATGATAGTCTCACTGGTGACTGTATACCTGTGAAAAGCAGAGATTACAGAATGTCAGAACATGTGAGATCCCCCATCAAAGGAGAGGTCAACAAGATGCTTGATCTTGGGGTTATAGAGCCCTCTACAAGTCCTTGGTCTAGTCCAGTTGTTCTAGTACCAAAGGCAGGATCTAAGGAGTTGAGATTCTGTGTGGACTATAGAGCTCTAAATGCAGTCACCAAGACTGATGTGCATCCTTTGCCAAGGACAGATGAACTGGTGGATTGACTTGGTTCAGCCAAGTTCCTCAGTACATTTGATCTAAGGTCAGGCTATTGGCAAATAGCAATGACAGACCATGCCAAGGTGAAAACTGCATTCTGCACCCCAGCAGGCCTCTACCAGTTTAAGGTAATGCCTTTTGGACTAAATAATGCACCTGCTACATTTCAAAGGATGGTCAATCAAGTTCTGAATGGGATGGAGGACTTCTGCATGACATACTTGGATGACATTGCAGTGTTCAGCCCTACTTGGAAAGAACATGTTGACCACCTAGGATATGTTTTGCAGGCTCTTGAGCAGGCCCATCTGGCCATAAAGGCGAGCAAATGCCAAATTGGTCAGAGTAAAGTGGTCTACCTTGGTCATGAGGTAGGAGGAGGTGAGATATGGCCATTGCCAAGCAAAGTACAAACTGTGCAAAACTGGACCACCCCTACTACTCAAACCCAAGTGAGAGCTTTCCTAGGTCTCATTGGGTAATACAGGAATTTCATAGAGAACTATTGGA
This sequence comes from Ambystoma mexicanum, assembly GCA_002915635.3. Classification (NCBI taxonomy): domain Eukaryota; kingdom Metazoa; phylum Chordata; class Amphibia; order Caudata; family Ambystomatidae; genus Ambystoma; species Ambystoma mexicanum. The sequence goes on along the minus strand of CM010932.2, from coordinate 1,526,013,525 downwards.
CCATAGCTTCTCCCTTGAATGTAATTGCCTCGCCAAAATTCCCTAAAAAGGTTAGATGGAATGAGGAGTGCACTCAAGCCTTTGAAAACCTGAAGAAAGCCCTTTCTCAAGCTCCAGTCCTAAGAGCTACTGATTATCAACAACCCTTCATTGTGCAGACAGATGCCTCCAATACAGGTATAGGTGCAGTCCTTAGTCAACTGGATGAGAAAGGTAGGGAACACCCCATTTGCTTCATCAGTAGGAAACTGAAAGAACCAGAAACAAGGCCGGCAACCATAGAGCGTGAATGTGTTGCCATTGTATGGAGTTTGAAGAAGTTTAGGCCATACTTGTAAGGATCTACTTTTGTTATTAAAACTGAACACCAACCCTTGAGATGGTTACTGCAAATGAAAGGGGAAAACCCAAAACTTCTGAGATGGTCAGTCTGCCTGCAAGTTTTGATTTTAACATTGAGCATAGATCAGGATGTCACCACCAAAATGCTAAGTGTCTCTCTAGGATGTTTGTAACCGACTAGAGGTAGAGATTCATCCAGGAGTGGATTAAATCCTCCTGTCCCTTAGTCTGGAGGGCAGGGCGGGGAGAGTGTTAGGGAGAATTGTCATAAATTACCTAAAGAGTCCCCCAGCAGCTTTGTTGGATTTTTGGGGTTTATTTTTTCACCTGGTAAGAGTGTGAGCCTTTTTCCCACTCGTACATGTGTTTTGCTGTGTGTGTTTTCACTGTTTGTGTGATCTTGGACACTGGAGACTCACCTACTCCATGTGCACCACCTTTTGTGTGTGTTACACAGCACCTTCAGTGCAGTGACACAAGGTTGTCTTTGAGACTTCCCACCGACTATATTTTTCTGGGGCTGACTACTGTCCCCCAGAAACAGGTAAAGTTGCCATTAACATTATAAAGTCACTTTAAATTACAGACCCAGTACACCCCATCTTACATGGAGTACTGGAAAGGGTTACCTCTTATCCCTTTTGTCTGTGCCTCCTGGAGCCTTGTTTCACTCCCTTAACTTTAAGACTTGGCTGGTGGCAGTGGTGTACCCTAACTTTCCTACCGCGATTATATTATATAAACGTGTTATTGTTCCAGGCTATTATAGTAGCCTCGAACATATACCCGCTTCACCAAATACATTTTACTTTACTTCCAGCTGGGTTTATTCGCCATTTCTTTTTGTTAAAGTATTTCTCGTGTTTTTCTCTGCGCGCCAAACCGGGGATGATTCCTTTGTTCGCTGTCTTTTCGCGGGCTTCTGCACAGAAGCCCTCCATAAGGCACCTGATAGTCTATAGGGCCAGGATGTGAGGGAGGGATCTTCAGACCCCTGCCATGGGTTGCCTTAGTAACCGAAGTCGCACGCTTGCCTGATTGGCTAAGGGGACTCCCTGCTGCGTGATTAAGAGCCAGGCTGTATGAAAGGGGGAAAACTGCATAAAAAGCAGGTCTCTGGGACTGGAAGAGCAGAGTCGCAACTGGAACGAAAGATCCAACAAGGAACTGGAAGAAGAGGACCGCTACAACGACTGAACCGCCCGGTGAAGCCCTGCTGCAGGTCCGAATCTCCAAATCTGATGACATAGAAGATCCTCCAGGAAACTTCTTCCCTTGAAGCTGGTGGGAGCAACCAGTTCACCCAAACTGCAAGCCAGGACCCCTCCTCTGGTCGAATTCGCTGTACAGAGCTACAGTGGGCCGGATAGCCAGGAATTTCGGACCCTTCTTGGGTTTTAAGGAGCACACCTTTTATTTGTTGTTTTGCTCTGATGTTGGTTTCTTCCCTGGGTGGCGCAGGACCCTCCAGTCTTCCTACTTCGTGTAAGTCCGACAGTCGCTTCAGGAACCGTGGGCCTGCAGGAAAAACCAGGAACGTCCGCCTCAGCTACAGCCCTCTCTCCATTTTAAGGTACTGTGCAAATCCGGTTGTTTGTTTCGTTCAGCCGTGGTTAAAGTGTTTGAAATCTTTCTCCAATCCGAGGGCTTGTCCTTCTCTTCTCTTTGAACTAACTTTTCTACCAACCAACCTCGTCCGGAATCTGTGCCACGAACTTTACCGCAAACTACACTGAACCTATTATCTTGAGCAAAAGACTTTTGAACCATTGACTTTGGCCCTAAGCCTTTTCTATCTGATTTTAACCTTGTAGTCTCTCTTGTTTAGTAGCCCTGCTTACTTACCTGTTGGTATTGCCTAATTTCTAATAATTTTGTCTTTCCCTCCCTTTTAAATTGCAGGAGTACTATTTTGCTCCCACGTCATTTTGTGAGCTTAACTTGTCTGGAATTTAAGGGAAGTGGTGTGGTGTGTTTATGATTGTGATTTTTGAGTTGCTTAGAATAGTGAAATGTTTTGCAACTGTTGAATAAATAAATATATATTCTTTTACTCAGAAACCTTGAGTCAGTGTTTGCTTGAACCATAGTAATTGCTGTCCTTTGTGTAACTATTTGTACTGCTCACTTACTCTTGAGATAATTCTGGCTGCTCCGCTACTGTTACCACTATAACTGTGAAGTACAGGCTTGTACCAAAGGTGAAATTGTACTGTCACTTGTAGTCCTAATTGTGTGTAGTGTTCCCAAAAGGTACTGCATATAATTCTGCCTAACACTGATAGACTAAAAAAGTCAACTGAGGAGAAAGCTACTCTAGACCCTTCTAAGATTGGCTTCCAGGATGGTACATAGCCTACTGATGTTAAACACTCTTAAGGCACTAAACGGCTTTAACACCCCGATTATTCATGAGCTTTGCCAATTTTAATTTGACTTTCAATACAATGAATTGAGAATTGGGGGATTCCCACTGATTTGTGCACATTCTTAGAAAAAGTCACACTAAAATGCACGCTCAGGTTAGGTTGGACAGCATGGGCGCCACCACCAAAGAGATTCATAGAGCCAAAGGTCTTAAACAAGGCTGTGGCCTGGCACCCAGGCTCTTCAGCCTATGCATGGCGGATTAAAATAACAACTGATGAGAATTCGAAAGGTTCCACCCAAATTGGGGCATCCTAGGATCATTTGGATGTCATCTGGCGATGATGTGGTCATTTTAGACCACACGAAGGTCAGAATCTCTCAAGCAGTTGATGAATTGGTTAGATTTTGGTCGTTCCTCTGGGCAAAGGCCAGATCTGGTATCATCTTGCTCAGACTGGAGTATAGGTAGGGAGTAAAAGTGCCACCAGTAATGGTTTTGGGAGCTGGATTCGAAACCCTAATGGTTTGTGTTGTAGATAGAAACATTGCCGGTGAGCTATCTTCTCTGCTGTTATTTAGTTTGTATTGGGAGTGACAGTGCTAAAACTGTAACAGCCTGTATTTATTATCCACTATTGCCACCTTGTGGCAGAAGGTTGAATTGACGTGATTTTGGTCAATCACTCAAACCTGCTGTACTTTGAGGAGATTTGGGGAATTCCTATGCGTTTTCGTGTTTGGGTTTTGTTTGTGCAGGCTTTAGTTATATATCGCTCGGCAACCTAAGGCCAAGCCTTCCATATGCTAAATCGTGATCATATTCCTTTTCAGTGGATGTCATCGGCATTGGTGACTTGTTGATGTCGTTTTAATTGGAAGGTGAAAAAGTCAAAATATTCACAATCAATTATTTGTAATCTTCGCTGCCGCCCCAATTCTCTAGCATAGCATTTGCCAAAGAAATACAAGCCTGTTGAAAGGCTTCGATTTGAAAACATTTGAAATCTCTTATTTGCACATGAAAATGTGAGTGCGAGGGTAGAACCAACGAGATGTTTGGTCCGTAAAACTCACTGGAAAATACACTCAGAGAGTTGCAATCCGGGCAGGATCTGATGCCAAATACGTTCTTTCTCAAAGGCGTGCATGTCTTGTTTTCAGTAAAGTATTTAAACATGAGCCTTCTCAGGCATGGCGCATGACAGCTCATTGTGTGTTCGTAGTTAGCGTAGAAGCAGCTGATATTTCTAAGCAGGTGGGCTCTAAAATAAAGATTCCTCTCAAGTTGAGGAGGATGCCGGCCTCTTGCGCTGCAATATGAATTCAGAGCAAAGCAAACTGCTCGGGTTTTCATGCAGCGTTGTCTATGCGCAACGCTTGCACGCCGGCCATCTATGTGTGCGTCTTGCCTTGCACATTCCACGCCCTATTTCTGGCAGCAAGTAGAGCAGTGCAATACGTCAGAAAGGGCATCTTTAGGGACCCGGCTGTTTTTCGTGTCTGCAAGCAATGAAATGAAATCGCGATTTGATATATATTTTGTAACTGCTGTTGCTTTACTGTTAATGCAGCTCACCGCAAGGTGTACTGCTTAAAAGAAATGTCTTTTTTCTGTGTGGAAGTAGTGTTCTCTGCCCTTTTCTCACTGTGCAGGCAGATGCAAACGTTCTGGTTCGGGTAGTTTCACAATAACAACATACTGTGCACCATCTGATGGCACGCCTGGCTCCAGCCTTTACCCCAGTGAATGCACGTTTTCTTGCGCTATCACCCACCCTTAAGCCATGCATTCACTCATCTAGACATGCTACAATAAGGTGATGGTCACTTTCCAGCCCTTGAAAGATAATTCTGTACTAGGGAGAAGTTTTTAGGGCGTAAATATGCATATTATTCAAAATCCCCTTTTCTTGTTTTACCGATAAAGAGTTGGAACAGATATTTTAAAGATTGAACTTGCCTTTCTCGACACTTTTCCAATGAGTTGCCCGGTATTACAAAGAGAGTGCCACTTTAACTGATTTTAGTAGTTAAGGGGGATTTTATTACAATTTTAATTAAGTGTGATTTATATTTTGGGAATAAAGTGTTAATGTCGGGGGGTGCCACAATAACAGTTTTGCAGCGTAAATGTGGGATTTGGACGGTGATCGCTAGGAGGCAATTACATGTTTTCGCTTCACTTTGACTATGGGGCACTTGCGTACAGGATCAAACCTGTACTTTTTTATTTTGTACCTACTGCGGATGGAATGACAGATGACTGGATTACCATGAAAGTGATAAGAGCATCTTGCACCGAGCGATTACCCTACATATGCGCGCAATGAAACAATAAAAGAACACTTCTGTGTTTACACCGGAAAAAAACTGGTATCCCTGATTTTGTTAAAGGGGCAAACGGGAAAACACTGATAAACACAGATTCTGAAATGTTTTAAAAACACTGAAAAAACACCCCGAAAGTAAAAAAATAAAAATAAACCCCTAAAACAGGAAACCCTAAGTATAGGGTTTAAGTTTTTATCAGCCCAAATTCCAGTGATGCTGGAAATGATTCGGAGGGACAGGGCCTCCGTATCCTTGTCCTTTATTGCTTTTTATCAGGTGTTCTGACTTGTTTTCCATGCAGGAGTCCATGTGGGACTCCTGGCGGTGCAGCTCTTCCTGTATTTGGTTTGGTGAACAGACCCTTGGGATACCCTTATGACACCCATGGGTGGGAGTACGACCATATACTCCTAATGTATGTTTTTGGGCACCTGTGTGGTGCCAGCTCCATGTTGAATTGAAAGGTGCCCTGAGTGACCTCCATTTTGGGATACCCAGGCCCTGTCATTGGAATCAGTGGATTCCTGATAGGAAACAAGATGGCCCCTGTGGCCTCTTGCTTTCTATCGCCTGTTACCTTACTTTTGCCCTGACTCTGTCCCTTCCCCTGAATGGCTGTTGGGTGGAAGTTCCATATATGGTATTGTGGGGAAGTTCAGGCCAGACCATCTGGAGCCTTCCCAATGATTGAATGTTGTGGGTACACCCGTGGGATGGGACCTGGGTGAATGGAGTGTGTGACAAATACGGATTCTGTGTTATGGGTGTCTAGTATCTGGTGGTTGACACAATGGGCCTCATTACGAGTGTTGCATTAAGGCAACAACGGCGCTGGTAGTGCTACCGGTGCCGTTGTTACCTCACCGCAACATTCCGAGTTCTGCTCGCGCGGCCGCTCTGCACACCTGGTCAGACCAGACGTGCAGAGCGGCACCCGCTAGCAGAACAGGATGGTAGCAACAGTCCCGTTATTAATGGGACTGTTGTTACCATCCTCCCCATTCCCATTGAGCCCTATGTGGGATAAAATGGGAATGGGGACGTACCGGGTCCCGCGAATGGGAATTACAGGGCCCGCAAAGGTTGGAATGGCCTGGTAATTCACATTTTTCGGGATCCGGACCAGAGTTTGGGGGTTACCATGCCGGTAAAATCAGCATGGCTACCTCCAAACTCGTAATGAGGCCCAATGACTAAGACAGCCCTGCCCGAAACTGGTATGAATGCAGTGTGGAGTGCTGAATGGCAGAGTGCTGTCCGAATCCACATTCCGTGTTGTGAGTGTCTGGATAAAGAAGAATGGCCTGAATGCACTGTGAGCCGATTGGCTGCCTGACAGCCTGAATGTCCTTCTGAGTGATTGGTTGCCTGAGTTTGACCCAGCAGAGTGAATGGGAGATCAACAGTATACCTGGGGGCCTCTCACTGCTAGAAATCATTCAGAAGCTGAAGTTGAAACTGATGCTTAACTTTGAAGCCCACTGGAAGAAGAAGAACCGCTGCTGCTGTCCTTTCCTAATCTGAAAGCTGTTGTGCCTTCAAGGAACTGATCCAAGAGAGGACCTGGTTAGGCGACCTCACCCCGAGCTACGAGGGACCACCGTGCACCAGCTGATCTTTTCGAAAGCTCCCTGGTAGACAGACCTATGAAAGGCTGCCGACCGGAGAAGGGAACCACCGAGGAGAATGAAGAGAAGCAACGGGCAGCCGTCCACAGTCGCCAACCACCATCATCGACCAGAGCGGCTGTGCTCACTTTTGCCTCAGAAAATTTTGATAAAAACCCAGTCCATGAAACGTTGGATACAGCGGGGGCATTAGCAAATCCAAAGGTCATAACCAGATACTCAAAGTGGCCGAAGAGAGTTCTGAAGGCTGTTTTCAACTCATCGCCTTCTTTTATACGAATGAGATGGTAGGCACCTCTTAGATCGAGTTTAGTGAAGATGACTGCACCCCTCACTGCTTCCAGGATGTCCGAAATAAGAGGTAATGGGTAGCGGTCCTTGAGGGTGCATTGATTGAGCCCACAATAATCCAAACATGGCCTAAGCTCCTTGGAATCTTTCTTAGGAACGAAGAAGAGAGAAGCTCCCGCTTGGCACTTGGAAGGTCAAATAGTCCCATTTGTTAAATTGGTGTCCAAATTTCTCAGAGGGCGCTTTTTTTCGGCTCAGATAGAATGAACATTCTTCCAAAGGGAATCACCGCTGAAGGCTCAGCACAATCCTCAGGTCTGTGAGGTGGGAGAGATTGAACAATGGCTATTGAAAACACATCTGAGTATGTTTGGTAAGCTTGGGGAATCTGGATAATGTTGGAGATAGTTACTGAGGATTGCTGGGGTTCCTGGAGGTTTTCTGAAGGGCTTGGCAATGTGGTAAGAGATAAACAATGGGACATACAATGTTCTGAACCAAGAAACAAGGAGCCTGCTGCCCAATTGATGTATGCATTGTGTTTCTGTAGCCAAGGCATACCTAGAACCATGGGATAGTGGGCAGATCTTATGATGTCAAATCTAATCATCTCTTGATGGTTGTTTATGGAAAGTAGAATCTCCTTGGTTTGATGAGTTATGGGTCCAGAAGACAAGGGTCTGCCATCAATGGCTTCAACAGGTTGCTTTATTTCTTTGGTTTCCCGGGGAACGTGATGGGTGACGGCCGAGTCATGATCTATGAATATGCCCATGGCACCGCAAACCACTAAGGCCAGGATGGGGTAGTATTCTCTTTTGGAAGGTGACAGAAATGCATGTAGAATCACAAGATTGTTCTGTCCTGGGGAGTTCAAGGAAGGAATTGATGAGCAGACATCTTTCTCCCGAAACTGTGCTCCACTTAGGATCGGGAGCTGGCGTTTCACGAACGCTGAGGCGGTGCTATAGGACACTCTCTTACAAGGTGTTTATCAGAGACACAATACATGCACAGTGCTGTATTAATCCGACAGATCCTTTCTTGGGGGGAAATTGGTCCTCGGAAGGCGCCTAGTTGCATGGGTTCTGGATCTGAGGCTTGTGCTGCGTTGGTTTCTTTTTTGTAGGAGTGGTCTGTGACTCCCTTTGGGGATGTTGGCTTAGACTTCCTTTTCTCTGCCTTTCTTTCCTGGATCCGGAAATCGATCTGTAGGGAGAGGTCCATGAGAGCTTGGAAGGAGCTTGGGCGAGCTACCCTAGCTAATTCATCCTTTATCTCGTCATTCAGATCTCTTCGAAAGAGGGTGAAGTTGGCTTCTTGGGACCAGATGGCCTCTTTTACTACTTGTCTAAAGCTAGTCACATACGTGAGCATATCCTGGGACGCTTGTTGAAATTCAAGCAGTCTCTCTTGTGCACTGTAAACGAGTTCTGGGCGATCAAACATGGCTTTAAGGGCTTCCACAAACCCTCGTAATCATCCAGGAGTGCATCACCCGCATTGACTAAGGGGGTTGCCCAGGTTAAAGCATTGCCCGTGAGATGTGATATCATAAAACCCACCTTTTGCTCTTGGGGTGGAAAAGTAGTACGGTTTGAAGGTAAAATGCACCAAACAAGAATCAAGGAAAGCACAAAGGGTTTTTGATGATCCATCGTATTTGTCCACTATTCCTCCCAACAAGACACTTGTTTTGGCTGCAGAGTCAAGAGATAAGACTAACTGCTTTAATGCTGCGTTCTCAGCCTTGAGGTTCTGGACTTCAGTAGTTAATTCCTGCATACCTCGCATGAGTTCTTGAACTGCGGCTTCTATATCTACCTTTGTATCAGGTTTGAGGCATCTCAATCTTCTGTCACAAGTTTCTCCCCTTCTCACCTGTTTCTCTTTACTTGCGACCTTCTTGGAAGTGACTTCCTTCTTTCGTACAGTCCGGGATTTATACAGACCCGTGTGCAGGTCTTCAGATTCCAGCGTGAGGATTACAAAGTCCTACGCTGGGTAGCGTTCAAACATCCAGGACCGGGAACCAGGACGAATACAGTGTCGTGACTTGGAGGTACGGAAACGTCATAGGACTGAGTACAGAAAGGATCCAGGAAATTAAGCGTGTGAAGTGAGTAGGGCAAGGAAAGGGTGCACGCGGGAATATTAATCAGGAAGATGGGAACAAGGACTCGAAAGGAGGCACTGATCGGACTCCGGCAACACACGTCTGACTACTCTAAGCAGTAGCGTTGAGATGCACAGAGCTGTGGGGGCGTGACTGTTTAGTGGGAAGTTGAACGAAGCGCGCAAGGGCTGGTAAGCAGCGTTTTGAATTTGATGGCCATGTTGGAAGGATCACGGAGTTCAGGCCTCGATGCATCATGGACCACGAAGTCCAGAATTGATGTAATCAATGGTTCATGACAGTATGCCTCCTCCGAAGCCCCGCACCTCCAGGTTTGCCTGGGTGGATATGATGGTATTTTTGTATCAATCGGGGGGTATTCATGTTTGAGACGGGTTCCCAGGTGCGCTCACTGGGAAGATATCCTTTCCATTTGACCAGATACTGGAGTTGGCCTCGTCTGTACCTGGAGTAACATATCCTGAAGACCTCAAATTCAAGCTGGTTATTGACAATTACTGGAGTAGATCTTGGAGCAGTTCAAGTGGAATGTACAAATGGTTTTAACAGAGAAGTGTGGAAGACTGGGTGAATCCTTTTCCACGACTCTGGATGTTGGAGTTGAACGGCCACTGGATTAATAATTTCCTTTATGGAGAACGGTCCGTAATATCTGGGAGCCAATTTATTTGGTTGTAGATGTCGAGGAAGGAGTTTCAAAGACAGCCAGACCTTATCTCCTACTGCATAAGAAGAACTAGGCCTTCTTTTAGTGTTTGCATATTGTTTGACATCTTTTCGGGCCTTTTCCAAGTGTTCTTTGGCTTCCTTGTGTACATTGATCATTGTTTCAATCCAGGGATCGACCGCAGGAACTGGGGTAGGATGTGGAAGAACGGATGGTAGAACTGAAGGGTGAAATCCTTGACTGCAAAAGAACGGACTGGTCTTGATAGCTGAATGATGCGAATTGTTGTAAGCGAATTCGGCTATAGGAATCAAGAGTGACCAATCATCCTGGACCTTGGTGGCGAAGCAGCGAAGCTACTGTTCCAAGGTCTGGCTGACTCGTTCAGTTGCTCCATTGGTCTGTGGATTATACCCTGAGGACAATATGCGCTGGATCCCCAATATCCGACATAGTTGTTTCCAAAACTGGGATATGTACTGGGTCCCTCTGTCGGAAATAATTTTTGAAGGTAGTCCATGAAGCCTGAATATATGTTCCAAAAAAATCCCAGCCAATTCAGGTGAGGATGGTAACTTGTACAAATGTGTAAAATGAGCCATATGCATAAACAAATCGATGGTAAGCATTATGGTTGTGTATCCTCTGAATGAAGGTAGTTCCATAATGAAATCTGTGGCGATGATTTCCCAAGTTCTTGTTGGTATTGCTGGTTGGTGTAAGAGACCTGCTGGTCTTCTGTTATCATATTTGTTCTGATTGCACACTGCACAGGATTGGACATAGGTTCTTACGTCGTCTTTCATCCTTGGCTACCAGAACTGGCTCTGTATAAGACTGAGAGTGTTGCTGATTCCACGGTGTCCTGAATGGAGGGTATCATGGCATTGATTCATGATCTTATTTCTCAGCTCTTGTGTGGGAATAGCCAGACGTGTTTACTTGAATAGATATCCGTCCTGCATCTTGAGATTCCGTAGATTGCCTCCTTTAAACTCCTTCCAAAGTACGGAAGACTGTGTCTTGGCCCGAATATCCTCCAGGAGAGTAATGGCTTGAGCAATGAACACTGTGTTAGGAAACATCTTGGGAAAGGTCAGGTCCTCAAGGGGTTCATAATCAGGACGTCTGGACAAGGCATCAGCTATGAGGTTATTTGCTCCAGGTAAGTGGTGGATTTGAAATTGATATTGGGAAAAAAAGAAGGCCCAGTGGGCCTGACGGCTGTTTCTGCACTCCAGGGATTGTAAGACTTGTAAGTACAGATGGTCTGTACGGACTTGTACTGGGTGTTTGGCTCCCAGAAGGAGATGACGCCAGTCAGTGAAGGCTTGTCAGATGGCTGGCAACTCCTCCTACAGGACGGAATAACGAGTTTCACTGGGAGTCAAAGTACGGGAAAGATAGGTAATGGGATGTTCCATCTTGTCATCAAGTTCTTGTTTCAAAACTGCTCCAATGGTGTAGTCGGATGCATCAGTCTCAACGAGGAAGGGACGGTCTGTGTCAGGTTGAGCTAGGATAGACGATCGAGTGAACACCGATTTCAATTGTTGGAATGCCGACTCCTGAGCTGAGGACCACTGGAATGGGGTATCTTTCTTTAAAAGGGTGACAATAGGGTGTACAATGTCAGAAATCGTGGGTATGAATTTCCTGTAAAAGTTAGCAAGCCCCAGGAAGGATTGAATGTGTTTCACAGTGGTAGGAAGTGGCCAAGATAAGATGGAATCAACCTTGGAAGAATCCATTCCGATACCTTTGGGGCTAAGAACAAATCCAAGGTGATGAACGGTTGATACATGGAAAAGACATTTTTCAGGTTTGGCCAGGAGCTTATGCTCACGTAAATGCTGTAAAACTGCCTTAAAGTGTTTTTGATGTTTCCGAGGTTCCTTGGAATAAATCAGTATGTCGTCTAGGTATAAAATGACGAAAAGGAACAACATATCAGAAAAAACCCAGTCCATGAAACGTTGGAATACAGCGGGGGCATTAGCAAGTCCAAAGGGCATAACCAGATACTCAAAGTGGCCAAAGAGAGTTCTGAAGGCTGTTTTAAACTCTTCGCCTTCTTTTATACGAATGAGATGGTAGGCACCCCTTAGATCGAGTTTAGTGAAGATGACTGCACCCCTCACTGCCTCCAGGATGTCCGAAATAAGAGGTGATGGGTAGCGGTCCTTGAGGGTGCATTGATTGAGCCCACAATAATCCAAACATGGCCTAAGCTCCTTGGAATCTTTCTTAGGAAAGAAGAAGAGAGAAGCTCCCGCTGGGCACTTGGAAGGTCAAATAGTCCCATTTGTTAAATTGGTGACCAAATTTCTCAGAGGGCGCTTTTCTTCAGCTCAGATAGAATGAAAACTCTTCCAAAGGGAATCACCGCTGAAGGCTCACTATCAATAGCACAATCCTCAGGTCTGTGAGGTGGGAGAGATTGAACAATGGCTGTTGAAAACACATCTGAATATGTTTGGTAAGCTTGGGGAATCTGGATAATGTTGGAGACAGTTACCGAGGATCGCTGGGGTCCCTGGAGGTTTTCTGAAGGGCTTGGCAATGTGCTAAGAGATAAACAATGGGACATACAATGTTCTGAACCAAGAAACAAGGAGCCTGCTGCCCAATTGATGTATGGATTGTGTTTCCGTAGCCAAGGCATACCTAGAACCATGGGATAGTGGGCAGATCTTATGATGTCAAATCTAATCATCTCTTGATGGTTGTTTATCGAAAGTAGAATCTCCTTGGTTTGATGAGTTATGGGTCCAGAAGACAAGGGTCTGCCATCAATGGCTTCAACAGGTTGCTTTATTTCTTTGGTTTCCCGGGGAATGTGATGGCTGACGGCCGAGTCATGATCTATGAATATGCCCATGGCACCGCAAACCACTAAGGCCAGGATGGGGGTAGTATTCTCTTTTGGAAGGTGACAGAAATGCATGTAGAATCACAAGATTGTTCTGTCCTGGGGAGTTCAAGGAAGGAATTGATGAGCAGACATCTTTCTCCCGAAACTGTGCTCCACTTAGGATCGGGAGCTGGCGTTTCCCGAACGCTGAGGCGGTGCTATAGGATACTCTCTTACAAGGTGTTTATCAGAGACACAATACATGCACAGTGCTGTATTAATCCGACAGATCCTTTCTTGGGGGGAAATTGGTCCTCGGAAGGCGCCTAGTTGCATGGGTTCTGGATCTGAGGCTTGTGCTGCTTTGGTTTCTTTTTTGTAGGAGTGGTCTGTGACTGCCTTTGGGGATGTTGGCTAAGACTTCCTTTTCTCTGCCTTTCTTTCCTGGATCCGGAAATCGATCTGTAGGGAGAGGTCCATGAGAGCTTGGAAGGAGCTTGGGCGAGCTACCTTAGCTAATTCATCCTTTATCTCGTCATTCAGATCTCTTCGAAAGAGGGTGAAGTTGGCTTCTTCGGACCAGATGGCCTCTTTTACTACTTGTTTAAAGCGAGTCAAATACGTGAGCATATCCTGGGACGCTTGTTGAAATTCAAGCAGTCTCTCTTGTGCACTGTAAACAAGTTCTGGGCGATCAAACATGGCCTGAAGGGCTTCCACAAACACATCGTAATCATCCAGGAGTGCATCACCCGCATTGACTAAGGGGGTTGCCCAGGTTAAAGCATTGCCCGTGAGATGTGATATCATAAATCCCACCTTTTGCTCTTGGGGTGGAAAAGTAGTACGGTTTGAAGGTAAAATGCACCAAACAAGAATCAAGGAAGGCACAGAGGGTTTTTGATGATCCATCGTATTTGTCCACTATTCCTCCCAACAAGACACTTTCTTTGGCTGCAGAGTCAAGAGATAAGACTAACTGCTTTAATGCCGGGTTCTCAGCCTTGAGGTTCTGGACTTCAGTAGTTAATTCCTGCATACCTCGCATGAGTTCTTGAACTGCGGCTTCTATATCTAGCTTTGTACCAGGTTTGAGGCGTCTCAATCTTCTGTCACAAGTTTCTCCCCTTCTCACCTGTTTCTCTTTACTTGCGACCTTCTTGGAAGTGACTTCTTTCTTTTGTATAGTCCGGGATTTATACAGGCCAGTGTGCATGTCTTCGGATTTCAGCGTGAGGATTACAAAGTCCTATGCTGGGTAGCGTTCAAACATCCAGGACCGGGAACCAGGACGAATACAGTGTCGTGACTCGGAGGTACGGAAACGTCGTAGGACCGAGTACAGAAAGGATCCAGGAAATTAAGCATGTGAAGTGAGTAGGGCAAGGAAAGGGAGAAAACGGGAATATTAAACAGGAAGATGGGAACAAGGACTCGAAAGGGGGCACCGAGCGGACTCCGGCAACACACGTCTGACTACTCCAAGCAGTAGCGTTAAGACGCACAGAGCCGTGGGGAGGGGCTGTTTAGTGGGAAGTTGAACGAAGCGCGCAAGGGCTGGTAAGTAGCGTTTTGAATTCGATGGCCATGTTGGAAGGATCACGGAGTTCAGGCCTCGATGCATCATGGACCATGAAGTCCAGAATTGATGTAATCGATGGTTCATGACAGTATGCCTCCTCCGAAGCCCCGCACCTCCTGGTTTGCCTGGGTGGATATGATGGTATTTTTGTATCAATCGGGGGGTATTCATGTTTGAGACGGGTTCCCAGGTGCGCTCACTGGGAAGATATCCTTTCCATTTGACCAGATACTGGAGTTGGCCTCGTCTGTACCTGGAGTCACATATCCTGGAGACCTCGAATTCAAGCTGGTTATTGACAATTACTGGAGTAGATCTTGGAGCAGTTCAAGTGGAATGTACAAATGGTTTTAACAGAGAAGTGTGGAAGACTGGATGAATCCTTTTCCACGACTCTGGATGTCGGAGTTGAACGGCCACTGGATTAATAATTTCCTTTATGGAGAACGGTCCGTAATATCTGGGAGCCAATTTATTTGGTTGTAGATGTCGAGGAAGGAGTTTCAAAGACAGCCAGACCTTATCTCCTACTGCATAAGAAGAACTAGGCCTTCTTTTAGTGTCTGCATATTGTTTGACATCTTTTCGGGCCTTTTCCAAGTGTTCCTTGGCTTCCTTGTGTACATTGATCATTGTTTCAATCCAGGAATCGACCGCAGGAACTGGGGTAGGATGTGGAAGAATGTATGGTAGAACTGAAGGGTGAAATCCTTGACTGCAAAAGAACGGACTGGTCTTGATAGCTGAATGATCCGAATTGTTGTAAGCAAATTCGGCTATAGGAATCAAGAGTGACCAATCATCTTGGACCTTGGTGGCGAAGCAGCGAAGGTATTGTTCCAAGGTCTGGTTGACTCGTTCAGTTGCTCCATTGGTCTGTGGATGATACCCTGAGGACAATACGCGCTGGATCCCCAATATCCGACATAGTTGTTTCCAAAACTGGGATATGTACTGGGTCCCTCTGTCGGAAATAATTTTTGAAGGTAGTCCATGAAGCCTGAATATATGTTCCAAAAAAATCCCAGCCAATTCAGGTGAGGATGGTAACTTGTACAAAGGTGTAAAATGAGCCATATGCGTAAACAAATCGATGGTAAGCATTATGGTTGTGTATCCTCTGGATGAAGGTAGTTCCACAATGAAATCTGTGGCGATGATTTTCCAAGTTCTTGTTGGTATTGCTGGTTGGTGTAAGAGACCTGCTGGTCTTCTGTTATCATATTTGTTCTGATTGCACACTGCACAGGATTGGACATAGGTTCTTACGTCGTTTTTCATCCTTGGCTACCAGAACTTCCTCTGTATAAGACTGAGAGTGTTGGTGATTCCACGGTGTCCTGAATGGAGGGTATCATGGCATAGATTCATGAGCTTATGTCTCAGCTCTTGTGTGGGAATAGCCAGACGTGTTTACTTGAATAGGTATCCGTCCTGCATCTTGAGATTCCGTAGATTGCCTCCTTTAAACTCCTTCCAAAGTTCGGAAGACTGTGTCTTGGCCCGAATATCCTCCAGGAGAGTAAAGGCTTGAGCAACGAACACTGTGTTAGGAAACATCTTGGGAAAGGTCAGGTCCTCAAGGGGTTCATAATCACGACGTCTGGACAAGGCATCAGCTATGAGGTTATGTGCTCCAGGTAAGTGGTGGATTTGAAATTGATATTGGGAAAAAAGGAAGGCCCAGTGGGCCTTACGGCTGTTTCTGCACTCCAGGGATTGTAAGACTTGTAAGTACCGATGGTCTGTACGGACTTGTACTGGGTGTTTGGCTCCCAGAAGGAGATGACGCCAGTCAGTGAAGGCTTGTCAGAGGGCTGGCAACTCCTCCTACAGGACGGAATAACGAGTTTCACTGGGTGTCAAAGTACGGGAAAGATAGGCAATGGGATGTTAAATCTTGTCATCAAGTTCTTGTTTCAAAACTGCTCCAATGGCGTAGTCGGATGCATCAGTCTCAACCAGGAAGGGACGGTCTGTGTCAGGTTGAGCTAGGATGGGGGATCGAGTGAACACCAATTTCAATTGTTGGAATGCCGACTCCTTAGCTGAGGACCACTGGAATGGGGTATCTTTCTTTAAAAGTGTGACAATAGGGTGTACAATGGCAGAAATTGTGGGTATGAATTTCCTGTAAAAGTTAGCAAGCCGCAGGAAGGATTGAATGTGTTTCACAGTGGAAGGAACAGGCAAGGTAAGATGGAATCAACCTTGGAAGAATCCATTCCGATACCTTTGGGGCTAAGAACAAATCCAAGGTAATGAACGGTTGATACATGGAAAAGACATTTTTCAGTTTTGGCCAGGAGCTTATGTTCACGTAAATGCTGTAAAACTGCCTTAAAGTGTTTTTGATGTTTCCGAGGTTCCTTGGAATAAATCAGTATGTCGTCTAGGTATACAATGACGAAAAGGAACAACATATCAGAAAAAACCCAGTCCATGAAACGTTGGAATACAGCGGGGGCATTAGCAAGTCCAAAGGGCATAACCAGATAGTCAAAGTGGCCGAATAGAGTTCTGAAGGCTGTTTTCAACTCATCGCCTTCTTTTATGCGAATGAGATGGTAGGCACCCCTTAGATAGAGTTTAGTGAAGATGACTGCACCCCTCACTGCCTTCAGGATGTCCGAAATAAGAGGTAATGGGTAGCGGTCCTTGAGGGTGCATTGATTGAGCCCACAATAATCCAAATATGGCCTAAGCTCCTTGGAATCTTTCTTAGGAACGAAGAAGAGAGAAGCTCCCGCTGGGCACTTGGAAGGTCAAATAGTCCCATTTATTAAAATGGTGTCCAAATTTCTCAGAGGGCGCTTTTCTTCGGCTCAGATAGAATGAACATTCTTCCAAAGGGAATCACCGCTGAAGGCTCAGTATCAATAGCACAATCCTCAGGTCTGTGAGGTGGGAGAGATTGAACAATGGCTGTTGAAAACACATCTCAGTATGTTTGGTAAGCTTGGGGAATCTGGATAATGTTGAAGACAGTTACTGAGGATCGCTGGGGTTCCTGGAGGTTTTCTGAAGGGCTTGGCAATGTGCTAAGAGATAAACAATCGGACATACAATGTTCTGAACCAAGAAACAAGGAGCCTGCTGCCCAATTGATGTATGGATTGTGTTTTTGTAGCCAAGGAATACCTAGAACCATGGGATAGTGGCAGATCTCATGATGTCAAATCTAATCATCTCTCTTGATGGTTGTTTATCGAAAGTAGAATCTCCTTGGTTTGATGAGTTATGGGTCCAGAAGACAAGGGTCTTGCCATCAATGGCTTCAACAGGTTGCTTATTTCTTTGGTTTCCCGGAAAAGTGATGGCTGACGGCCGAGATCATGATCTATGAATATGCCCATGGCACCGCAACCACTAAGGCCAGGATGGGGCTAGTATTCTCTTTTGGAAGGTGACAGAAATGCCTGTAGAATCACAAGATTGTACTGTCCTGGGGAGTTCAAGGAAGGAATTGATGAGGAGCAGACATCTTTCTCCCGAAACTGTGCTCCACTTAGGATCGGGAGCTGGCGTTTCCCGAACGCTGAGGCAATGCCATAGGACACTCTCTTACAAGGTGTTTATCAGAGGCACAATACATGCACAGTCCTGTATTAATCTGACAGATCCTTTCTTGGGGGGAAATTGGTCCTCGGAAGGTGCCTAGTTGCATGGGTTCTGGATCTGAGGCTTGTGCTGCGTTTGTTTCCTTTTTGTAGGAGTGGTCTGTGACTGCCTTTGGGGATGTTGTCTTAGACTTCCTTTTCTCTGCCTTTCTTTCCTGGATCCGGAAATCGATCTGTAGGGAGAGGTCCATGAGAGCTTGGAAGGAGCTTGTGCGAGCTACCCTAGCTAATTCATCCTTTATCTCGTCATTCAGATCTCTTCGAAAGAGGGTGAAGTTGGCGTCTTGGGATCAGATGGCCTCTTTTACTAGTTGTTTAAAGCGAGTCACATACGTGAGCCTATCCTGGAACGCTTGTTGAAATTCAAGCAGTCTCTTGTGTGCACCGTAAACGAGTTCTGGGCGATCAAACATGGCCTTAAGGGCTTCCACAAACCCATCGTAATCATCCAGGAGTGCATCACCCGCATTGACTAAGGGGGTTGCCCAGGTTAAGGCATTGCCCGTGAGATGTGATATCATAAATCCCACCTTTTGCTCTTGGGGTGGAAAAGTAGTACGGTTTGAAGGTAAAATGCACCAAACAAGAATCAAGGAAGGCACAGAGGGTTTTTGATGATCCATCGTATTTGTCCACTATTCCTCCCAACAAGACACTTTCTTTGGCTGCAGAGTCAAGAGATAAGACTAACTGCTTTAATGCCGCGTTCTCAGCCTTGAGGTTCTGGACTTCAGTAGTTAATTCCTGCATACCTCGCATGAGGTCTTGAACTGCGGCTTCCATATCTGTATTTGTATCAGGTTTAGGCGTCTCAATCTGTCACAAGTCTCTCCCCTTCTCACCTGCTTCTCTTTACTTGCGACCTTCTTGGAAGTGACTTCCTTCTTTCGTACAGTCCGGGATTTATACAGACCCGTGTGCAGGTCTTCGGATTCCAGCCTGAGGATTACAAAGTCCTACGCTGGGTAGCGTTCAAACATCAAGGACCGGGAACCAGGACGAATACAGTGTCCTGACTCGGAGGTACGTAAACGTCGTAGGACCGAGTACAGAAAGGATCCAGGAAATTAAGCGCGGGAAGTGAGTAGGGCAAGGAAAGGGAGCAAACGGGAGAATTAATCAGGAAGATGGGAACAAGGACTCGAAAGGAGGCACTGAGCGGACTGTGGCAACACACGTCTGACTACTCCAAGCAGTAGCGTTGAGACGCGCAGAGTCGCAGGGGCGTGGCTGTTTAGTGGGAAGTTGAATGTAGCGCGCAAGGGCTGTTAAGCAGCGTTTTGAATTCAACAGCCATGTTGGAAGGATCACGGAGTTCAGGCCTCGATGCATCATGGACTACAAAGTCCAGAATTGATGTAATCGATGGTTCATGACAGTATGCCTCCTCCGAAGCCCCGCACCTCTGGGTTTGCCTGGGTGGATATGATGGTATTTTTGTATCAATCGGGGAGTATTCATGTTTGAGACGGGTTCTCAGGTGCGTTAACTTGGAAGATATCCTTTCCATTCGACCAGATACTGGAGTTGGCCTCGTCTGTACATGGAGTCACATATCCTGGAGACCTTGAATTCAAGCTGGTTATTTACAATTACTGGAGTAGATCTTGGAGCAGTTCGAGTGGAATGTACAAATGGTTTTAACAGAGAAGTGTGGAAGACTGGATGAATCCTTTTCCACGACTCTGGATGTCGGAGTTGAAAGGCCACTGGATTAATAATTTCCTTTATGGAGAAAGGTCCGTAATATCTGGGAGCCAATTTATTTGGTCGTAGATGTCGAGAAGGAGTTTCAAAGACAGCCAGACCTTATCTCCTACTGCATAAGAAGAACTAGGCCTTCTTTTAGTGTCTGCATATTGTTTGACATCTTTTCGGGCCTTTTCCAAGTGTTCCTCGGCTTCCTTGTGTACATTGATCATTTTTCAATCCAGGAATGGACCGCAGGAACTGGGGTAGGATGTGGAAGAACGGATTTTAGAACTGAAGGATGAAATCCTTGACTGCAAAAGAACGGACTGGTCTTGATAGCTGAATGATCCGAATTGTTGTAAGCGAATTCGGCTATAGGAATCAAGAGTGACCAATCATCCTGGACCTTGGTGGCGAAGCAGCGAAGGTACTGTTCCAGGGTCTGGTTGACTCATTCAGTTGCTCCATTGGTCTGTGGATGATACCCTGAGGACAATACATGCTGGATCCCCAATATCCGACATAGTTGTTTCCAAAACTGGGATATGTACTGGGTTCCTCTGTCGGTAATAATTTTGGAAGGTAGTCCATGAAGCCTGAATATATGCTCCAAAAAAATCCCAGCCAATTCAGATGAGGATGGTAACTTGTACAAAGGTGTAAAATGAGCCATATGCGTAAACAAATTGATGGTAACCATTATGGTTGTGTATCCTCTGAATGAAGGTAGTTCCATAATGAAATCTGTGGCGATGATTTCCCAAGATCTTGTTGGTATTGCTGGTTGGTGTAAGAGACCTGCTGGTCTTCTGTTATCATATTTGTTCTGATTGCACACTGCACAGGATTGGACATAGGTTCTTACGCCGTCTTTCCTCCTTGGCCACCAGAACTGCCTCTGTATAAGACGGAGGGTGTTGGTGATTCCACGGTGTCCTGAATGGAGGGTATCATGGCATAGATTTGTGATCTTATGTCTCAGCTCTTGTGTGGGAATAGCCATGCGCGTTTCCTTGAATAGATATCCGTCCTTCATCTTGAGATTCTGTAGATTGCCTCCTTTTAACTCCTTCCAAAGTTCAGAAGACTGTGTCTTGGCCCGAATATCCTCCAGGAGAATAATGGCTTGAGCAACGAACACTGTGTTAGGAAACATCTTGGGAAAGGTCCGGTCCTCAAGGGGTTCATAATCAGGACGTCTGAACAAGGCATCAGCTATGAGGTTATGGGTCCAGGAAAGTGGTGGATTTGAAATTGATATTGGGAAAAAAAGAAGTCCCAGTGAGCCTTACTGCTGGTTCTGCACTCCAGGGATTGTAAGATTTGTAAGTTCTGATGGTCCGTACGGACGTGTATTGGCTGTTTGGCTCCCATTAGGAGATGACTCCAGTCAGTGAAGGCTTGTCGGATGGCTAGCAACTCTTTCTCCAGGACGGAATAATGAGTTTCACTGGGAGTCAAAGTACAGGAAAGATAGGCAATGGGATGTTCCATCTTGTCATCAAGTTCTTACTTCAAAACTGCTCCAAAGGCATAGTCGGATGCATCAGTCTCAACCAGGAAGGGACGGTCTGTGTCAGGTCGAGCTAGGATGGGGGCTCGAGTGAACTCCGATTTCAATTGTTGGAATGCCGACTCCTGAGCTGAGGACCACTGGAATGGGGTATTCTTTTTTAAAAGTGTGACAATAGGGTGTACAATGTCAGAAAACACGGGTATGAATTTCCTGTAAAAGTTAGCAAGCCCCAGGAAGGAATGAATGTGTTTCACAGTGGTAGGAACTGACGAAGATACGATGGAATCAACCTTGGAAGAATCCATTCCTATACCTTTGGGGCTAAGAACAAATCAAAGGTAATGAATGGTTGATACATGGAAAAGACATTTTTCAGGTTTGGCCAGGAGCTTATGTTCACGTAAACGCTGTAAAACTGCCTTAAGGTGTTCTTGGGGTTTCCGAGAGTCCTTGAATAAATCAGTATGTCGTCTAGGTATACAATGACGAAAAGGAACAACATATCAGAAAAAACCCACTCCATGAAACATTGGAATACAGCGGGGGCATTAGCAAGACCAAAGGGCATAACCAGTTACTCAAAGTGGCCGAAGAGAGTTCTGAAGGCTGTTTTCCACTCATCGCCTTCTTTTATATGAATGAGATGGTAGGCACCCTTAGATCGAGTTTAGTGAAGATAACTCCACCCCTCACTTCCTCCAGGATGTTCGAAAAAAGAGGTAATTGGTAGCGGTCCTTCAGAGTGCATTGATTGAGCCCACGATAATCCAAACGTGGCCTAAGCTCCTTGGAATCTTTCTTAGGAAAGAAGAAGAGAGAAGCTCCCGCTGGGCACTTGGAAGGTCGAATAGTCCCATTTGTTAAATTGGTGTCCAAATATTCTCGGAGGGCCCTTTTCTTCGGCTCAGATAGAATGAACATTCTTCCAAAGGGAATCACCGCTGAAGGCTCAGTATCAATAGCACAATCCTCAGGTCTGTGAGGTAGGAGAGATTGAACAATGGCTGTTGAAAACACATCTGAGTATGTTTGGTAAGCTTGGGGAATCTGGATAATGTTGGAGACAGTTACTGAGGATCGCTGGGGTTTCTGGAGGTTTTCTGAGGGGCTTGGCAAGGTGGTAAGAGATAAAAAATTGGACATCGCCATGATGCCTTTGGGCGAACGTGTGCTTTATAAATGCTAATAACATAACATACAATGTTCTTAACCAAGAAACAAGGAGCCTGCTGCCCAATTGATGTATGCATTGTGTTTCTGTAGCCAAGGCATACCTAGAACCATGGGATAGTGGGCAGATCTTATGATGTCAAATCTAATCATCTCTTGATGGTTGTTTATCGAAAGTAGAATCTCCTTGGTTTGATGAGTTATGGGTCCAGAAGACAAGGGTCTGCCATCAATGGCTTCAACAGGTTGCTTCATTTCTTTGGTTTCGCGGGGAATGTGATGGCTGACGGCCGAGTCATGATCTATGAATATGCCCATGGCTTCGCAAACCATTAAGGCCAGGATGGGGTAGTATTCTCTTTTGGAAGGTGACAGAAATGTCTGTAGAATCACAAGATTGTTCTGTCCTGGGGAGCTCAAGGAAGGAATTGATGAGGAGCAGACATCTTTCTCCCGAAACTGTGCTCCACTTAGGATCGGGAGCTGGCGTTTCCCGAGCGCTGAGGCGGTGCTATAGGACACTCTCTTACAAGGTGTTTATCAGAGGCACAATACATGCACAGTCCTGTATTAATCCAACAAATACTTTCTTGGCGGAGAATTGGTCCTCGGAAGGCGCCTAGTTGCATGGGTTCTGGATCTGAGGCTTGTGCTGCGGTGGTTTCTTTTTTGTAGGAGTGTTCTGTGACTGCCTTTGGGGATGTTGGCTTAGGCTTCCTTTTCTCTGCCTTTCTTTCCTGGATCCGGAAATCGATCTCTAGGGAGAGGTCCATGAGAGCTTGGAAGGAGCTTGGGCGAGCTACCCTAGCTAATTCATCCTTTATCTCGTCATTCAGACCTCGCAGGGCACTCCTCCATGTTTCTGTAGCGGTATGGGGTCTCCAGTGACTTCCAGCTGACTGGCGAGTGACTGGATGCTTCACTGGACTCTGCTACTCAGAGGCTTAGCCTAGGGCACTCCTCCATGTTTCTGCAGGGGTATGGGGTCTCCGGTGACTGCCAGCTGACTGGCAAGTGATTGGACTCATCACTGGACTCTGCTATTCCAGAGGCTTAGCCTAGGGCACTCCTCCATGTTTCTGCAGGGGTATGGGGTCTCTGGTGACTGCCAGCTGACTGGCGAGAGACTGGATGCATCACCGGACTCTGCTACTCGGAGGCTTAGGCTAGGGCACTCCTCCTTGTTTCTGCAGTGGTATGGGGTCTCCTGTGACTTCCGGCTGACTGGCGAGTGACTGGACGCATCACAGCACTCTGCTACTCGGAGGCTTAGCCTAGGGCACTCCTCCATGTTTCTGCAGTAGTATGGTTTCTCCGGTGACTTCCAGCTGACTGGTGAGTGACTGGACTCATCACCGGACTCTGCTACTCGGAGGCTTAGCCTAGGGCACTCCTCCATTTTTCTGCAGGGGTATGGGGTCTCCGGTGACTTCCGGCTGACTGGCGAGTGACTGGACAAATCACCGGACTCTGCTACTCAGACGCTTAGCCTAGGGCACTCCTCCATGTTTCTGCAGTGGTATGGGGTCTCCGGTGACTTCCAGCTGACTAGCGAGTGTCTGGACTCATCACCGGACTCTGCTACTCAGAGGCTTAGCTTAGGGCACTCCTCCATGTTTCTGCAGGGGTATGGGGTCTCCAGTGACTTCCGGCTGACTGGCGAGTGACTGGACACATCAACGGACTCTGCTACTCAGAGGCTTAGCTTAGGGCACTCCTCCATGTTTCTGCAGGGGTATGGGGTGTCTGGTGACTTCCAACTGACTGGCAAGTGACTGGACTCATCACCGGACTCTGCTACTCCGGAGGCTTAGCCTAGGGCACTCCTCCATGTTCCTCCAGTGGTATGGGGTCCCCAGTGACTTCCGGCTGACTGGCGAGTGACTGGACGCATTACCGGACTCTGCTACTCAGAGGCTTAGCCTAGGGCACTCCTCCATGTTTCTGCAGGGATATGGGGTCTCTGGCGATTTCCAACTGACTGGCGAGTGACTGGACTCATCAACGGACTCTGCTACTCAGAGGCTTAGCCTAGGGCCCTCCTCCATGTTTCTGCAGGGGTATGTGGTCTCCGCTGACTTCCGCTTGACTGGCGAGTGATTGGACTCAAGACCGGACTCTGCTAATCCAGAGGCTTAGCCTAGGGCACTCCTCCATGTTTCTGCAGTGGTATGGGGTCTCCGGTGACTTCTGGCTGACTGGAGAGTGACTGAACTCATCACTGGACTCTGCTACTCCGGAGGCTTAGCCTAGGGCACTCCTCCATGTTTCTGCAGTGGTATGGGGTCTCCGGTGACTTCTGGCTGACTGGTGAGTGACTGGACTCAACACCGGATTCTGCTACTCAGAGGCTTAGCCTAGGGCACTCCTCCATGTTTCTGCAGGGATATGGGGTCTCTAGTGATTTCCAACTGACTGGCGAGTGACTGGACTCATCACCGGACTCTGCTACTCGGAGGCTTAACCTAGGGCACTCCTCCATGTTTTTGCAGTGGTATTGGGTCTCTGGTGACTTCTGACTGACTGGTGAGTGACTGGACGCATCACCGAACTCTGCTACTCAGAGACTTAGGCTAGGGCACTCCTCCATGTTTCTGCAGCGTTATGGGGTCTCCAGTGACTTCCAGCTGACTGGCGAGTGACTGGACTCATCACCGGACTCTGCTACTCCAGAGCCTTAGCCTGGGGCACTCCTCCATGTTTCTGCAGTGGTATGGGGACAACAGTGATTTCCAGATGACTGGCAAGTGACTGGACGCATCACCTGACTCTGCTACTAGGAGGCTTAGCCTAGGGCACTCCTCCATGTTTCTGCAGGAGTATGGGTCTCCGGTGACTTCCAGCTGACTGGCGAGTGACTGGACGCATCACCGAACTCTGCTACTCGGTCGCTTAGCCTAGGGCACTCCTCCATGTTTCTGCAGTGGTAGGGGGTCTCCAGTGACTTCCAGCTGACTGGCGAGTGACTGGACTCATCACTGAACTCTGCTACTCGGAGGCTTAGGCTTAGGCGCTCCTCCAGGTTTCTGCAGGGCTATGGGGTCTCTGGTGACTTCCAGCTGATTGGCGAGTGACCGGACTCATTACCGGACTCTGCTACTTGGAGGCTTAGCCTAGGGCACTCCTCCATGTTTCTGCAGGGGTATGGGGTCTCTGGTGACTTCCGGCTGACTGGCGAGTGACTGGACGCATCACCGGACTCTGCTACTAGGAGACTTATCCTAGGGCACTCCTCCATGTTTCTGCAGGGCTATGGGGTCTCTGGTGACTTCCAGCTGATTGGCGAGTGACCGGACTCATTACCGGACTCTGCTACTTGGAGGCTTAGCCTAGGGCACTCCTCCATGTTTCTGCAGGGGTATGGGGTCTCTGGTGACTTCCGGCTGACTGGCGAGTGACTGGACGCATCACCGGACTGTGCTACTAGGAGACTTATCCTAGGGCACTCCTCTAAGCTTCTGCAGTGGTATGGGGTCTCCGGTGACTTCCAGCTGACTGGCGAGTGACTGGACTCATCACCGGACTCTGCTACTTGGAGGCTTATCCTAGGGCACTCTTCCATGTTTCTGCAGTGGTATGGGGTTTCCGGTGACTTCCAGCTGACTGGCGAGTGACTGGACTCATCACCAGATTCTGCTACTCGGAGGCTTAGGCTAGGGCACTCCTCCATGTTTCTGCAGTGGTATTTGGTCTCCGGTGACTTCCGGCTGACTGGCGAGTGACTGGACGCATCACCGGACTCTGCTACTCAGACGCTTAGCCTAGGGCACTCCTCCATGTTTCTGCAGTGGTATGGGGTCTCAGGTGACTTCCAGCTGACTGGTGAGTGACTGGACTCATCACCGGACTCTGCTACTTGGAGGCTTATCCTAGGGCACTCTTCCATGTTTCTGCAGTGGTATGGGGTTTCCGGTTACTTCCAGCTGACTGGCGAGTGACTGGACTCATCACCGGACTCTGCTACTCGGAGGCTTAGGCTAGGGCACTCCTCCATGTTTCTGCAGTGGTATTTGGTCTCCGGTGACTTCCGGCTGACTGGCGAGTGACTGGACGCATCACCGGACTCTGCTACTCAGACGCTTAGCCTAGGGCACTCCTCCATGTTTCTGCAGTGGTATGGGGTCTCAGGTGACTTCCAGCTGACTGGTGAGTGACTGGACTCATCACCGGACTCTGCTACTTGGAGGCTTATCCTAGGGCACTCTTCCATGTTTCTGCAGTGGTATGGGGTTTCCGGTTACTTCCAGCTGACTGGCGAGTGACTGGACTCATCACCGGACTCTGCTACTTGGAGGCTTAGCCTAGGGCACTCCTTAATGTTTCTGCAGGGGTATGGGGTCTCCGGTGACTTCCGGTGACTGGCGAGTGACTGGATGCATCACTGGACTCTGCTACTCGGAGGCTTAGCCTAGGGCACTCCTCCATGTTTCTGCAGGGATATGGGGTCTCTGGTGACTTACAACTGACTGGCGAGTGAGTGGACTCATCACTGGACTCTGCTACTCGGAGGCTTAGGGTTAGGCACTCCTCCATGTTTCTGCAGTGGTATTTGGTCTCCAGTGACTTCGAGCTGACTGGCGAGTGACTGGGTGCATCACCGGACTCTGCTACTCAGAGGCTTAGGCTAGGGCACTCCTCCATGTTTATGCAGGGCTATGGGGTCTCCAGTGACTTCCAGCTGACTGGCGAGTGACTGGACTCATCACCGGACTCTGCTACTTGGAGGCTTAGGCTAGGGCACTCCTCCATGTTTCTGTAGGGGTATGGGGTCTCTGGTGACTTCCAGCTGACTGGCGAGTGAATGGACTCATCACCGGTCTCTGCTACTTGGAGGCTTAGGCTAGGGCACTCCTCCATGTTTCTGCAGTGGTATGGGGTCTCCGGTGACTTCCAGCTGACTGGTGAGTGACTGGACTCATCACCGGACTCTGCTACTCAGAGACTTAGCCTAGGGCACTCCTCCATGTTTCTGTAGGGGTATGGGGTCTCTGGTGACTTCCGGCTGAGTGGCGAGTGACTGGACGCATCACCGGACTCTGCTACTCAGAGACTTAGCCTAGGGCACTCCTCCATGTTTCTGCAGTGGTATGGGGTCTCCGGTGACTTCCAGCTGACTGGTGAGCGACTGGACTCATCACCGGACTCTGCTACTCGGAGGCTTAGGCTACGGCACTCCTCCATGTTTCTGCAGTGGTATGGGGTCTCCAGTGACTTCCAGCTGACTGGCGAGTGACTGGACTCATCACTGAACTCTGCTACTCGGAGGCTTAGGCTTAGGCACTCCTCCAAGTTTCTGCAGGGGTATGGGGTCTCTGGTGACTTCGAGCTGACTGGTGAGTGACTGGACGCATCACCAGACTCTGCTACTCGGAGGCTTAGCCTAGGGCACTCCTCCATGTTTCTGCAGTGGTATGGGGTCTCTGGTGACTTCTGACTGACTGGTGAGTGACTGGACGCATCACCGAACTCTGCTACTCAGAGACTTAGGCTAGGGCACTCCTCCATGTTTCTGCAGTGGTATGGGGTCTCCAGTGACTTCCAGCTGACTGGCGAGTGACTGGACTCATCACTGAACTCTGCTACTCGGAGGCTTAGGCTTAGGCACTCCTCCATGTTTCTGCAGCGTTATGGGGTCTCCAGTGACTTCCAGCTGACTGGCAGTGACTGGACTCATCACCGGACTCTGCTACTCCAGAGGCTTAGCCTAGGGCACTCCTCCATGTTTCTGCAGTGGTATGGGGACAACAGTGATTTCCAGCTGACTGGCAAGTGACTGGACGCATCACCTGACTCTGCTACTAGGAGGCTTAGCCTAGGGCACTCCTCCATGTTTCTGCAGGAGTATGGGTCTCCGGTGACTTCCAGCTGACTGGCGAGTGACTGGATGCATCACCGGACTCTGCTACTCGGTGGCTTAGCCTAGGGCACTCCTCCATGTTTCTGCAGTGGTACGCGGTCTCCAGTGACTTCCAGCTGACTGGTGAGTGACTGGACTCATCACCGGACTCTGCTACTCGGAGGCTTAGGCTACGGCACTCCTCCATGTTTCTGCAGTGGTACGGGGTCTCCAGTGACTTCCAGCTGACTGGTGAGCGACTGGACTCATCACCGGACTCTGCTACTCGGAGGCTTAGGCTACGGCACTCCTCCATGTTTCTGCAGTGGTATGGGGTCTCCAGTGACTTCCAGCTGACTGGCGAGTGACTGGACTCATCACGAACTCTGCTACTCGGAGGCTTAGGCTTAGGCACTCCTCCAAGTTTCTGCAGGGGTATGGGGTCTCTGGTGACTTCGAGCTGACTGGTGAGTGACTGGACGCATCACCGACTCTGCTACTCGGAGGCTTAGCCTAGGGCACTCCTCCATGTTTCTGCAGTGGTATGGGGTCTCCAGTGACTTCCAGCTGACTGGCGAGTGACTGGACTCATCACCGAACTCTGCTACTCGGAGCTTAGGCTTAGGCACTCCTCCATGTTTCTGCAGTGGTATGGGGTCTCCAGTGACTTCCAGCTGACTGGCGAGTGACTGGACTCATCACTGAACTCTGCTACTCGGAGGCTTAGGCTTAGGCACTCCTCCATGTTTCTGCAGCGGTATGGGGTCTCCAGTGACTTCCAGCTGACTGGCAGTGACTGGACTCATCACCGGACTCTGCTACTCAGAGGCTTAGCCTAGGGCACTCCTCCATGTTTCTGCAGTGGTATGGGGTCTCAGTGACTTCCAGCTGACTGGCGAGTGACTGGACGCATCACCTGACTCTGCTACTAGGAGGCTTAGCCTAGGGCACTCCTCCATGTTTCTGCAGTGGTATGGGTCTCCGGTGACTTCCAGCTGACTGGCGAGTGACTGGACGCATCACCGGACTCTGCTACTCGGAGGCTTAGGCTACGGCACTCCTCCATGTTTCTGCAGTGGTATGGGGTCTCCGGTGACTTCCAGCTGACTGGTGAGTGACTGGACTCATCACCGGACTCTGCTACTCGGAGGCTTAGGCTACGGCACTCCTCCATGTTTCTGCAGTGGTATGGGGTCTCCAGTGACTTCCAGCTGACTGGCGAGTGACTGGACTTATCACTGAACTCTGCTACTCGGAGGCTTAGGCTTAGGCACTCCTCCAAGTTTCAGCAGGGGTATGGGGTCTCTGGTGACTTCGAGCTGATTGGCGAGTGACTGGACGCATCACCGGACTCTGCTACTTGGAGGCTTAGGCTAGGGCGCTCCTCCATGTTTCTGCAGGGCTATGGGGTCTCTGCTGACTTCCAGCTGATTGACGAGTGACCGGACTCATTACCGGACTCTGCTACTTGGAGGCTTGGCCTATGGCACACCTCCATGTTTCTGCAGGAGTATGGGGTCTCTGGTGACTTCCGGCTGACTGGCGAGTGACTGGACGCATCACCGGACTCTGCTACTAGGAGACTTATCCTAGGGCACTCCTCTAAGCTTCTGCAGTGGTATGGGGTCTCCGGTGACTTCCAGCTGACTGGCGAGTGACTGGACTCATCACCGGACTCTGCTACTTGGAGGCTTATCCTAGGGCACTCTTCCATGTTTCTGCAGTGGTATGGGGTTTCCGGTGACTTCCAGCTGACTGGCGAGTGACTGGACTCATCACCGGACTCTGCTACTCGGAGGCTTAGGCTAGGGCACTCCTCCATGTTTCTGCAGTTGTATTTGGTCTCCGGTGACTTCCGGCTGACTGGCGAGTGACTGGACGCATCACCGGACTCTGCTACTCAGAGACTTAGCCTAGGGCACTCCTCCATGTTTCTGCAGTGGTATGGGGTCTCCGGTGACTTCCAGCTGACTGGTGAGTGACTGGACTCATCACCGGACTCTGCTACTTGGAGGCTTAGGCTAGGGCGCTCCTCCATGTTTCTGCAGGGCTATGGGGTCTCTGCTGACTTCCAGCTGATTGGCGAGTGACCGGACTCATTACCGGACTCTGCTACTTGGAGGCTTAGCCTAGGGCACTCCTCCATGTTTCTGCAGTGGTATGGGGTCTCAGGTGACTTCCAGCTGACTGGTGAGTGACTGGACGCATCACCGGACTCTGCTACTCAGACACTTAGCCTAGGGCACTCCTCCATGTTTCTGCAGTGGTATGGGGTCTCCGGTGACTTCCAGCTGACTGGTGAGTGACTGGACTCATCACCGGACTCTGCTACTTGGAGGCTTAGGCTAGGGCGCTCCTCCATGTTTCTGCAGGGCTATGGGGTCTCTGCTGACTTCCAGCTGATTGGCGAGTGACCGGACTCATTACCGGACTCTGCTACTTGGAGGCTTAGCCTATGGCACACCTCCATGTTTCTGCAGGGGTATGGGGTCTCTGGTGACTTCCGGCTGACTGGCGAGTGACTGGACGCATCACCGGACTCTGCTACTAGGAGACTTATCCTAGGGCACTCCTCTAAGCTTCTGCAGTGGTATGGGGTCTCCGGTGACTTCCAGCTGACTGGCGAGTGACTGGACTCATCACCGGACTCTGCTACATGGAGGCTTATCCTAGGGCACTCTTCCATGTTTCTGCAGTGGTATGGGGTTTCCGGTGACTTCCAGCTGACTGGCGAGTGACTGGACTCATCACCGGACTCTGCTACTTGAAGGCTTAGCCTAGGGCACTCCTTCATGTTTCTGCAGGGGTATGGGGTCTCTGGTGACTTACAACTGACTGGCGAGTGAGTGGACTCATCACCGGACTCTGTTACTCCAGAGGTTTAGCCTAGGGCACTCCTCCATGTTTCTCCAGTGGTATGGGGTCTCCAGTGACTTCCGGCTGACTGGTGAGTGACTGGACACATCACCGGACTCTTCTACCCGGAGGCTTAGCCTTGGGCACGCCTCCATGTTTCTGCAGGGGTATGGGGTCTCCGGTGACTTCCAACTGACTGTCAAGTGACTGGACTCATCACCGGACTCTGCTACTTCGGAGGCTTAGCCTTGGGCACGCCTCCATGTTTCTGCAGGGGTATGGGGTCTCCGGTGACTTCCAACTGACTGTCAAGTGACTGGACTCATCACCGGACTCTGCTACTCCGGAGGCTTAGGCTACGGCACTCCTCCATGTTTCTTCAGTGGTTTGGGGTCTCCAGTGACTTCCAGCTGACTGGCGAGTGACTGGACTCATCACTGGACTCTGCCACTCGGAGGCTTAGGCTTCGGCACTCCTCCATGTTTCTGCAGTGGTATTTGGTCTCCAGTGACTTCGAGCTGACTGGCGAGTGACTGGGTGAATCACCGGACTCTGCTACTCAGAGGCTTAGGCTAGGGCACTCCTCCATGTTTATGCAGGGCTATGGGGTCTCCAGTGACTTCCAGCTGACTGGTGACTGACTGGACTCATCACCGGACTCTGCTACTTGGAGGCTTAGGCTAGGGCACTCCTCCATGTTTCTGCAGGGCTATGGGGTCTCCGGTGACTTCCAGCTGACTGGCGAGTGAATGGACTCATCACCGGTCTCTGCTTCTCGGAGGCTTAGCCTAGGGCACTCCTCCATGTTTCTGCAGTGGTATGGGGTTTCTGGTGACTTCCAGCTGACTGGCGAGTGAATGGACTCATCACCGGTCTCTGCTTCTCGGAGGCTTAGCCTAGGGCACTCCTCCATGTTTCTGCAGGGGTATGGGGTCTCTGGTGACTTCCGGCTGAGTGGCGAGTGACTGGACGCATCACCGGACTCTGCTACTCGAAGACTTAGGCTAGGGCACTCCTCCATGTTTCTGCAGTGGTATGGGGTTTCTGGTGACTTCCGGCTGACTGGCGAGTGAATGGACTCATCTCCGACTGTCTGTCTGCTATCCATGAATGGTGCGCCGCCAATGACCTCTGCCTCAACGCCAGTAAGACTGAGATTCTACTCATCGGCACACCCACTCCCTCCTTCCCTGCAGCTCTCTGGCCGGCCTCCCTTGGCCCCCTTCCTGCCCCTACCTGCAAGGCTAAAAACCTCGGGGTCATCTTCGACTCCACACTCTCCTTCTCTCCTCATATATCTGACGTCTCTAAGAAGTCACACTACCAGCTGCACCTCCTCAGAGGTATTCTTCCCTTCCTCTCCTTCCCCAGAAGCTCACTGTCTCTCGAGCCCTGGTTCTCTCAAGGCTGGACTACTGTAACAGCCTCTATCTTAATCTGCCTGCCTCCACTCTCCGCCCTCTGCAACTTATCCAGAACAGAACTGCGAGACTTGTCCTTGGCCTCAAGCCCAGGGGCCGTATCTCTCCAGGACTGAAATCTCTTCACTGGCTCCCAGTGGCCGCGAGGATCAAGTTCAAAACCCTCTGCATTGTCCACAAGGCCTTCTGGGGCCTGGGACCAAAATACCTCCAACTCTCTCTTCCTAAATATCTTCCTTCACGAGCCCTTCGCTCATCCGTCTCCAACTCCCTCATGGTCAGCCGTTTCTCGAAGCAACGAGCTGGGGTAGATCTCTCTCCGCAGCAGGGGCCTCCCTCTGGAACAGCCTTCCTGCCTCCCTGAAACTTGAGGAGAACCATCTCCGGTTCCGGAAGCACCTCAAAACCTTCCTCTTCGCTTCTGCCTTCTCTCTCCCTCTCCCCTGCTAATCCTGCTTAACTCCCCACTGAACTCAGCTCAAACCTGCATCTGGGCCACTCTCAGCAACCTCGGTCCAGGGCCAGCCACTCTCCACCTGCACTGCCTCCCCGGCTCCCCTGCACTGTGGGACTGTCACTGTATCCCTACAGCCCCTTTCCCAGCACTTGCTCTGCACTTACCTCGCACTTGCCACCAGCTGGCCCTTTCTATTTATTATTTATTATTATTTTATTTTATTTTATTTTTTACGCTACTTACCTTGTACTGCACTTCCCCCCCACCTCCTCCCCCCTGCACTTCCTCCTTTTCCCCTTACCTCTGCACTTGCGCGATCTGAATGACACCTGGCCTAGTAGGATCGTTTGTCTGTTTTCCCCTTGTTTCCCTCCCTCCCTGCCTCGTCGCGCCTTGAAACACTTGTGTATAGGCGCGTTACAAATACCATATCATATCATATCATATCACCGGTCTCTGCTTCTCGAAGGCTTAGCCTAGGGCACTCCTCCATGTTTCTGTAGGGGTATGGGGTCTCTGGTGACTTCCGGCTGAGTGGCGAGTGACTGGACGCATCACCGGACTCTGCTACTCGAAGACTTAGGCTAGGGCACTCCTCCATGTTTCTGCAGGGCTATGGGGTCTCCGGTGACTTCCGGCTGACTGGCGAGTGACTGGACTCATCACCAGACTCTGCTACTTGGAGGCTTAGCCTAGGGCACTCCTCCATGTTTCTGCAGTGGTATGGGGTTTCCAGTGACTTCCGGCTGACTGGCGAGTGACTGGACGCATCACCGGACTCTGCTACTTGGAGGCTTAGCCTAGGGCACTCCTCCATGTTTCTGCAGTGGTATGGGGTTTCCAGTGACTTCCGGCTGAGTGGCGAGTGACTGGACGCATCACCGGACTCTGCTACTCGAAGACTTAGGCTAGGGCACTCCTCCATGTTTCTGCAGGGCTATGGGGTCTCCGGTGACTTCCGGCTGACTGGCGAGTGACTGGACTCATCACCAGACTCTGCTACTTGGAGGCTTAGCCTAGGGCACTCCTCCATGTTTCTGCAGTGGTATGGGGTTTCCGGTGACTTCCAGCTGACTGACGAGTGACTGGACTCATCACCGGACTCTGCTACTCGGAGGCTTAGGCTAGGGCACTCCTCCATGTTTCTGCAGTGGTATGGGGTCTCCAGTTGAAAGGGGCCTCTAGGGGTCCCTCGCGATATGGAGACAAGGCAATAACCATACACGAAAAGATGCGCCAGACACGAGGTTCAAATTCCCAATGCTAGGGTTTATTGCAATCAAAAGATAGTATCCATTGGCCAATTCTGATCTCACGCCCCGCGAGTTTCCTAGACCTCGAGGGACGCAAGAGAGCGAATTACATACATCAGTTACATATATACAAAATGCATATCATACAATCAGCTATGTCATGTTTAACACCCCCCTTTATTACGTTTCTTTGAACTCGGGATGACGATGGACATTTCCGACGGGTATGACAATTATGACACTTTCGATGTCTATTCTAGTAACAATGTGCAATTAGAAAGTGCAGAGGCATCTTCTAGTTGTTGAACAGAACACGGTGGTTCTGTTCTTGGAAGCAAGCTGCACACGGGGGAAGAGCCACATTCCAAGCTTTGCTATCTATGAGGTACTATTCGTGGCCTGGGAGCCGACACGTTCTAAAGGGTTTTGCGAAGAGGGGCCATAAGAAGAGCATAATTCAAGCCTTTAGCTGTTTTATTCTAACATAGTCTACCACAGTACGAGACTGGCTGGCGGCTGTGAAATGATTAAATGACCTGCAGCTCTCCCTCAAGGCTACAGAGAGGAAGCGTGGGCATTCCTTTCAAAGCAGTTTAGACAGAAAGCAATGAGCAATGGTTAACAAGCAAAATGGCGATTCTTGCTACGTTTAAAATGGCCGCTTGTTGGTCAAGCATAGCAGTCTGTATTTCTATAATTCTGTGCATAAAACGGTTGGCCTTCGGCCATCAAGTTACGTCTATCATTCAAATGAAGGGTATTCATTTTTCCAGATTGACAAACCCTCCTTTTTGCCGTATGCCAAACGTCTTACTCATTCATTGTATCCTCCTCCGATGAGGATAAGTCTGGGGTATCTATGTCTGAACCTCTCATGCTATCATAAGCATCATCTTCATCATTTATGTCTATAGCCATGAATTGTTTTACTGTTTTTGTTTCATCAGTGTCTCTGTTATTTCGGCCATGCGTTTGTTTTCCTCTCGACACCATGTGCATACATCCCTTAGTACATCCATCAGTTATTTCAGTGCAAACTATTGGTAGGCATTGTATGCAACAGCAACATGTTATGAATATACCAAGTACCACCATTAGTATCAAAATTAACTTCCATCCCCAGGACCGCAATAGTCCCCAAAACCAGGATCCTATCCCCCAACCCCCTTCTTCAGTAGAGAGTGTGGAACTTAGGACATGACATTTCCGGATTGCTTTAAATATCGTAGGGGAGTAATCATCTATATATACACAGCATGCAGTTTTTACGAGTTTGCAAACTCCCCCACGATCAACTAATATTATATCAAGAGCCATCCTGTTTTGTAGTGCCATTAGTCTTATTCCTTTCTCTTCTAACGTCATATTCAATAAAATATCCGTTGTTGAATCTATTGTATTTTTTAATATTCTAGACAGTTTTCTTACATTGTAGGAGTTTTCTATTTGGGACAAGAATGGTATAAATTATTTTGCTATATCTATTGCTATCATTCCATCCTCGCTACTCCTTTGAGTTCTACCTTTTGTTCGTCTGGCTACTTCTGCATGTCTCCAAGAGGAACACTCCTGGAAGCAGTAGACCTAGGTAGCATGTACCTCCCCAGTTCCTAGGTAACCATGGATTTGCTTTTTCCCCACATATAAAGTAAACAGGGTCCCCTACGTACACAGGTTCTATTTCGTGTTTTAAAACCACTGTGTTCAGGCAGTTGCTAAATGTTCCTACTTTATAGGAACCTTTTTTCTGTAAACATAGGGGAGCAGTTTTGGGGCTGTGATCCAC
Source organism: Ambystoma mexicanum (assembly GCA_002915635.3). NCBI lineage: Eukaryota > Metazoa > Chordata > Amphibia > Caudata > Ambystomatidae > Ambystoma > Ambystoma mexicanum. The sequence goes on along the minus strand of CM010932.2, from coordinate 1,525,977,716 downwards.
TGTATAGGCAGGGGGCACAGCATCTTTATTCCATTCATCCCTCATTTGAAATGTCTTTACTGATGTTTCTTCTGCTGGCGGGGTCGGTCTATTCTGCCTATGTGATCTATCTAGTCTTGTTGTCTTTCGTGTATTCTTCCTCATGGGATCTGGGGAAAACACGCAAGCTTTTTGGAATATGGAACAACCCACAGGTCTCATGATCACTTCCTCAAATTCATTCATATTGGTCTCGTCTAGCTGACCCGTATTACTCTTGTTCCATTTCCCAAAGAACATTGCACTCAACGATGCTTCACATGAATAAACCAATGATAACGGTTGTACATACCAGCCTATCCCTTTCCCACCGTGCTACGGTAAATGGGCACAAACCCAGCAATCTTTTTTCTTTAAAACCGCATGGGTCATGTTCATGATGAGCAACAATGTATTGTTGTCGTATCCTTCTCTATGTCTTTCTTCCATTGGGGCAAAGTACCAGTGATTACATGATCCGGGCTTTCAGTAGCTGCTTTTGGCAAAAGTGTTTCTAATGGGTGTACGGACTCCAGGAACCATAGTGTAATAGCTGTTATTGTTGGTACTACCATACTTAAGAAACACAGGACCAATGTTCAAATCAGTACCTTATTTCTTTTACCATGCTTTCTCCCTAAATTTACAGTCTCTAAATCTATCATCTTTTCAGCAGGGGTGCAGGAGGAGGCTGAAACCGGTCTTGATTTGTTCTTCATCGTCCTTGTTCTTGCTGGCAAAGTTTGTCGCAAATGTCTCTCGTTCTTGATGCCAGAAAAGTTCAACGAAAATGTCACAGTTCAATTCTGCCAGCCCTTTCACAGCCTAGATCACTTATCCACTCCGAGCAAGATTAGTTGTTCTTTCTCCCACTGCTCAGACGATTTCTGAGCAGTTCTTTATTGATAGAGTACTATGTGCATCCAGCTTGTCCCGCTCTGGCTTAGGACACATGTACTCTATCAGCCTTAGTACCTATGTGCGTCCAGCTTGTCCCGCTCTGGTTTAGGACACATGTACTCTATCAGCCTTAGTACCTATGTGCGTCCAGCTTGTCCTGCTCTGGCTCCTGACACATGTACTTTATTATAAGCGCACCGAGGAGCCGTGAGTCTTGAATTGTCCGACTTGCACAACTCTCACACTTCTCTCATCTACGCCCCTGGTTCCTACTCCGTCCGTGAGTGGAACCAAAGGCAAAAGAAAAGCACCAAAGATCTGTGGATCACTTTGCCTGTCGAGGCCGCAAATTATACCGTTTCACTCCTGGTATTGTATGATCCGTGAATAGTGCCGTTGCACTTCCAGTATCAGGCTCAGTGTCAGCCTGCGGCACAATGATGGGTAGCGATGAGCGCCGTGGCAATGATGTAGTTTCTTTCTTTGGCTTTGGTGCGTTTGCGGAAACTGGTAGGCGCCAAAGGGGTTCACGTGTTGTTTCTGCTCATGTTTGCAATGCAGAGTTTGTGTCGCTCGGCAGTGATGTTGTTTCTGCTGAGCAACGTTGGGGCACTTTTCGCCTTTCCCCTTCCTGGTAGCCTCCTCAGGCTCTGTTTCGAGTTTCACTTCTCGCTTGGGCTTTGTTTCAACTTTCACTTCTTGCTCAGGCTGATGCTGTGGCAGTGGACTGGCAACAGTTTCTTTCGTTTCCGAGACCGTTTCCTTTTTCTGGTCGTCGGAAGTTGTCAGCAGTCCTGGGAATCTTTTGGCATGTGTTGCATGGATCCATGCCTTCCGACCGTCCACTCGAATAGCCGTTTGTGTCGCCAAAAGTACTTGGTAGGGGCCGCACCAACTGGGTGCTAATGCTGTCTTTCGCTCAAAGTTGTTAATCAGGACCCATCTTCCAGGCTCCAGCGAGTGCCCCGGTCCGGTGTATCGCACGGGTAACGCCTCCTGCACCTGCTGATGAATCAAACGCAACTTCTGCATTAAAAGGTCACAGTACGTGCTTAACACAGGATGCTCGACCTCACATAATCTTTTGGGCTGCGGTGCGCACCATACATTTGCCGGTCTCCCCATTATAATTTCATAGGGGGCGAGCCTAGTTTTAGCCTGCACAGACGTGCGCATGCACAATAGCGCTAGGGGTAATGCATCCAACCAACTCAACTTGCTCCCAGCACAGATTTTCGCTATCTTTGAGTTTAATATACCGTTATGTCTCTCAACAAGCCCGGCAGAACTGGGATGCCTGGAACTGTGGAATTGTTTCTCTATCTGCAGACCTGCACAGATCTGTAGTACTACTGCGCCCAAAAAGTGTGGGCCGTTGTCTGACCACAGGACACGGGGCAACCCGAACCGGGAGAAATACTCCTTCAACATTACTTTTGCCGTTGACATGGCAGTACAGTCTTTTAAAGGATATGCCTCCACCCACTTGCTAAATGCACAAATCACCACTAACACATATTTGTCGTTCTGGCACCTTTCCATTTCTATGAAATCAAAATGGATCACCTCAAATGGCATAGTGGGTGCGCCAAAACTACCTACTGGAGTCACGGTTCCCTTCCCTACATTGTGTTGCAGGCACGTAATACAATTCTGCACTAGCCTTTCTGCATTCTTTTTTATGTGCTAATTTTTCCATACTGTGGATAAATGCTGTACCATCTTCTTCACGCAAATGTGGGTAGGGCTATGCGCCATTGTAACCATTGCGGTTACGTAACAATTTGGCAACATCCAGTTCTTGGTCTCTTTGTCCACCCAACATCCTTCCAAATCTAACTCAGCAGAGCCCTCAGCCCACCCCTGAATCTCTTCGGTCGTGGCCTCAGTCTGCATTTCTTTGACTGTGGCAACTCCATTCTCTATCATACAAGGTACTTCCTCAGTCTGTACTGTCATCATTTTATTTCCCAAATCTGTGGCTGTTTGTTTCGCAATCCTGTCTGCAAATGCGTTTCCCTCTCCCACTTTACCTGTTACTTTTTCATCGGCCTCGCATTTCACTATAGCTAGGCGCTTTGGAAACGTGAGTGCAGACAACAATCGCACAATCAAAGGCCCATGCTGAATCCTGGCCCCATGTGATGTCAAGAAACCGCTCTCAGCCCAGAGTCGGCCAAAGTTATGAACCACGCCAAAGGCGTACTGGCTGTCAGTATAAATATTCACGTTCAAATTCTCAGAGAGTTCACAGGCTCGGGTCAGTGCTATTATTTCTGCGGCTTGTGCCGAATTGTAGGGGATTCTTCTGCTTTCTACAACACTCTTTAGGGTAGTAATTGCATATGCGGCCGTTGATGTGCCATCAGGTAATTTAAATCAAGAGCCGTCACAAAACAACTCCCCATCCGGCTCTTTTTGTGGGGTGTCACTCAGATCAACTCTTCCCTTTGTTTCTTCTTCAGTGACCATTAAACAATCATGGAGTGGTGATTCGTTGTCACCAATTTCTGCTATGGGCAGTGGCATTAATTCTGCAGGCTTCAATGCGCTACACCTCATGATTTAGATGTGGGGTGCAAACAAGATGAGCTCATATCTTGTTAGTCTGGCAGAAGTGAGGTGTTGCTTCTGTGTTCTATTTAATAGAACGTCTATAGCATGTGGCACCATCAGAATTAAAGTGTGCCCCAATACCATTCCTTCCATTTGTTTCACTGACGCAGCAGCCGCTGCGACGGATCGCAAACATTGTGGTAGTGCGCGCGCTACAGTGTCCAGCGCGGAAGAATAATAGCCCCACGGCCTATTTCTTCCACCTTGTTCCTGTGTCAAAACCGCCAATGCACATCCTTCACTCTCACTCACAAATAGTCTAAAGATCTTTTTATAGTTAGGAGTGCCTAAAACTGGCGCAGCACACAATGCAGCTTTCAATCGCTCAAACGCTTTCTGACATTCCTCATCCCACTGTAAAGGCATCTCTGCATCCTTTTTAGTCGACTTTATCATCAGCGTCACAATCAACGCAAAATTACTGATCCACTGCCGACAATAAGAGGCCATGCCTATTACAGCTCTCACTCCTTTTTGAGTTTTTAGAATAGGCATACTAGAAATACTTTCTATGCGTTCTGGTGTTAATCTTCTCCCTTCTTTCGAAAGTAGGTAACCCAAATAAGGCACCTCCTTTTGATTATACAGGAATTTCTTCAAACTTGCCTTGTGACCATGGGTCGCTAGGTGTGTCAATAGTAATATAGTACTTTCTTTGCAGATCTCTTTTGTGTCAGCAGCTAATAACAAGTCATCTATGTACTACATGAGTACGCAACCTTCGGATAATTCTAGCATTTCTAGCTGCTCTTTTAGCGCTCTACTGTAAATGCTCAGGCTTTCTGTGTATCCTTGTGGAATGCGTGTGAATGTGAATGATCGACCTCCTCGAGTGAACGCCAACAGATATCTACTGCTTTTATCCACTGGAATGCTAAAGAACGCGTTCTTCAAATCAACTACACTAAAGTATTCTGCAGTGGCCGGTATCATTGTCAGTATTGTTGTGACGTCTGGGACCAAATGGAATTGTGGGTCTACCACTCTGTTTAATGCGCGCAGATCAATTATGAAACGAGAGGGTACTTCATTGCCTCCTTTCTTGTAAACTGGAAGAATCGGGCTGTTGCACATGCTACCTGCAATTTCTTCAATCATCCCCAATCTCACCAAGTCAGTAACAATACTCTTTAATCCCTTCACACCTTCATCAGAAATTTTATACTGGGGAATTTGTGGTAATGTAACACCTTCTTTCAAAGTTATTTTTGCGGGGTCTATTTTCAAGCATCCTACATCGTTATCATGCATTGCCCACAGACAGGTTGGTACTCTACTTAGCTCTTCTGGTAACGCTTTTGACATAAATTCCGTCACCGGTGCATCGTGAGTCCACATCGTGAGGAACACCCCATCTGCCGTACAATGTATGACTGCCCCCAATTTTCTCAACAAATTTAATCCTAGCAAGTTCTCCCCACAATTTTCTGTCAGAAGAAATGTACATTGTTCCGTAAATGGTCCTATTGTAATTGGGACAGCTTCGGACATGGGGTTAATTACTGGTGTACCTGCAAACCCTACAGAAACATTCTTTTGCCCCGACAGTGGGATCTCCGGAACCAAGTGGTGGTCTATCGAACACTTTTGTGCCCCTGTATCTACAAGGAAACGGTGCTCCTTATTCCCGACTCTCATTTCTACATAGGGTCCTCTCTGATTCACGGGAATAGACACTGGTTCCGACCCCTGCTGTGGGCTGTCCTATTGCGAAAATAACACATCGTCCGACGTGTAGTCACCGCTGCTGCTATAATACGTGTTTGGCTGTGTATCAAAAATATTCCCATTTCCCCCTCGGTGTCCTCCACTCTGATCATTTCTCTGTTAGCCCTGCCTGCCCTGATTTTGGTTCGGAACACTTTGGTTCAATGCCTGGTTCTGTTGAGCTTGGTTTTGACCATAGGATTGGTTTTGAGTACCTCCATTGGTATATCCCTGCTGCTGCTGCATGCTATTTCTACTTGGGCCATTTGACCCCTGATGTCCTTTATGAGGCCTTCGGCCTTCTCTGGCTAAACCAACGTCTATTCTGTAGGTGCGGGCATTGCGCTCGCCAGTGTCCTTCCTCCTTACAGTACACACATTGATTTAATCCCAATGACACCCCGTGCATATTATTCAAATTTCCTCTGCCTTGCGCGTTCCCTCTACCTCTATTGTATCCAATGACCTGCTGCAATAACACCCCTACTATCGTTTGCATCGCTTCTTTTCTCATCTCCAATGGGTACCCATTACATATCTCACTTACTTCCTTCACTGACGTTCTTTTGTTCGACATCCATCGCATTATTTCCCCCACCCATACCTGCAATCTTTGTTTATCACCTATTTGTCCCGGTGCCGGCAAATGCTTTGCACCACCTGAAAAAACTCTCGGCCACGATTTTTGCATATACAACCTCGACGCCTCCTTCCTACCTTTCTTAATACACTCCTGACTATATTCAGGTGTAGCAAACATTTCAGCATATCTATCTTCCATTTCATTTTTCAATTCAATGAGTTTGTGCACATGTTTTCTTACATCCTCATCTCTTTGCTCACTGCGTGCTAACTTATTCAAATCTAACAATCGTTGTGGCGGTAAATTCCCAAGTATCTTTTTCCATTCTCCCACCAAAATTTCCCCCATGCATTCCAACACTACCTGTCTCTCGTTGCTTCTTTGGTACCCATACAACGAGGCCAATGCTGCCGTCCCATCATTTCCTTCTAGGTACCTTTCTGCCTCTTGCTGTAATTCAATCTTTCTTTCTTTGCTGATCGCGCTTCGAGTTACCCGTCCAAATCCTGTTCCTTCAGCCCCGCCTCTCGCATCCCCGGTCTCAATTTCGACTTCGGGAGGGGCGGATGGTGCTGAATCTGTCTCTGGAGCGGGAGGTGCGGATGGGACAAGTGACACAGGTGGCATCTGTGAAGGGCCTTGCTGGGTGCTGGGAAATTGTGCGTCTGCGGTCTGTGCTTGTGGGAGGGATCGAGCTGTGGGTGGGGCTTGGGTGAATGCTTGCCTGAGGGGAAGTGCTTGGGCTATGGGAGGGGGTATGAGAGCTACTGGTTGGGCCTGCGCAGTCACTACTGGCGCGTTTGGTTTCGATTCTGGTTTTGGGCCTCGACCCGTGTTAGTTAACAAATGTTCCATTAATTCGTCTGCTATGTGTAGTTCCCGCTGCGGGTATATTACTTCTATGTTCATTTGGTCACGTCTCCCTTCCCGTCTTAGGCTTGCCGTCCACTCATCCTCCTCCTTTTCTTATGCTACCTCAAGCTTTGATTTGTGCCTACGTGCATGCTTCTCTCTACTCCTAAGTCGGAGCACTGCTTCCCTCCTCCAATCTTTGACAGTCTCAAAAGCTGCGGGTCGCGCTTTTTTCCTAATCAGCACCCTTTCTAGGTTATCTATCCTCGCAATCTCAAAGCTACCATTAATTGGCCACTGATGGTCCTGTTGCTTTCTAGTTTGCCTATGCCAAATTTCATAAAATATTATCGCACCCACACCATATTTTGCATACATGTCATAAGCCGGCATTCCCGCAGGCGGTGCACTTTGGCAATTTTCCAAGGACTGTCTACCGCAGCTGAAAAGCCCCGCTAAAGTGGACAGTACTCCAGGCATGTTTTTAACCTTCCCCTTTGGTTAATTAATCTTTACCTGGACGTTTGAATTTGCAAAATCATCACTCTACCAAAAATCAGGGTTTTGTTTGAATCGGGGAATGACTCACCTGATAAAACAAGTCGCCTGTCCTAACGCAACCTCTCCCAACGTCGTGTCTGCGCTTCTCTGGCTTCTGCCTCGCTTCGGGACCCTCGCCTCCTTTGCCCTCTGGCCCGGTAGGTCGATCAGGGATCAGATGTGTGCAGATCTGCGGAAGGACCTGTTTCCTTCCCCTTTTAGGTTGTGGACCCATTCAGTGCATTAACCCTTTAGGCCACTTGGTCTTGTATATATGTATTTAGATAGGATTGTATTCATCTAAAAATATTACTGTGATTATTGTTGTGTGGTTAACTTTCAAAGGCACTTGAAATAAATGTACATATAAGTTTTATATATACACCTGACTGGGAGTGATTTGTAAGTGTCCTTTACTCTGTGCTCATTGAGGTCTTTCAGTCACCCTCACCCCTCCTGAGACGTAGTCTTGACTGCCGCCAATGCTATCTTGATTGGTCTGGCTTGTCCAGAAGGTTACCCTGTTCCAAGAAACTAGGCTGGCCTCCTGAACCGCTGCCCACCAGGTCAGAGTTCAAAAATCTGTCTTAACAGGGACACATGCTAAGCATGTTCCCAGATCAAAGATATATGTTTTTAGTTGTTTCTTGAACAGGGAACTCCATGCACAACCTTCAGAGTTGAGGGGAATTGATTCCAAAGACTCATGGACCAGGCATGAAGGCCACAGCCTCCAATTTTTTTCAGGAGGACTCAAGGTTGATAAAGGATGATGCCCTTGTTGGAATGAAGCGTATGCCGAAAAGTCACCCTTGAGAGTCTGGCTGAATGATGGTCAGGGGCTTCATCTGCCAGGCACTTATAGACTAAGGTAGTGCCTTTAAACCTAATCCTTTGACCGACAGGCAGCCAGTGCAGTCTCCTGCGGGCCTCCATAACATGAAGCCGACGACCCATGCAAAAATGGCATGGACAGCTCCATTTTGGATCATCTGAAGACTCTTATGGCCCGATTCATGGAATTGTGTGTAGAAAAGGCACAAGCGGCCCACACTAAGAAAGAGTCTGCGTGAGCCGTGGCGCAGAGAAAACTTTGCACTGCACGCATATTCATAAATAGCCCTTGCGCATGTAACAGCAAGCTGTGCGAGTAACGCCACCAACACGACCCCACGTACAGTAAAAAGCAAGTGAAATGCCTAACACGGCACAATAATCCATGCCATCATTGGGCCAGCATACAGACCCTCTAGCGAAATCACACAGAAACCCCTCTCAATTTAATGCCGCACCCCAGCGTAATCATACAAAAACACCCTGCAATCCTTGGTCGCACCAAAGCTTAATCTTGCAAAAACACCCCGCGTTCCCTGGCCGCACCCCTGAGTAATCGTGTAAAAACACCCTGCGATCCCCGGCCGCACCCCAGTGTAATCATGCAAAAACACCCTGCAATCCTTGGTCGCACCCAAGCGTAATCTTGCAAAAACACCCTGTGTTCCCCGGCAGCACCCCTGCGTAATCGTGTGAAAACACCTAGCACCCCGGACTCACCACAGCGTAATCGCATGAAAAGACCCTGCTATCCCTGGCCGCACCCCAGCGATTTCGCATGAAAGCACCTTGCAATCCCTGCCCGCACCTCAGCGTAATTGCGTGAAAACACCCCACGGAACCTGTGCTCCCCCCTAGAAAATGGTGCCCCAACACCTCACAATCCACGTCATGCAGCCCCTTCCAGACAGGACACCCCAGCCCCTATTACCACACCCTGCAGGCAGCCCCCTACACATGGGATACTCCAGCACGATTTTCCCATCCTGCAGGTAGCCGCCGCGACATGGGGTACCCCAGCCCCGAGCCCTGTGATCCCACCCTGCAGGCAGCCCCCTCCACATGGGATACCTGTGATGGTTGAGCTAAAACATGGCGCTGGTGCGCAGTGCATTCTGGGGGCACTCAGAGCCATAATGGATATTTATCCATGCCTCAGTGGAAAGCTGCACTTGCTTTGCGAAACAACATGTTTTCAACGTTATTCGCTGATGGGCTTGGAATGCAGGCCATCTCAGCCAAGGACACGGCACTGGGAAAGCTAAGATCCGCAGGTGCCGGCTGGTACCTGATAGCGAAGTTTGTTTTGGTTTGCTATGCCTGCGCCAAGGTTTTGAGAAGAGTTATGGAATTGTTTTCCGGGGCGTTTAGTAGAGGGAAGTGCTTTGCTCCTTGAGGTTACTGTTGGTTGACCCAGCTGGCAACCAACCGTCACCCATCAATGCGCAAGTGCATTGCCAGAAGGTTCGGGAAGTTGCCACCCCTTGTCGAGGAGGGCATATATGCGGAAACCCTCAACGGTCAGACGGGATAAGCACAAAGACCTCAGTCGGAGGGGGGACGCTTCGGTCCGACACTCCTGTGGGCTGTTGTGCTCTCGGCCTGGCTGTTATCGGGGTCTTTCAGCCGCTTCTGGCGAGATGAAGTTTTGTTAAGTTACGCCCACGGTGATGTATTTCTTTCTTTGACTTCTTTATGTTTTCTGTGATCTATGTCCATGTGAGTTGTATGAGTTATTTCTATGTACCTGTAAGCTTTGAATAAATAGCCGTAAAGAGCTGATTATCTTCTAAAGTGTGCGTGGCTGTGAATTATTGTGTCTGTTTTTGGGTTGAAGTATTTGCTCTATAATTGCATTGGTGATTTATGGTAGTTCCGTGCACTTTTCAGAGGAGAGCAATACACTTTTGGCGACGAGGATGGGATATTTGTGATGAATTGCTCCAAATATTAAAGAATCCGTTTGAACGCAGGGATATTTGTGATGAATTTCTCCAAATATTAAAGAATCTGTGTAAGCAGGGTTATTTGTGATGAAGTGTTCCAAATAATCTGTTTGAACGAACGAAAGGTTGTTTTCATTGGGCAGTGAGTGTTGAACTGTGTTAAGCTGTTTTGTTTTTTTTCCTTTTCCCTTGCTGTGAAATGATGATTGTGTGAGAGAGTGCAGAGCAGGCTGTCGCCTTTCCTTGGTCGTCTCACTGCAGCTCTGAGACAGCCAATAGACAGCACCTTTTGTGTCGGCCTGCCGCGGCCGATAGCATGTGTGGTTGAGATCTTTCCCCTTCAGTAAAGCCGTGAGCAGAAAGGAAAAATGTCTATGTTCACAGTGCTCCGATGAATGATAAATTAAAGATTTATGTTCAATTAGGAAAGAATTTGTTCATGCGGTTTCCCTTGACAAAGTTGCAACGTGAAAGCTTGCTCTATTTTGGGCATGAGAGCAGAGAAAGAAAAAATTGCGAGTATTTGACAGGCAAATTGTGACTAGCGTTTAAACCTTGTGATTCAGCCCCAGTGTGCTAGCGAGTGGGGGGCTGTAATATAAGGAGGCAAGGTGCGCCTTTCTTATAATGTATGTATTTTAAGTGTTCACATTCCTGAAGATAACGTGGGAATGAGCCGTGTTTAGGAGAAAGAGTAACATCAGTGTTGAAAGCTTAAAGGGTTTGTTTTTGGCGACTATAAATTCCATGTGCTGGTGGTGCATTCTGTTTAAGGAACACACTAAAATTGCCTGCATTGCATTTTAGCTGTGCCATGCTTACAATGGGTGAAAGGCTCACTTGATAAAAAAAAAAAGTGAGTGAATGGCATTTGAATTTTCGATTTTTGTGTATTGATTTGAAATTGCAGAACCAGTTTGCAATGGTTTGGGGGGAAAAGAGAATTTATATTTTCTAAATTGCCCCTAGAGTATTTTGACTTTTCGCACGCTATACCATGGAATTGCTGCTAAATGCAAAAGTACTTCTGCTATTAAGGGATGTATGTTTTATACGAGACAAGGGCAAGTTGATTGTGATATATAGTGATAATGTTGTTGACACATGAACGGCCCACAAGCAATATAGAGTTTGGGTTGCTTTTGCAGATAACGTGCAGGGAGCTGCACTACACATGCCATGTTTTAAATGCACTGACATAAGTGGTTATATTCTGGCAATGGTACAACAGAATGGAAAATCTGTGTGTGATAAGACAGCACAAAGATTTAGTGGGTTGTGGGTTCTTGTGAAAGATCGCACATTGCATTGGAGTGAGTTTGTGAAGCCAAACTACAAGGTTACGAGGAAAAAGAAAAATGTATGCCTTTAAATGGGACATCAGTTTAAACAGGCTAAAAGACATTTTGCAAAATTACATGAAGTTGCATCTGATGACAAGAAAAAGTGTCTCTTTTGAAAATAAGAGTCTTGCTGTGCAAAGCTTGCACTTGAAGATAACTTGCACTGTCTTGGGCGAGGTGCGCGGAAAAAAAAAAACTGTTGCAAGAAGGCAGAAAAGAAAAATGCTGCACTCCTGTTCGGTGAAATGGTGTTTACAGAAGCTGGCAGATATGGGAGCTTTTCTGAGTTGCTGGAGCAGTGCAGGAAAGAGTTAATTTGGATGAACTGTCTGAAACGAGTGCCTTCCATTGAAGCCGCCCCAGCTTAAGAGTTATAGGCCTAAGAGCAAAGAGACAAGCTTGCTGCCAGGAAAGATAAACAATGACATTCCTGCATTCCATCCCCTGTGAGAGACACTGTCAGTGTGAGCAAAAACTGAGGAGGGGGGTGCAAAGACAGAATGCTGAAACTGAACTTAAGGCAATAATTGCTGTGAGTGAGAAAAAAAAAGAGCGCAATCTACCTTACACCTGATGATGTACGCATGTTTTCTGACAGTGGCATGCAATAACAGAGCTGATCAGAAGTAAAGAATTTGCCCAGTATCAACACTGGAAGGAAAACAATCGCTGCATGCAGAATGGCAGACTGGCGCATTGCATCTGAACATTTGGGGAAACTGTGCATCTGTGAATGGGCTAAGAAAAGACAGCTGCCCATTCCAAGAGACATTGCCGTGCAAGCTGCATCCCCATGCGCCATGTGATGTGATGTGAAGTAAAGCGCTGTGCACTGGAGAAGAAACCTCTAGGCGCTTTGTGAGTGAAAATACACAGCTGGCAAAAATGCAAGCTACATTGCCAGGGCTGGAGTAACTGACAAAGACATTATGGTGTTCCAGATGAAAGCAAAACTGACAAAGGTAGCCGTTTTGCAAGAGACAACATGCAGAGCGGGGCTTTGGAGTATAACATGAACACTGCACATTAGCCATGATCCAGAAGCTTCACGGCTTAGTGCAAGAATGAGTGATTTGTTGAAGCAAATAAAGGAACTGACTCAGACTATCGCTCTCAAAAGGGTGGCCCAAGAAATCAGCAGACACCCTTTGGGAAAATGACAAGTGGAAAACCAGAGGCTTTAAAGACACTGCCTGTATGGAGAGAAGATAAACAAAGCTGCTTGTGCAATTGCAGGCGGTATTGGACTGAAAGACTTTACCTTTGAAAAATGGAGTGATGCCAGCAGGGCAACCTAAATCAAGATCATGAAACACTGGAAGCAAGTTGGCGCCTGGCATTTGTGATCGCTCTGGTGACAAAGAAAAGCATTGATCCATTGAGAAGTGCGACCTGGGTACTTATTATATGGCTATTGTAAAATCACAGATCAGTCTGAAGTACCATTGACCAACTATGATCGCATTGCACAAATGAGTTTGTGACTAGGCGGTTACACCCCGTATGGTTGAGTGCAAATAAGCCCCCAGTAACATGCAGAAGGGTGGTGTTAAGGGAAGGGGTGGACAACGCTGATATTGAAGTTTTGATGACATCCTAACGTGGATAACACTGATAGTGTACCTTTTGATGAAGTCTTAACCTTTCTGTTTGTATTTTGCCTAGGCAAATAACCACAAGAGTAGCGTGCCATGATTGGGGGGTAGACGTGTGCAATTGCCGGGTGACACTGATCAGTCAAGCAGACGCATTCTCAGAGAAAGCGAGTCACTGCGAGATGATATGTGAACTTTGAACCTGTCCTGCACCGCACTCAATGCTGCAAACGTGCGTGAAGAGTGAAAACATTTGTTCTGCGACCTGTGAGAAGTGTCCAACAAAGTAACAACTTTTGCTGAACTGTCACGGTGCGGACTTGGCATATTGTCAAACATTTGATGCTGCACATTCGAATGATTCAGTCGACGGTTGTAATGACTTTGTTGATATGTTTTGCCTTTCTTGTCTAAAGGACTGTGGACAATGAGTTGTGGACTGTGACATCATGCGCCACACACAGCTGTGTGACACAGCACTTGAATGCCAACATGTTGAAACCTGATTCTTAAATGCATTTTGAGATTAATGTGTGAAAAAAAAAGAGAAATGTTTTGCCCTTCCAACTGAATTGCCTTAACCAGAGATGTTTTGCCTTTTACATTGCATGTAGCCAGACAAACGATTCATGAATTGTTGGGGCAGCAGGGTTGGGCGAGCAGGGGCATTATATATTTTGAGACAAAAGGAATGCGCACACCACAGTTAACTGTGCGATTAAGGCCTTTGATTTGTAGTAATGCTGCCAAGTGTGTGAGCTCTTATTAGAGATGGTAATATTTGAAACAGGATGGCTCTTTTCATGTGGTAGCATTACATATACTTATATTCCAGCTAACATTTCTGGAGGTCCATGCGCTTTGACTCGATTAGGACTAATGATGTTTTCTTTACACTCAGTGATAACTCGAGGTAAAAGGTCAACTTTTGAATCTCTGGGACTATCTACTGACTGTGATTCACATGTACATTTGCTATCAGAAGCTGAGGTTTGAGCATTAACCCTTTCATTAGTAGGTGTTTGGGGTTTAGCTGCTGTGGGGTTACAAATCTTTGATGAAATTAGCATGTTTAGTGGTTAAGAGCTACTTTGCAGAACAGAGCTGCTGTTGATTACTTATTGCTGAAACATTATTTAGGGTGTGATGCCTTTGAAGGTATGTGTTGTTTCAATCTAAGTGACCATTAACATTTCGTCGGTTTCAAAAACCGCCTCCTTTGCCACTGGGCTATGGAAAGTAAATATCCAACGGTGGATTGTGATGGTTGAGCTAAAACATGGCGCTGGTGCGCAGTGCATTCTGGGGGAACTCAGAGCCATAATGGATATTTATCCATGCCTCAGTGGAAAGCTGCACTTGCTTTGCGAAACAACATGTTTTCAATGTTATTCGCTGATGGGCTTGGAATGCAGGCCTTCTCAGCCAAGGACACAGCGCTGGGAAAGCTAAGATCCGAAGGTGCCGGCTGGTACCTGATAGCGAAGTTTGTTTTGGTTTGCTATGCCTGTGCCAAGGTTTTGAGATGAGTTATGGAATTGTTTTCCGGGGCGTTTAGGAGAGGGAAGCGCTTTGCTCCTTGAGGTTACTGTCGGTTGACCCAGCTGGCAACCAACGGTCACCCATCAATGTGCAAGTGCATTGCCAGAAGGTTCGAGAAGTTGCCACCCCTTGTTGAGGAGGGCATATATGCGAAAACCCTCAACGGTCAGACGGGATAAGCACAAAGACCTCAGTCGGAGGGGGGACGCTTCGGTCCGACACTCCTGTGGGCTGTTGTGCTCTCGGCCTGGCTGTTATCGGGGTCTTTCAGCCGCTTCTGGCGAGATGAAGTTTTGTTAAGTTACGCCCACGGTGATGTATTTCTTTCTTTGACTTCTTTATGTTTTCTGTGATCTATGTCCATGTGAGTTGTATTAGTTATTTCTATGTACCTGTAAGCTTTGAATAAATAGCCGTAAAGAGCTGATTATCTTCTAAAGTGTGCATGGCTGTGAATTATTGTGTCTGTTTTTGGGTTGATGTATTTGCTCTATAATTGCATTGGTGATTTATGGTAGTTCCGTGCACTTTTCAGAGGAGAGCAATACAATACCCCAGCCCCCATCACCCAGGACCCCACCCTGCAAGCAGCCCCCTCCACATTAAGCAAAACAAGGGGGTCTGGGAATCTCTCTACCAGCACGAACACAGCTCAATGACCTGTTCTTGGGTGAGTAACCCTTGGGAGAGACTCTACCAAGTCTTTAGCTCACTGGCCCTTTGACAGAGAAGAAATGTCCCTGCATATCAGTCTTTGTCCTGCCCAGGAGAAGTCCAGCACCAAAATACTAGGCAATTTTCCTCTGAACAAGAGTACCAACAGCAACTCCATACACGTGTTTCAGCCTTGTTGGGCATCATCAGTGAGGTGAAGCTGTGCCTCTCTAAGAACAGTGAGCAAGGGGTCCACGTCTGGATCACCCTGGTAACTTAGGGTGAGACCCAAAGTTAATTTATGCAAAACAAGGGGGGTCTGGGAATCTCTATACCAGCACAACCCCTAACTCACTGTTATTAGAGAGACACAGCTTCACCTCATTGATGAGGCCCAACAAGGCTGAAACACATGTATGGGGTTGCTGTTGGTACTCTTGTTCAGAGGGGAATTTCCTAGCATTTTGGTGCTGGACTGCCCCTGGGCAGGACAAAGACTGATATGCGGAGACATTTCTTCTCTGTGAAAGGGACAGTGAGCTAAAGACTTGGTAGAGTCTCCCCCAGGGGTTATTCACCCAAGAACAGGTCATTGGGCCGTGTTCGTGCTGGTAGAGAGATTCCCAGACCCCCCTTTGCCCTCCACATTAAGGACGCCGTCCTTAGTCACATAGGCAGACCTAGGACCAAGAAGTGATCTAAACCAGCCTGCTGCAGGAATGTTGCAGCTACCAACCAGGACCAGTCTATAGGCCAAGGTGGCTTGATCCACTAAATCAAAGATGGCCGACAGATCAAGAAGAAGAAGCAGTGCCTGGCCACCCTTGTCGATTATGTCTGCAATGTTGTATTTCAAATCCAGCAGAGCAGTCTTGGTTGACGAGGATGTCGTTTAGTTCCACAAAGATTTGATATTCAGTAAAGGCCAGCTTGTCCAGTATTTTCAACAAAAATGGGACATTAGTGATGGGCCAAAGGTTCCAGGGTCAATATGATCTAAATTCTCTTTCTTCAATAGTGGCAAAATCCAAGCCTCCTTAATAGTGCTGGGAATCTAATCCCTTTGCTCCAAGTTGGTTTTATTCTGAGCACAATGTCCCTAACTTCTTCTTCAGATACCTGTTGAAAGGAGTGAGGCATTGGGCGGAGAAGGCAGAGAGGACAGAGATATAAGTTTACCACTTGATTTGAGCAGAGGGAGTTGGTTTGCAATTCTATGCTGGTGCAGCTTTGTTTTCTGTTCGAATCTGTCATGAATCTTCTGCACCATGCATTGTCTTCCTCAGAACCTACCAAGCTGCCTTTTAACTCCAGTAGAACTAAGAACAGTCCCCTGGGCTTAGATTTGACTGCCTGGATCCTGGCATTGAGCTTTGCTTCTATGGCTTTCAACACAATCTTTGCAAAAGTCTTCACAGTGGCCTTATAGGCTCCAAGAGAGTCAAGATGTTTGCACCAGAAGCGTTCAGCTTTCCTTTTTACCACCCTAGCAGAGAGCGCCACTGTGCAGGGACACGTGCATTGGTATTGCATTTTGTTCCATTGTGTGTCATTGATGGAGGATGCCTTGTGCATGCAGTGGCTTGTGCAGTGACACGTGCATTTATATAGCTTTTCATTCCCTTGTGTGTCATTGATGGATGATGGCATGTGCATGCAGCGGCGTGTGCAGTGTCACATGCATAGAGATTACTTTTCATTCCCCTGTGTGTTATTGATGGAGGATGCCTTGTGCATGCAGTGGCTTGTGCAGTGACACGTGCATTGAATATTGCTTTTCGTTCCACTGTGTCCTATTGATGGAGGATGCCTTGTGCATACAGTGGCTTGTGCAGTGACACGTGCATTGATATTGCTTTTCGTTCCACTGTGTGTTATTGATGGAGGATGCTTTGTGCATGCATTGGCTTGTGCAGTGACACGTGCATTGATATTGCTTTTCGTTCCCCTGTGTGTCATGATGGATGATGGCATGTGCATGCAGTGGCTTGTGCAGTGACACGTGCATTGATGTTGGTTTTCCTTCCACTGTGTCCTATTGATGGAGGATGCCTTGTGCATACAGTGGCTTGTGCAGTGACACGTGCATTGATATTGCTTTTCGTTCCACTGTGTCCTATTGATGGAGGATGCCTTGTTCATGCAGTGGCGTGTGCAGTGACACGTGCATTTATATAGCTTTTCATTCCCTTGTGTGTCATTGATGGAGGATGCCTTGTGCATGCAGTGGCTTGTGCAGTGACACGTGCATTTATATAGCTTTTCATTCCCTTGTGTGTCATTGATGGATGATGGCATGTGCATGCAGCGGCGTGTGCAGTGTCACATGCATAGAGATTACTTTTCATTCCCCTGTGTGTTATTGATGGAGGATGCCTTGTGCATGCAGTGGCTTGTGCAGTGACACGTGCATTGATATTGCTTTTCGTTCCACTGTGTCCTATTGATGGAGGATGCCTTGTGCATACAGTGGCTTGTGCAGTGACACGTGCATTGATATTGCTTTTCGTTCCACTGTGTGTTATTGATGGAGGATGCTTTGTGCATGCATTGGCTTGTGCAGTGACACGTGCATTGATATTGCTTTTCGTTCCCCTGTGTGTCATTGATGGATGATGGCATGTGCATGCAGTGGCTTGTGCAGTGACACGTGCATTGATGTTGGTTTTCGTTCCACTGTGTCCTATTGATGGAGGATGCCTTGTGCATACAGTGGCTTGTGCAGTGACACGTGCATTGATATTGCTTTTCGTTCCACTGTGTCCTATTGATGGAGGATGCCTTGTTCATGCAGTGGCGTGTGCAGTGACACGTGCATAGATATTGCTTTTCATTCCCCTGTGTGTTATTGGTGGAGGATGCCTTGTGCATGCAGTGGCGTGTTCAGTGACACATGCATTGATATTGCTTTTCATTCCCCTGTGTGTCATTGATGGATGATGGCATGTGCATGCAGTGGCGTGCGCAGTGACACGTGCATAGATATTACTTTTCATTTTCATTCCCCTGTGTGTTATTGATGGAGGATGCCTTGTGCATGCAGTGGCTTGTGCAGTGACAAGTGCATTGATATTGTTTTTCATTCCCCTGTGTGTCATTGATGGAGGATGCCTTGTGCATGCAGTGGCTTGTGCAGTGACACGTGCATTTATATAGCTTTTTATTCCCTTGTGTGTCATTGATGGATGATGGCATGTGCATGCAGCGGCGTGTGCAGTGTCACATGCATAGAGATTACTTTTCATTCCCCTGTGTGTTATTGATGGAGGATGCCTTGTGCATGCAGTGGCTTGTGCAGTGACACGTGCATTGATATTGCTTTTCGTTCCACTGTGTCCTATTGATGGAGGATGCCTTGTGCATGACAGTGGCTTGTGCAGTGACACGTGCATTGATATTGCTTTTCGTTCCACTGTGTGTTATTGATGGAGGATGCTTTGTGCATGCATTGGCTTGTGCAGTGACACGTGCATTGATATTGCTTTTCGTTCCCCTGTGTGTCATTGATGGATGATGGCATGTGCATGCAGTGGCTTGTGCAGTGACACGTGCATTGATATTGGTTTTCGTTCCACTGTGTCCTATTGATGGAGGATGCCTTGTGCATACAGTGGCTTGTGCAGTGACACGTGCATTGATATTGCTTTTCGTTCCACTGTGTCCTATTGATGGAGGATGCCTTGTGCATACAGTGGCTTGTGCAGTGACACGTGCATTGATATTGCTTTTCGTTCCCCTGTGTGTTATTGATACAGGATGCCTTGTGCATGCAGTGGCTTGTGCAGTGACATGTGCATTGATATTGCTTTTCGATCCACTGTGTGTTATTGATGGAGGATGCCCTGTGCATGCAGTGGCTTGTACAGTGACACGTGCATTGATATTGCTTTTCGTTCCACTGTCTCCTATGGATGGAGGATGCCTTGTGCATGCAGTGGCTTGTGCAGTGACACGTGCATTGATATTGCTTTCGTTCCACTCTGTCCTATTGATGGAGGATGTTTTGTGCATACAGTGGCTTGTGCAGTGACACGTGCATTGATATTGCTTTTCGTTCCCCTGTGTGTTATTGATACAGGAGGCCTTGTGCATGCAGTGGCTTGTGCAGTGACACGTGCATTGATATTGCTTTTCGTTCCACTGGCCCTCATTACGACCCTGGCGGAAATCGAAAAACGATGGCGGAAATGCAATACCGCCATCGAATAGCGCTCGGTGCGACTATGACCCGTCACCGTAAAGTACGATGCCATTAGCGACACCGTAGTGAACGCCAACGCTAACTGCACCAAGTACGCACGCGCGCGCCATGCCAAACCGTAATTAGCACCATGGCGCAAGGGTACGCGAATTCCGACCCTAGCGGACATGTACTTAACGCCATCAAGCACGCGGAAAGTACCATTCCGCCATGGTGAGAAGTACGGCAATCGCGAATCAACCGTAAACGGCCCACTGAGTGCCTGTACACCGCTCCTGGCCACATTGTACAACTCCCCGTAGGTGCAATGAAGTCACACAATGCAACCAGTGAAATGTACTAGTCATCCATGCCTGCCAACGAACAAATGAATCTCAAAGAGGGGCCAATGGGAGCTGCAGGCACAGATGGCACGAATACAGAAGCTATACCAATTGACATGACCTCAGTCTCCCACCAAGAAACGCACAGCAAACACAGGCACCTGTGACCAGCAATATTCTGATAATCACATCATTCCACCAATCCACCTGGCTGACCAGCATCTGTTACACAAAACCTAATCCCCGCCCTGAGCATGACATCATCCAAACAGTCATAATGGCAGCCCTCACCCCTGACCTCACTGGGCTTCGTAGGCAAACGCGCCCAGCACAGTACCACGCAACTATACTCGAAGCTGGACACCAATGCAGATCTCCTCACAATACATCGCTCCCCAAATAGGAATATGCCACATCACTTGCAAAGAAGAACGCTACACGGCCCAATATCAGAATAGAAATTTAATGCACAACAAATTCACCGAAGCCCATACAGCCATTAGGCCATGAACTCCAAAACACATTTCACCATTGTGGGCTGCATCCGCAATAAATGACCAGCTACTTCTTGTGTGACCTGTTCTTCATGGTACACAGGGGCTACATTCTCATACGAAAAGGCAACATGGAAGCGCCTAAACCGCAGGGCCGTCCCAATAGGAGGCACTAGTCCAGCTGAAAGGCCGAAATGTTGCTGCCGAGCCACTAGTACTCGTAAGGCATGTGGCCCATTGGCGATCGTCCATAAGATCGTAATGCTGCTCCACTGATTAACACGAAGCAGCATGTGTCGGGAGTAAAACCCATCTGCAGGAGTGGTATACAGATGGCAGTGGCAAAAGGGGAGGAGATACCTGTCAACCAAAAGAAAAGAAAAAGAAAAGAATGGCCATCAGAACTACATTCGAACAACTCCTTCAATGATCACACTAGATCCACAGCCATATGCATGCTAGCCCACTCCAAAGGATCATCACCACCCAAACACTTGCGACTCATAACTATCCATATCGAGGTGAAAACATCCATCACAAACGAGTGTACCTGTGCATGCGTCTGTGAAAACAGAATCCATCAGATGGGATTGGTAACGTGCATGGACACAAGTGTCTGAAGGTGCGTCGAGACAGGGAGGGCTCAACAAGGCCAGATAGACCGATGGTCCACTATGGCAGCCCTGCATCACATAGCGAAGGGAGGCGGACAGATTCCAAGAAGCCCTGTACATGGCAAACACCGTATCAAATCATCTGCCCATGCATTCCATTCTCATTCCCTCATCCCGTAATGAGAACGCCTGTTTCCATACTCACATAACATGTGAGAATTCCATTGAGTCTGTGCGTTATGCAGCCTGCAAAATCCACTGTGCCCCAGCCCGTAATTCCAGTGTTGTGAAGTAACATGTATTTGGGAACGTCCGCCTCATCATCCCACTCGCTATGCGCATTCCCAAACTATTCATATCAATCATTGCATCCTCGCCATGGCCCCTGTCCCAAGGACACTGAACAATAGAACGTTATATTTGCAGTCAGACCTGTGGGCATCTCCTCGCCGCTAGCTGAAGACCGGAAAGCGCCGCCCTTCGAATTCCTCATTTGCAACATCACGTCGAAAAGGCATCTGTGGCCGCTTGAAATCACAAATTAATCCATCTAGTGCGGCTTGTGTGTGAAAAATGGCAACTGCCTCACTCACAAATGGGACGCCCCGCCCGTCGTTGAACCTCGGTGCAGTGATGCATGAGGGTCCCACGTTACTCGAGTACTACGTTCCACTGACCCTTCACAAGTCTGTTCGCGACTGCAAAGAATGCATGTGAAACAATGGACCATAGCCGAATGAACATATCAAACAATGTTACACGGCCATCGGGTACTAATACATGATTGTAATAGCAAGATGCCATTCCTCGAATTGCAGCGTTGTGTGCGGGACGTGCTCGCCCAAAGGGGAGAGCAGCTTGCACAGGTGGAATGAATCACCACAGGTGGAGGCCATACAGCCTGAAAACACATAAATTGCACGCCCAGTCTCCTCCCACAACCACTCCGAAATGCTACCGGCAGGACTCGCGATGTTGGCCCTGGGGGACCTGATAGCACTGCAAGTACTCCAACTCCAAGAAGAAGACGAACACCAACTACAACCGGCCGCACGGAGGAGACGCAGGAGGAGGAGGAGGGCAAGGCAGGGCCAGCAAGGGCTGCCAGCACAGCCACTACCACCACGCAGGCAGCCCGCAATCCCACGCCTCCGAGCACATCCGTTCAACCTCACTGATGAGGCAGATCCACACCCTCTACCGTTGGACCGGGACACCATAGCCGCCATTGTGGACATGACACAGGCTGACCTTGTCAGCATGATAGATAGCCCAACCGCCATCCCACCCCTACTGAAGGTGGTGTCTGTACTACACTTTCCTGGCCACAGGCACCTACCAGCACACAGTCGGACAGTTGCATGGCATTTCTCAGCCCTGTTCTCACGGACACTATTGCAAGTGCTCGATGCCCTCCTGCAGCACGCAGACGACTACATCTCTCTAGCCACCTCGGAGCAGGAAATAACCAACACAAAAGTGGGATTCCATGCACTTGGCGGCATAACGGGTTGCATTGGTGCCATCGACTGCACCCATGTGGAATTGGTCGTCCACATGCCATGAGGCCCAGTACCGCAACCGAAAACAATTTCATTCACTGAATGTACAAATGGTGTGTGACTCCAACAGGATCATTACACATTGTTGTGCCCGATTCCCTGGATCAACCCATGATTCTATGGTCTTGAGGAACTCTACAATACCACGCTACATGGAGCGACACGCAGGGAACAGATCCTGGCTACTCGGTGAGTCTCATTTCATGCATGATGATGTGGGGTATGTGATGCGGCAATGACCTGGCAGGAAGGGGGGGGGGTGCGTACATAGCAATGGCATTCACATAATCGTTTATCGTCCACATACAGGTGATGCTGGATATCCACTGAAGAGATGGCTCCTCACACCAGTCCGGAACCCACGGGACCAGCATGAGGAGGACTACAACCATGCCACTCACGTACCCGTGTAGTCATTGAACAGGCATTTGGCCTACTGAAGACTCGTTTCCGGTGCCTCAGCAGGTCTGGCGGGGCACTCCTGTACCGCCATGAGAAGGTTGCAAAGATGGTGATGGCATGTGTCATGCTCCACAACATGTGCATACGTAGAAATGTGCCCATGCCCCCTGACCGCAGAACTGCAAGCACCTGAAGATGGTCATGATGAGGGTGGGGATGTGGCAGCACCTCAAGGAGTCTGCGAGGCACAGGAGGGCCGTGAAATTCGTCAGCATCTCATAGATGCATGCTTCTAGCACTCACGCCTGGTGGCTGATACATGGACACGGGACTCGTGGCACTGTGGTGTGTCTGGTACATGCACAATATGGACTGTACGCCTATGATGGCCTAGTACACAAAGATCATTGTCCACACATCTCATTTGTTTGATCGTGCATTGTTTATGGCATATGTGATATCATGTTGAACACCCTATCGACCCGCCACCCAAGTGTGAGCCAACACACCCCCTCCACCTCCACCTCCCCCCCGAACACCAGTGTCCAAAGATGCTCATTGTCAGTGGGCAGTCGCTATTGCAAGCCCCCTCTGCGGGTATCAGGGCACCCCTGCCTGTGGAGCGCAGGTTCCTCCCAGATCTACGTTGGGGGCTGCCCTGGACGGAACTTGCAACGGATGATGTCTCTGCCTGCTCACGTCCATGCATGTCCCTAAGGGTTTGTGAGAGCTCAGTGAGCACACGGCGCACTGCGGCAAGTTCGGCACATACGTCTTTGGACGTCGCATGCAGTTCCCCCTCAGGCTCTCGGTGCTCTCTCTCCATTTGGACTCTCAGGCTCTCGGTGCTACTCTCCATTTGGACTCTCAGGCTCTCGGTGCTACTCTACATTTGGACTCTCAGGCTCTCGGTGCTACTCTCCATTTGTGCGCTTAAGTGTCTCAGTTGATGTTTCTATGTCTGCCTTAGTGCCCCCACATCCATCGCATGGTCCTTGAGGAGTGTGGCCAGTTGCTGCTGTTGCACGATTAACTGGTCGAGGGACTGTTGCCTCTGCTGGGCCATGGCCATTTGCGGTGGTGTCACAGAGGGGCTGTTCGCCTCATGTTGCCCTGCCACAGGGCTTGTGGGATGGCCAGTCGTCGTCTTGTGGGTGCCCCTGCGTGTATCCTCATGGTGTACGGGATGGAACAGACAGGGGGATTGGGACAGGTCATGGATGGATCTGACTTCAACATCCCCGTCTTCTGTGTCGGAGCATGCTGCCATTAATGGGGTTGTCACCTATGGTGCTGCTGCCACCAGAGGCAGTACCTTCTGTGGCATCCATTGGGGGGACCTGTGGTGGTGCTGTTGTGGGCATGCTGGCTGCTGGGGTGCCTGTTGATGTTCCCTCCTGTGTGCTGCCACTTGATTATGTGCTGCTGCCGTGTCTTGATGCGTGCAGCTGAGGTGGAGGGTCTTTGGCCGTCGGTCTTGGCCTCTTTGCAGGTGTGCTGGTAGGGATGTCCTGGAGCTCGTCGTTTGGATCGGACCCTGTGGTGGAGTAAAGGAGGGCGAGCGTTATTAATGGGTCTGTGGGAATTGGAATGGCAATGTATCACATGCATTGGGGTGGTACCTGAGGTGATTTGGGTCGGGCCTTGGAGGTGCTTTCATTTGTTTGTGGAGTGAGGGTGCAGTTGTTTGGCAGCCTGCAGTTAGGGTGTGCCTGCTGCACGTGTAGTGGGTGTTTTTGGGTTTTTACTTATTTATGTATTTATTGTGAGTTTTAAAGTGCGCTATCAGGCCAATGTGTGTGGACGTTCTCCTGGCCATGTGTTTCTGTTGCACTATGTGGGCACGTGGTACTTCACATGATTGGACATTGTGGATTTGGCAATGGTTTTATTTGGGCCACCTACCTGATTCTCCGGATGTCTGCACTCCTTTCTCCATCCCTACCGACTCCCTCTATGCTCTCCATTCCAATGGTGGAGGCACAGATTTCTTCCCAGGGGTCAACTTGATGGGTGATTCCGACCCTCCCCCGGTGGCTGTGGCAATGTTGCGGTTGGCAGAAAGTATGCTACGGACGCGTATCCGCAGGTCGTCCCACCGCTTCCTGCATTGCTGTGGGTTGCGGGGTGCGGTCCCACCGCACTTACCCGCTGTGCCACCAGGGCCCATATGGCCTTCTTGTTCGCAAGTGCCGTCCTGGTCATTTGCGTGGAGAAGACGGCGGCGGCATTCTCCTGGAGGGTCTCTGTGAGTACGGTGAGTTCCTCACGGGAGAAGTGGACCTGCCGCTTGCGGTCGCACGCTTTCTTCGCTACTTTTCCCATTTTTCTTGGTTTCACTAGGTGGATGACGGGTTGGGATGTGTCTCAGGGTGGTGTTTTAGTGGTTGTGTGTTATTTTGTGGTTTTATAGGTGTACGGGTGTTGTTTCCCGTTCCGGGCCCATGTTTTTACTTCCGTTTCCGTATATTTACGGTCGCCGTACTTTCCGGTTGGCGCTCACTGCGGTGTCCGCTATGATGGTGGCGGTATTGCACCTAGGGCGCCGTACGGCGGCGGTGTGGGCCGTTTTGGGTTCATTTCCGCCATCGCGGACTTTGCACTTCCGCCATGGCGTGGTGCTCGTGCCCGATGGGTCGGAATGGGCCGCACTTTGCTCCATCGTGCAATGGCGGAAACGCTATTTACGCTGTGGCGGTCCGGTCAGTCACTTTCCGCCAGGGTCGTAATGAGGGCCACTGTGTGTTATTGATGGAGGATGCCCTGTGCATGCAGTGGCTTGTGCAGTGACACATGCATTAATATTGCTTTTCGTTCCACTGTGTGTTATTGATGGAGGATGCTTTGTGCATGCATTGGCTTGTGCAGTGACACGTGCATTGATATTGCTTTTCATTCCCCTGTGTGTCATTGATGGATGATGGCATGTGCATGCAGTGGCTTGTGCAGTGACACGTGCATTGATATTGCTTTTCGTTCCACTTTGTCCTATTGATGGAGGATGCCTTGTGCATACAGTGGCTTGTGCAGTGACACGTACATTGATATTGCTTTTCGTCCCACTGTGTGCTATTGATGGAGGATGCTTTGTGCATGCATTGGCTTGTGCAGTGACATGTGCATTGATATTGCTTTTCATTCCCCTGTGTGTCATTGATGGATGATGGCATGTGCATGCAGATGCTTGTGCGGTGACACGTGCATTGATATTGCTTTTCGTTCCACTGTGCCCTATTGATGGAGGATGCCTTGTGCATACAGTGGCTTGTGCAGCGACACATGCATTGATATTGCTTTTCGTTCCACTCTGTCCTATTGATGGAGGATGTTTTGTGCATACAGTGGCTTGTGCAGTGACACGTGCATTGAAATTGCTTTTCGTTCCCCTGTGTGTTATTGATACAGGAGGCCTTGTGCATGCAGTGGCTTGTGCAGTGACACGTGCATTGATATTGCTTTTCGTTCCACTATGTGTTATTGATGGAGGATGCCCTGTGCATGCAGTGGCTTGTGCAGTGACACATGCATTAATATTGCTTTTCGTTCCACTGTGTGTTATTGATGGAGGATGCTTTGTGCATGCATTGGCTTGTGCAGTGACACGTGCATTGATATTGCTTTTCATTCCCCTGTGTGTCATTGATGGATGATGGCATGTGCATGCAGTGGCTTGTGCAGTGACACGTGAATTGATATTGCTTTTCGTTCCACTTTGTCCTATTGATGGAGGATGCCTTGTGCATACAGTGGCTTGTGCAGTGACACGTGCATTGATATTGCTTTTCGTTCCGCTGTGTCCTATTGATGAGGATGCCTTGTGCATGCAGCGGCTTGTGCAGTGACACGTGCATTGATATTGCTTTTTGTTTCCACTGTGTCCTATTGATGGAGGATGCCTTGTGCATGCATTGGTGTGTGCAGTGACACTTGCATTGATATAGATTTTCATTCCCCTGTGTGTTATTGATACAGGATGCCTTGTGCATGCAGTGGCTTGTGCAGTGACACGTGCATTGATATTGCTTTTCGTTCCACTGTGTGTTATTGATGGAGAATGCCTTGTGCATGCATTGGCGTGTGCAGTGACACGTTCATTGGTATTGCTTTTCGTTCCACTGTGAGTTATTGATGGAGGATGCCTTGTGCATGCAGTGGCTTGTGCAGTGACACGTGCATTGGTATTGCTTTTCGTTCCACTGTGTGTTATTGATAGAGGATGCCTTGTGCATGCATTGGCGTGTGCAGTGACACGTGCATTGGTATTGATTTTCGTTCCACTGTGTGTTATTGATGGAGGTTGCCTTGTGCATGCATTGGCATGTGCAGTGACACGTGCATTGATATTGCTTTTCGTTCCACCGTGTGTTATTGATGGAGGATGCCTTGTGCATGCATTGGCGTGTGCAGTGACACGTGCATTGATATTGCTTTTCGTTCCACTGTGTGTTATTGATGGAGGATGCCTTGTGCATGCATTGGTGTTTGCAGTGACACGTGCATTGATATTGCTTTTCGTTCCACTGTGTGTTATTGATGGAGGATGCCCTGTGCATGCATTGGCTTGTGCAGTGACACATGCATTGGTATTGCTTTTCGTTCCACAGCGTGTTATTGATGGAGGATGCCTTGTGCATGCATTGGCGTGTGCAGTGACATGTGCATTGATATTGCTTTTCGTTCCACTGTGTGTTATTGATGGAGGATGCCTTGTGCATGCATTGGCGTGTGCAGTGACACGTGCATTGGTATTGCTTTTCGTTCCACTGTGTGTTTTTGATGGAGGTTGCCTTGTGCATGCATTGGCGTGTGCAGTGACACATGCATTGATATTGCTTTTCGTTCCACTGTGTCCTATTGAAGGAGGATGCCTTGTGCATGCATTGGTGTTTGCAGTGACACGTGCATTGATATTGCTTTTCGTTCCTTGAGGTTACTGTTGGTTGACCCAGCTGGCAACCAACGGTCACCCATAAATGCGCAAGTGCATTGCCAGAAGGTTCGAGAAGTTGCCACCCCTTGTTGAGGAGGGCATATATGCGAAAACCCTCAACGGTCAGACGGGATAAGCACAAAGACCTCAGTCGGAGGGGGGACGCTTCGGTCCGACACTCCTGTGGGCTGTTGTGCTCTCGGCCTGGCTGTTATCGGGGTCTTTCAGCCGCTTCTGGCGAGATGAAGTTTTGTTAAGTTACGCCCACGGTGATGTATTTCTTTCTTTGACTTCTTTATGTTTTCTGTGATCTATGTCCATGTGAGTTGTATGAGTTATTTCTATGTACCTGTAAGCTTTAAATAAATAGCCATAAAGAGCTGATTATCTTCTAAAGTGTGCGTGGCTGTGAATTATTGTGTCTGTTTTTGGGTTGATGTATTTGCTCTATAATTGCATTGGTGATTTATGGTAGTTCCGTGCACTTTTCAGAGGAGAGCAATACAATACCCAGCCCCCATCACCCAGGACCCCCACTGCAAGCAGCCCCCTCCACATTAAGCAAAACAAGGGGGTCTGGGAATCTCTCTACCAGCACGAACACAGCCCAATGACCTGTTCTTGGTGAGTAACCCTTGGGAGAGACTCTACCAAGTCTTTAGCTCACTGGCCCTTTGACAGAGAAGAAATGTCCCTGCATATCAGTCTTTGTCCTGCCCAGGGGAAGTCCAGCACCAAAATACTAGGCAATTTTCCTCTGAACAAGAGTACCAAGAGCAACTCCATACACGTGTTTCAGCCTTGTTGGGCATCATCAGTGAGGTGAAGCTGTGCCTCTCTAAGAACAGTGAGCAAGGGGTCCACGTCTGGATCACCCTGGTAACTTAGGGTGAGACCCAAAGTTAATTTATGCAAAACAAGGGGGGTCTGGGAATCTCTATACCAGCACAACCCCTAACTCACTGTTATTAGAGAGACACAGCTTCACCTCACTGATGAGGCCCAACAAGGCTGAAACACATGTATGGGGTTGCTGTTGGTACTCTTGTTCAGAGGAGAATTGCCTAGCATTTTGGTGCTGGACTGCCCCTGGGCAGGACAAAGACTGATATGCGGAGACATTTCTTCTCTGTGAAAGGGACAGTGAGCTAAAGACTTGGTAGAGTCTCCCCCAGAGGTTATTCACCCAAGAACCGGTCATTGGGCCGTGTTCGTGCTGGTAGAGAGATTCCCAGACCCCCCTTTGCCCTCCACATTAAGGACGCCGTCCTTAGTCACATAGGCAGACCTAGGACCAAGAAGTGATCTAAACCAGCCTGCTGCAGGAATGTTGCAGCTACCAACCAGGACCAGTCTATAGGCCAAGGTGGCTTGATCCACTAAATCAAAGATGGCCGACAGATCAAGAAGAAGAAGCAGTGCCTGGCCACCCTTGTCGATTATGTCTGCAATGTTGTATTTCAAATCCAGCAGAGCAGTCTTGGTTGGCGAGGATGTCGTTTAGTTCCACAAAGATTTGATATTCAGTAAAGGCCAGCTTGTCCAGTATTTTCAACAAAAATGGGACATTAGTGATGGGCCAAAGGTTCCAGGGTCAATATGATCTAAATTCTCTTTCTTCAATAGTGGCAAAATCCAAGCCTCCTTAATAGTGCTGGGAATCTAATCCCTTTGCTCGAAGTTGGTTTTATTCTGAGCACAATGTCCCTAACTTCTTCTTCAGATACCTGTTGAAAGGAGTGAGGCATTGGGCGGAGAAGGCAGAGAGGACAGAGATATAAGTTTACCACTTGATTTGAGCAGAGGGAGTTGGTTTGCAATTCTATGCTGGTGCAGCTTTGTTTTCTGTTCGAATCTGTCATGAATCTTCTGCACCATGCATTGTCTTCCTCAGAACCTACCAAGCTGCCTTTTAACTCCAGTAGAACTAAGAACAGTCCCCTGGGCTTAGACTTGACTGCCTGGATCCTGGCATTGAGCTTTGCTTCTATGGCTTTCAACACAATCTTTGCAAAAGTCTTCACAGTGGCCTTATAGGCTCCAAGAGAGTCAAGATGTTTGCACCAGAAGCGTTCAGCTTTCCTTTTTACCACCCTAGCAGAGAGCGCCTCTGTGCAGGGGCACATGCATTGGTATTGCTTTTTGTTCCATTGTGTGCTATTGATAGAAGATGACTGGTGCATGCAGTGGCTTGTGCAGTGACACGTGCATTGATATTGTTTTTCATTCCCCTGTGTGTCATTGATGGAGGATGCCTTGTGCATGCAGTGGCTTGTGCAGTGACACGTGCATTTATATAGCTTTTCATTCGCTTGTGTGTCATTGATGGATGATGGCATGTGCATGCAGCGGCGTGTGCAGTGTCACATGCATAGAGATTACTTTTCGTTCCACTGTGTCCTATTGATGGAGGATGCCTTGTGCATACAGTGGCTTGTGCAGTGACACGTGCATTGATATTGCTTTTCGTTCCACTGTGTGTTATTGATGGAGGATGCTTTGTGCATGCATTGGCTTGTGCAGTGACACGTGCATTGATATTGCTTTTCGTTCCCCTGTGTGTCATTGATGGATGATGGCATGTGCATGCAGTGGCTTGTGCAGTGACACGTGCATTGATATTGCTTTTCGTTCCCCTGTGTGTTATTGATACAGGATGCCTTGTGCATGCAGTGGCTTGTGCAGTGACATGTGCATTGATATTGCTTTTCGATCCACTGTGTGTTATTGATGGAGGATGCCCTGTGCATGCAGTGGCTTGTACAGTGACACGTGCATTGATATCGCTTTTCGTTCCACTGTGTCCTATGGATGGAGGATGCCTTGTGCATGCAGTGGCTTGTGCAGTGACACGTGCATTGATATTGCTTTTCGTTCCCCTGTGTGTTATTGATACAGGATGCCTTGTGCATGCAGTGGCTTGTGCAGTGACACGTGCATTGATATAGCTTTCCGTCCCGTGTGTGATATTGATGAAGGATGCCCTGTGCATGCAGTGGCTTGTGCAGTGACATGTGCATTGATATTGGTTTTCATTCCACTGTCTGTCATTGATGGTGGATGCCTTGTGCATGCAGTGGCTTGTGCAGTGACACATGCATTGATATTGCTTTTCATTCCCCTGTGTGTCATTTATGGATGATGGCATGTGCAAGCAGTGGCATGTGCAGTAACACGTGCATAGATATTGCTTTTCATTCCCCTGTGTGTTATTGATGAAGGATGCCTTGTTCATGCAGTGGCGTGTGCAGTGACACGTGCATAGATATTGCTTTTCATTCCCCTGTGTGTTATTGGTGGAGGATGCCTTGTGCATGCAGTGGCGTGTTCAGTGACACATGCATTGATATTGCTTTTCATTCCCCTGTGTGTCATTGATGGATGATGGCATGTGCATGCAGTGGCGTGCGCAGTGACACGTGCATAGATATTACTTTTCATTTTCATTCCCCTGTGTGTTATTGATGGATGATGCCTTGTGCATGCAGTGGCTTGTGCAGTGACACGTGCATTGATATTGTTTTTCGTTCCACTGTGTCCTATTGATGGAGGATGCCTTGTGCATACAGTGGCTTGTGCAGTGACACGTGCATTGATATTGCTTTTCGTTCCACTGTGTGTTATTGATGGAGGATGCTTTGTGCATGCATTGGCTTGTGCAGTGACACGTGCATTGATATTGCTTTTCGTTCCCCTGTGTGTCATTGATGGATGATGGCATGTGCATGCAGTGGCTTGTGCAGTGACACGTGCATTGATATTGCTTTTCGTTCCCCTGTGTGTTATTGATACAGGATGCCTTGTGCATGCAGTGGCTTGTGCAGTGACATGTGCATTGATATTGCTTTTCGATCCACTGTGTGTTATTGATGGAGGATGCCCTGTGCATGCAGTGGCTTGTACAGTGACACGTGCATTGATATCGCTTTTCGTTCCACTGTGTCCTATGGATGGAGGATGCCTTGTGCATGCAGTGGCTTGTGCAGTGACACGTGCATTGATATTGCTTTTCGTTCCCCTGTGTGTTATTGATGGAGGATGCCTTGTGCATGCATGGCTTGTGCAGTGACACGTGCATTGATATTGCTTTTCATTCCTGTGTGTTATTGATGGAGGATGCCCTGTGCATGCAGTGGCTTGTGCAGTGACATGTGCATTGATATTGCTTTTCATTCCACTCTGTGTTGTTATTGATGGAGGATGCCCTGTGCATGCAGTGGCGTGTGCAGTGACACGTGCATTGATATTGCTTTTCATTCCCTGTGTGTTATTGATGGAGGATGCCCTGTGCATGCAGTGGCGTGTGCAGTGACACATGCATTGATATTGCTTTTCATTCCCTGTGTGTTATTGATGGAGGATGCCCTGTGCATGCAGTGGTGTGTGCAGTGACACGTGCATTGATATTGCTTTTCATTCCCCTGTGTGTTATTGATGGAGGATGCCCTGTGCATGCAGTGGCTTGTGCAGTGACACGTGCATTGATATTGCTTTTCATTCCCCTGTGTGTTATTGATGGAGGATGCCTTGTGCATGCAGTGGCTTGTGCAGTGACACGTGCATTGATATTGCTTTCGTTCCCTGTGTGTTATTGATGGAGGATGCCTTGTGCATGCAGTGGCTTGTGCAGTGACACGTGCATTGATATTGCTTTCCTTCCCTGTGTGTTATTGATGGAGGATGACTTGTGCCTGCAGTGGTTTGTGCAGTGACATGTGCATAGATATTGCTTTTCGTTCCACTGTGTGTTATTGATGGAAGATGACTTGTGCCCGCAGTGGTTTGTGCAGTGACATGTGCATAGATATTGCTTTTCGTTCCACTGTGTGTTATTGATGGAAGATGCCTTGTGGGATGCTTGTGCATGCAGTGGCTTGTGCAGTGACACGTGCATTGATATTGCTTTTCGTTCCCCTGTGTGTTATTGATAGAGGATGCCTTGTGCATGCAGTGGCTTGTGCAGTGACATGTGCATTGATATTGCTTTTCGATCCACTGTGTGTTATTGATGGAGGATGCCCTGTGCATGCAGTGGCTTGTACAGTGACACGTGCATTGATATCGCTTTTCGTTCCACTGTGTCCTATGGATGGAGGATGCCTTGTGCATGCAGTGGCTTGTGCAGTGACACGTGCATTGATATTGCTTTTCGTTCCCCTGTGTGTTATTGATACAGGATGCCTTGTGCATGCAGTGGCTTGTGCAGTGACACGTGCATTGATATTGCTTTCCGATGGATGGAAGATGACCTGCGTCCACAGCGGCTGGGTGACCATAACACACTGTGCTCTCGGTTTCCTAGTCTCCTCCCTCTGCAGCGAGGCCTCTGTCGAGGGATTTGTCCTCAGAGGAGGCCTCTCGCACTTGTTTTCCTGGATTCTGTTTCCATGCATGCCCCTGGTCCTGCGTGTGTTGGCCTGTCCCAGCGTCTGCAAGAACGCCACTTAGGGCCGTTGGTAAGTGCAGGTTGTCAGCAGGATGGCGGGTGTTGATGTGCCCCTGTCTCTTCCCTTAGACCCCCGAGTCCTGTGACTCTCCATGGGCAGCTTTCACACTTTCCATTTCCTGTGCTTGATCCGCATCTTGGTGTCATTGTTTATGCGATTCCATCTTTCTTGATTTCTCATATCGATTATTTCCTGCCGCTTCTGCACTGTGTGATACATTATTGGGGTACTTCTGGGGTGATGCACACGGATGCTCTCATCCCTTCATTGCAAAATACAGTCCTTGTCATCAACATGTGTACTAGTGTCCTACACACTGCAAACCGCTTGCCAGTTTATGCCACACTTTGCCTCAGTGTGCAGCACCTGACACGTGTGTG
The DNA here is from genome assembly GCA_002915635.3 of Ambystoma mexicanum. Lineage (NCBI taxonomy): Eukaryota > Metazoa > Chordata > Amphibia > Caudata > Ambystomatidae > Ambystoma > Ambystoma mexicanum. The sequence goes on along the minus strand of CM010932.2, from coordinate 1,525,944,233 downwards.
TGCTTTTCTCCATCACTGATAGGTATGTAGGTACCTCTCCCCTTTCTGTACAGTGGGGTACTAGATAGTAGCCGCACTACCCAGGAGCAAGGATTTGGTGTTACTCACCTGTCACATCAACCACTGTCCTGAAGAGCAGGGACGGAACACCAAGACACCACCCAGCACATGCTTGCGTGCTGAGTTGTGTTCAGGTTCATGTGCACTTGTTTAGCACAGCATTGGTATTTCAGAGGATTGAAACGGAAGCATCCTGAAGAGCAGGGACTTCACACAAAGACACCACCCATCGTGTGTGTCACAGCTCCGGATTCCAGGCGCAGGAGTGGTACGAACCAACCACCCCCACTAAGGTCTGGGTGCCGGCAAGACAGAGCGTACGCAGGCCTCCGAGACCCCAGTAGGGAAAGAGGGTTAGGATCATGATGATTGGATAGATATCGAGCAGAGGGTAACCGGAATGAGGGTTAGGAAAGGGGAGGTGGACAGGCAAGGGAACATAGGGTTGACATAATAACGGTACATGCACACACTACCCCCAACATACACAGCTTTGTCACACACAACTTTTGATACAAAAGAGGCACTTAGCTCTGGGGTGAGTGCTGGCCTCCTGCCTGCGCACTCTCAGGTTCGATGCCCGGAGCAGTTCAAATGCTGCAAGAGAGTTTTAGTATTAATGATCTGTGTTTGGTTCACACATGGTAAGGTACAGTAGAACTGGCATGCAGATTGATGACACCCCACCCCAGCAGTTGGTTAGATGCATGCACCGGTAATGTCAATCTGCTCATGCAGCCTGTTGAATGCTAAACTACAAGGATGTGCAGCTATGTCCGCCGCACGTGGCTAAATATTGGTAGTCAGAACATGTGGCCCAAGTTCGCTGCACGTGGCTAAGAAATGAGAAATCCCATCGTGTTGCCAAAGTTTGCCACACTTGGTTTACAACAACAACAAAAAAGCACAACGTGCTGCCAAAGTTTGCCGTACGTGGCTGAAGTGGTGGGTTTTAGAAAACGCTATTCGCATTAGTTTTCATGCAGCATGCAGGAGAAAGTTGCTGTCTTTAAATGCAGCAAAACGCTTTTAAAACACTCAGCTTTGCCACAAGCAGGGGACGTGATGTGGCTGGGCTGTGCCCCATGCACGTGCCTCTCTGTGGATTTCGTGCCCAAATGTTCTGTGCTCCCCTCCTGTCTCCGCGCTACCTCTCTGTTGCAGCGCGTTAGAATTCAAGCATGGATTCTTCCCCAAAGCTCTTGCGGTTCTTATCTGGCATGAGAGAGGGGCCGCAAAGCTTCTTCCTTGGGGCGTTGCCCCTCGCGTGAATCCCCTCGGCAGGAGTTCCGGATGATGCGTCTGCTCTGGTCGGGTACTTAAGCACAAGCCCCGTGCCTTTGCTTGCGTGCATAGGCGTGCACGTGACCCTCCCGACGTAGGGGTGAAAAAGTAGTTCCCGGCCCGGAGGCTGCTGGGGCTTGTAGTTTGCAGGTCCTTTTTCCTGCAAAAGGGGCAAAGAAGCCTCCGATAAGGCAGGAGTCTTTTCCTTTTGTCTTCTCTTGTTCTTTTCTCTGCTCTCCTGTGGGCCCTCCATAGAGCCCTGTCTGTCCCTTACAACACCCTGCACCCTGACAGCGTGCTTGTGTACTGTGTTGTGTTCAAGCTGACGTGCACTTGTACAGCACAGCATTGGTATTGCAGAGGGTTAAAAAGGAAGCATACGCCTGAAGAGCAGGCCCTTAACACAAAGACACCACCCAGGGTGTGATTGTGTACTCTGTTGTGTTCAAGCTGATGTGCACTTGTATTGCACAGCATTGGTTCTACAGAGGGTTGAAAAGGAAGCATCCTGAAGAGCAGGGACTTATCTATCACAAAGACACTACTGAGCGCGTGCTTGTGTACTGTGTTGTGTTCAAGCTGACGTGCACTTGTTCAACACAGCATTGGTATTGCAGAGGCCTAATTGTCAACCACTTCCTCCATGCCTTTCGTCGGGTGGAATCTGCCAGGTTGAATAGTGATACCCAGGTATTTATATTCCCCTGATTGCTCTAGCTTAGTAGCAAATTCCCACAGGCCCTCTTGCCAACTCTCATGATCTTAGTTTATTCGGCGTTGATCCGGAGCCCATTTGCTTCCTCATAACTGCACAAAATATCCAGTGAACATTGCAAACCCATTGCAATACAATCAAACAGGACTGTCTCAAATGCATAGGTTAAGCAAGGAAGTACCTCACTGCCCAGTCTAGGGAGAAAGTTGTTAGTGGATTTCAGTATTTGAAAGAAATCTGAAACGTAGAGGTTATAAAGCAGGAGAGCGAACACGCAACCCTGCCTCAAACCTCGATTTGTCAATAATGGGTTGGTGAGTTTGCCCTCTTGAGAGATGTAAACTCTCACAGAAGTGTTGCCATAAAGCAGTTTGAGGAAATACAAAATAGATGGATTGCCACCACAGTTTGTTAATTTGGCTCAAAGTTTAGAGCGGCAAACACAGTCAAATGCAAAACTATAATCCATAAAGTACCCTGCTGGGATCCTGAAGTGTATCCAAAATTAAAGTAACACCCAGATAGAATGTGTTGTACTACTCTTTTTCCTGAATCCAGTTTGGGTCAGGAGAAGAAGGCCGCTGGATTCTTTCCATGCATTAAGCACATCTAAAAAAAGCTTAGAGAAAATCTTTGAACTGGAGTAAATGCTTCCTGTTTTTTTTCCTGTTGTTTACTGCATATAATGTTCCCCCTATGCCCCCCACCATTTTCTATTTCCTAACCCCTTGTTTCCTGACAGATTTGCTTTCTACAGAAGCTGGTGAAATGGAATGGATTAATAATTTGGTATGGATACATAAAAAAATGTTCATTAGGGATGTGCTGTTGTGAAACATGTTTGTAGAGAGTGCATGTATGTTTCCATGTGTATGAAATCTGGAAAATGTAATTTATAGGTATTTGTTAGTTATATGTGATCTTACCAACCACAATCGCAGAGTGGTACATTTATTGCGGACAAAATACCGAAAAACACAGAATTTCTTTTTTGTTTTTTTTAATTTGGGGGCGTCCCTCCCCCGAGCCCTTTTTTTACCCTTATAACAGCGCCCCAACCACATCCCAACCCATGTTAATCTCTTTACCCCACTACCCTTTATTTATGTTACTCACTGAGCTGGTGAAGAAATGAAGCAGGAAGGCAGGACTTCATGTCTTGATATCCTGACTTGATTGTAAAGCTCGGGCTGTCTTAGAGTCTGAGCCTCCTGTCTTGAGGGAAAAACTCTTTTCTAGTGTACAGGAGGGCGGTGTTTCCACTGACGGGCCCATGGATCAGTGCTCACCCTCAAGTACCTGTAAGACAAGCTAGCTGCACCAAGTGAGGAATGGGGGTGCAGGATTCACTTACTCCAACACGACTCAATAATGAGGTAGTTTTGCAAAGGGAAGTCCGTTTAATGACAAGTACATCAAACAGGGAAACAATTTGAAATCAGCAGCGTTGCGATCACCTGTCTTGCTTCAACTTCCTCGATCTTCATTCAAACAGCAACATTTATAGTCAAAACTCGTCATCAATGACGTCTAACTCTACAAGTTTGTCATGCAATATAATTGGTTGGAAAAAGTAACTTAAGTATAGGTGCTATATCTGTATATGTAATAAAGCATGTGGATTGGATAACTCTTATCGGGTGGGCGTCTATGCCCATCCCTCTACATCACGCGTAATAGACGTCACTACAAGTACGACGTCCTATTCGTTATAGTGTCTATAGGACCTTAGATTACATGGTCCATTTTGATTGGGTGGGTTACACCCCTAGACATAAATCTCCACTTTAGTTAGCAGCATGCAGAATGGACACCCATGTGCCTTGTGCCCCAAGATTCACCCTGCCTCCCTTCCATCAATCAGTATTTTAGGGCTATGTGTCAATTAGTTGGCTGGCCATGGCCTCGAAACTGTAGCCTCTTATCAGGAAAAGTTATGGCATCCTCGGGTTCTGGCTGACATCAGGCGGTGGTACCTCTTCACGCCTGGCTGGTCACGTGTTAGTTCACCATGAATCTGCTTCAGTTTCCAGCTTTAGTGTATTTAATTCTTCTTTGGCATCGCCACCTGCCTGGGCCTCCCTTATCTTGACCTTCACGGGGCAGGCTGGTATGCTCTGAAGTTTTGATTCTTGTTAGCTGACGCTCTCCTCCCTTTCTCTGGTTGACCTCGATTTCCGCGGCAAGAGCTGCTCTCTATTGAGTTTCAAATCCGCTCTTCCTCCTGGCTTTGTCTGGGATATGAATCCTGGCCTTTTAGGCCTCTGGCCGCCCGGGCATACTTCTGCTTTACAAAATGGAGTCGCACTTGTATAGCGTGCCTTATTGAGGTAGGTATATGGTTGGCGCTTGCCGCTCTATTCGTCTACTAAGCATTGCAAGCAGTATCGTTTTCTTAGCATCTTGCGTTCCAAGCCTATTTACACAAGTTAACAGGTAAGCTACTTCCATCTTGCCTCATAGCAACGTTTCCTTACTTTTCAACATTGTCTCTTATGTCTAGTTTTCATGGCTGCTCACACTGGCGTGTTATTTTTGTAAGCCATTTTCGTTCATCCGTGAGTCTGTCCAGGCCCTTTTGTCATTTCCACTGGCCTTCCATTAAGGCTTTTTGGGTCTCTTCGTGGTCTGTCTGTAGGTACTCTTCATTTCGTCTCAGCTGCTGGTATGGTTGTCTAAGAGGGTATCGTGCAGCCCATGGCTGTCTGGTTATGGGCGCTTCAACAGGTATGGCTCGTCTGAATGCACACCGGGCAGAGTCCCAATGCAGCTCTCTGTTGGTTCATTTGCTCCTCATACGTCACATACCTTGGTGAGTACGCTCCTGGTACCTCGAAATGGGGAGCAGGGGTGCAGGCCATGTCTGGGACCTCCTCTACACTCCCCCCTCTGCTCTGTTCATCGACCATTTCTCTGTCCTCCTTCGTATTCATCTTTTTTGGTTCATCTAAGTCTTGTTTGTCACCTTCAGGGTTTGTACACAATGGTGTGAATGCATGCATCTTTATTTTTATCACACCTTTCAAACTTCCCGCTTTTTTTACATGTTCGTCTTTGTTCCATGTCATTAGCTGGCATTGTCAATTTGGGCTGCAATAGATCCATTTTTCCTCGTACTTTCTTCGTTTCCTGGGATATGTAAACTTTGTTCCTTCTGGCGCAAATTCACTGACTTTCACAAAGTCTCTTATTTCTTCATCAGTAAGGTCTCTGGGCTTCCATCCTGATTCGACATCGACCATGATTTTCATCCCAATGGCTTTCATCGCAGTTTTCTGGCACTTTGTGATGATTATCTTGATAACACAGAATCCTAGCAGTATCATTGCTAGTAAGGCTCCCAGAATCTTGAATATATCTGCCATCCATTGTGGGACCCATTATAACAGGGCTCCAAACCAGCTGTCATCGTCCACTTCATCACTTTCATCGATCATCTGGTTCTTTAAGTTTGTCAACATACTTATTGCCTCTGTTAGGGTTCCATTTTCTTCATCGTGCGATGGTACAAATGTGCAACATGATTCTCTGATTTTTGCACAAACACCTCCATCCATCGCTGTGATCATGTGAAGTACTTATCTGTTCTGGAGAGTCATCAGTCTGATTGCTCTCAGTTCTTCTTTGATCGCGTTAAATCCTTTTATAGTTGTTTGATGGTCTGCAATAACTCCCATCTGGTTATCTGCAACCATTTAGCGTTTACTCAAACTTCGATGTGGGGTAAGAGCAATGTTGTGAATACTGTTGAGGTGAGGCTAAAAAGCCTGTGTTCATATGGGATTGCATGGAATGCTTCTTCTGATTTGGCGGAAAAGTAATTCTCTCTTCTCATCTGGGATACCAGTTTCACAGATCTCCTCTTTCTTAGATGAGCATCTGCTCTCGGGAGACTGTCAATGTTCAGGTCACTTTTCGGGATCACTAGTGCAGGAACGTGGACGTTCACTATTGTGCATATGAGCCCCAGTTTTTCAGCAGTCTTATGTATGCTTTGGATCCACACACCCAGTAATGGTCCATGATTACTGCAGTTCCTTGTGTCATTCCTGGAGCGTCGAAAGTCTGTCCGCAGTTCTGATTCTCCCCCATCTTCCTTGTACCATTGTTTCTGAAGCATCATTTTGGGCTCTCCAGCGGTACTATCTGCATGGGTCCTCCTCTATCCTCGACCCATGTAAGTAATTTTACCAATTTTGGCCATAGGGGTTTGCACAATTTTTGTGAGTTTTCTACTGCTTCTTTGCAGGCTCGAAGGATCATCCATGCTCGGCATATCACAACTCCTGCTTCCCATCCATCTGGGGATAGCACTGTTCCCCAGATCTGCATTTGGCCTCTGTTCTTCCACATTTTGGCTTCTTCTGGAGTCTTTCCTCAGGCATTCAGTCTCGGGTTAACCTCCCATTTAATTCCTGCTCCCTTTGCTTCTGGCCTTGCATACCTGATCACGTGATTCTTGGTATGGGCTCTCTTTCTTGTCTTAATGTCCTGGATATAGTCATCTTCATCGGGATATGCTGTTTCTGTTGCCCATATTAGTGGGGCATCCTTTCCCATGAAGTGCCCTCTGGTGTTACACATTGCTACGTGTTACAGACAGTGTGCTGTTGGGACATCAATTTCTACAGCCACGAAGATCTTGGATTTTCCCATGCTGTACGGTAGGAGTGTACAGATGCAGCATTCTCCTCCAACTTTCTTCTTCCGACTTCTTTCATGTGTTGGTACCAAATGTTATTTCCTAGATGTGCTGTGCTGTCTAGGTAGTCGTTTAGTTCATTGTTGTCTTCATGTGGGTTTCTCTTGATCCTCAATGTCCTTTTGTAGTTAGCTATAACTACGTCCCTAAATGCGTCTATGTGACTTTTTCTTGCTGGAGGATTTTCGGGCATGCTTGTTAGAGGAGCAGGCTTCATTACCTGTATCACTGTGGTAGGAGACGGTTTTGTGTCTCTCTTCTTCTCCTCTTGCATTCTCCCGAAGGGATCCTTTAACTTCCATCTGTGTATTGTCTGTCCTATGTGTGGCCTCATCGCGGGCCTGGTGCTCGTAGTAACTGTCGTGCTTTCTGCGATAGTCACTGCGGCTCTATTTTTCAGTTCCTCATGCAATTTCTTCGCTCTAGCTATAAACGGAAACAAATGGTCTATCGGCATTTATGTCTTTGCAGTGAATTCTTTTGTAGCAGTTTCTGTCTTCTTAAGTGCTTTGGTTATACATTTTTCAGTCAGCCTTTTGCTTGCTTCCTCTTGATCACCTCCACTATTTTCTGGAACTGGTTGTTCGGTAGGCAGTCTCTTGCTTTCTGTTGCCATCATATGAAGCCCTGTAGCCATTGACACTTGCCTTTGTTTGTATGCATTCAGTGTGTGGGTGCGTGCAGTGGTCAGTGCTACATTTTCATTCACTCTGTGCTGACCCTGTCTCCAGCCTTTTCTTTCATTCATTACCTCAAGTGTGTATGTGCCACTGCTAATTACGTTCAATTTTAGCTTGTTTGGTTTACCATCAGCTTTTCTTGGAACTGGGATAACTATATAGGGTCTGGGTGCTTTCGTGGGACCCATGCGTTCATTATCTGGTGGGTGTACTGAAATTGGGACGCTTTGTTCACCGATAGAAAATGCAGTTCTGATGGTCAATGACAGAAACACAATGATAATTACTAAGCATATACACATTATAGATCTATAAAATAGCTGCAGCATTTCCTTCCAGGGAAACGGGGGCGCCCCTTTGTTGGCGGTAAATCCAAGTTACTGTTCTGGGTCCCCAGGTCGAACATAAGTCTATTGTCAGCGCTTAATTCTTTTTCTTACTCTGATTTCATTGCTCAAGAGTTTGTGAGTTACTAAAGTGACGAGTGCATCTCAAGTGTCCCCCCTCTTGCGGGTGGTGACGGTAGTCTCTGGGTATGGAGTACAGTTCTTTCGCAAGACTATGGAAAAAGGTTAGGCTAGCATCTTTGGCACGTCACATTCATTATGCATATCTACAATAGGTAAAATCCCAGTGCAATCCTCGAATTTGCTTTGGTCCTGAGGACATGCTGGAACCTGTTCAATGCAAAGGAATGAAAAGATGGAACTGCTAAAAATCACACAAAAATAAAATGTTGTAAAAATAAAAATAAAAGTAAACATGAAAAAATAAAAAATAAAAATAAGTAAAAATAGAAGAAAAATAAGAGTAAAAAGAAAAACAAGATGGTGGAGTTCTCATTTCCGCTCTTCTCGAACTGTCCCACGGCGGAAAGTTGCAGAACTGTCTCTGTCTCCTGGATATGTCCCTCGACGGAAGGTTTCACTGGAATCTCCGTAGAAGTCGATGGACATTAATGTTTTTGATCTGAGCTATAATGGCATGCAAGAGCATGTTCAGCTGAGTATTCTTCACTGGATCTCCGAGAAAGGTGAGTATGCTAACATTGGTTGGTCGTCCCCCTAGACCAATGAGGCAAAAGAAGACATGGTATGCATATCGGCTGACTTCTGGTGATAATGACATTCGTCCTGTCTTGCTGGGTTCAGGATTACAGGCCTTTCTTTTGACGTGAACAGTCTTTACACTTTCCTGCTGCGTGGATAGCCACTAGGTAATTTAGCTTAGTCCATAGCTGGTTCAATTGTTCTAGGTTTCTTGGCTCTCTGATAAAAGTGTGTGTGTCTGTGGTTCTTCCGACAAGTGCCGGGCACTTCTCGATTATTCCAAAGAACAGCGTGAAGGTGAGTTCATCAATGTCTACCGGTGGTGGAAGCATTTGTGTCCTCCTCACTGTGCTCGGGTAATTTGGCGAAGGCTTCCGCGATGACAGTCAACAGTTGCCAGATTACTTTCTTGTTAGCGGGATCTCAAATAAAGTCTGTGACACTGGTTACTCTCCCTACGAGTGACGGATTTGATATTACCACTAACTGGAAACAAGTGAGTACATCCCACGTGAGATTTCTGCTGGGAGATAGCATAAGTTCTGTGAACAAAGTCTTGACACTGGTTGCTTCAAGATTCTGTGTTAAGCTCTCAGAAAAGTCTTGCCTGTAGTTTATCAGAGTCTTAGTTCTTTCACACTGCTTGGGTGACTTGATTCGAGAGTTTGCATTATCAATGTTGTTGTAACTTCGGATGCGCTTCTCTTTACCCTGCACCTTGTGACGCACAGAGTGTTTGTTTTATTGTCTTTTATCACCTGTCTCTCTTTTTCCAGCGGAAATGTCCAGTTTTGAAGCCTCACTTTCAAAACAGAGTTCCTTTGCCTTGATTTTTCTGCTCATGCGTCCTTCTTCCTCATCACGGATCTTGTCTGCACAGGCTAAGGTTCTTCCCCATTGACTGTGGTTTCTTTGCGGGAAGATGCAGCCGGAGGGCTCTCTCCTATATATGGTTTAATGTCATTTAGGAAGAGCCATGTCCTTCTGCCCATGATTTTGACAGCAGAAGGAGTGCAGTCCTTCATGATGAAAGGGCCATTAAATCTTGGTTCGTCCCACCTTTTCCTTGTATAATTTCTGATTAAAACAGCATCACCAGGGAAGATGAGAGGCGCACATAGACCTTGAGTGGTGTCTGTTTCAGCACTTCCTGATGCGTTTTGTGCTGCGTTGCAACCCTTTCGCCGTCACTGCAGTTGGCCTGTAATGAGAGAGATGATGGATATCATGCAGTTCAAATAATCCTGCATCTCAGTCCCCAAGACCTTTGTAGTTAGCTGGGCATCACATCTAACTCTATCTCAGGGGGTAAGAGGGGTCCTCATCCTTCTGCCAGTAACCATCTTGTGCGGCGTGAGATGATGGTCGGAGCCTGGTTGGTTCCGAAGTACATACAATGCCAGTGGTAGACAGTGCAGCCATCCCTTTTTTAATGTGAGTTTCAGCTTGGCTATCCTCTCCTTTAACAAGCCGTTTAGACTCTCACATATGCCATTTCCCTCCAGATGATACGCAGACGAGAACTTGTGCTTTATACAAAGCAACTAGCTGATCTGCTCAAAGACTGTGCTGACAAACCGAGCCCCATTATCTGACCTCATTACCTCGCACACCCCCCATCTATGGAACACTTTCCTCACCAGAAATTTGGCAGCACAGGTAGAGTCTGGGTGTGTACAGGGACCTGCTTCTATCCATCTAGAGAATGGACACACCACCGCAATTAAATATACCCATTGCACACTTGAATCATGTCGACATAATCGATATGCAAGTGCTGAAATGGCCCATTGGGCCAGGGGGTAAACTCTTCTCTCTACTTTCAATGTGTGCCCAGCGGTGAATTGCTGGCAGATAATGCAGTTCACCATGAAGAATGCAACATGCTCTGCTAAATTTGGTGTAAACCAGTCTTCTGCGAACGTTGCAGCAAGATTTTCTTTTGACATATGAATAGGGTTATGTAATTGCTCCACCTTTAGGAGGGCGACAGGCATTACTAGTTTACCAGTGCTGTCTTGCCTCCACAATCCGTCAGAGGGGCTTAAGGAGCACCCTCAACGCTTCCACAAATTCTTCTCCTCCTGAGGTGCCTCCCTTGGAGCTCCATTAGCTGAGTCTGCCTCATGCTGCTATAGGCCTCAGGTGTGGCTTGTGCTACCATCATATTCTCATGGGTACGAGCCACCTCCACGTCCATGATTGTTTCACTCTTGGATGCCATACGCTTGGTATCCGTGTCCGCTCCATGGATTCCATGTGCCACAAAATCCGTCCCTTTGGTGTGGGCGGCGCATTTCATGATCGCTATGACCAGTGGGAGCTGTAGTGCTTTTATCAACCTGTCCAATAAGGCTACATGTTGCACTGGCGTTCCGTCTGCCCGGAGGTAGCCCCTCCTTTTCCAGCGTGCAAAACCGGCGTGCACGGTAGATGTCACATAGGCGGAGTCACTGTACACTCTTACTTCCTGGTCTGAATGATTCTCAATGGCGTGTATCAGCACCAATAGTTCTGCAGCTTGTGCTGAATAGTGAGAAGGTCTTCGCGCACTGACGAGTACCTGAAATTCTCTGTTTGCTACGTGTTTTATTACGGCAATGCCCGTATATCTTTGTCCGTCTTCTTGGTTGATTCTCGAAGAACCGTCAATGAAAATGATCTCACCTCCCATCAGGGCATTTTCTTTTACCCTGGGGATTTCATCATAGAATTCTTCGTAGTTTGTGCAGTCATGTATCAGCTCACCTTCAGTGACTGGTTCAGCTATGAATGTGGCTGGATTCACTGTTTTACATCAAACTATTTTGATTGATGGGTTAGAGATAATCACCTCATAGGCAGATGCTCTCTGAGAGGTCAGCGTACCCTTTGGTTTTTCTAGTATGGTGAATAATGAGTGCTCGACGTACAAAGTCATTCAGCACCCCATTACAGTGGATGATGCCTTCTCGATGGCGAATGTGGCGGCAGCTAGATTTTGTTCGCATGGGAAGTGGCCTCTCATAACTGAGTCCAGACTCCCGTTGTAATGCACTAGGGGCTTATACCCCAGTGAGGTTCGCTGAGCGAGTACTGCCGTCATAAAATTGCCATCAGTATGGGAAAACAGGTAGAATTCCTCTGCATAATTTGGAATCCCTAAAACTGTGGCCTTGCAAATTGCCCCCTTGAGTTCTGCAAACCCCTTTTCCATTGTCTCAGTCCATTCATTTTTTTCCTTTGTTGCCTGAGCTTTCTTCAAAGCCTGAAGCAAGGGCTTGGTATACGAGCTGTAATTGAAGACACATGCTCTGACATAATTGCATAGGCCTAAGAAGCTTTGCATTTGTTTTGTCGTGAGAGGCTTAGCTGTGTTCATGATAGCTTCAGCCCTTTCAGGGGTTACCTTTTTCCCCTCATGTGAGATTAGTTGACCTATGTATAACACCTCTTGATGACAGTATTGTAACTTGTCAACTTTATATCCTTTCTCAGCCAATATGGTCAGTAGTTGGACAGAATCGCGCCTGCATTGTTCCTCACTGACGCTGCAGATCAGAATATCATCCACATACTGCAAAACAACACTGTCTACTACAATATTGCTTAGGTTTCAACAGAGTCCATTGCAGGACTCTGTTGAAAATGGATGGAGATTCACAATACCGCTGTGGCAATCTCGTACTTTTCAGACGCATCTGTCTGAAAGTAATCAACGTCAGGTCTTGCGAGTCATGGTGCAACAGGATTGAGAAAAAGGCATTTTTTAAGTCAGTCACCATGAAATACTTTGCCTCAGTGGGTATGTCGCATAGATTGTAGATGGATTAGGAACTAGAGGGAACTCGGCTTCAACAATATTGTTTAATGCTCTTAAATCTTGGATTAAATGCCAAGACCCTCCCTTCGATTTCATGATGGGGTAAATCACTGTGTTACAGGGTGATTCTGACGTCACTAGGTTGCCCTGCTCCATCATGGCGGAAATTGTCTTTGCAATCCCTTCATCCGCTTCTCTGGACATGGGATATTGTCGCGCTCTTGGTAAAATTGCTCCTAGTTTCAGTTTAATTTTCACTTCTCCTGCCCCTTTCAGGAGGCCTACATTATAGGGCCCTGTAGTCCATACTGTGACAGGCACTTGGGCCATGTCCTTTTCAAAGTACTCTGGACATATCAGTGCCAACATCATTCTCTGAGGTACCTCCCGTTTGATCATTTTGACCCCAAATATGAGACTCACTTCCACCCTTGTCTATTCCAGGTCAGGGTGTTCTTCGAACAGATCGTCATCAGTGACGTCAGTCACTCGATACCCTTCTTCGAGGGCGATAATCGCGCACCATGCTCTACATTTGTCATCGTATCCTTCGACCAATGCTACTTTCCCTCGCACTGCGGCAGATTGCATCATTAAGGGAAATACTTGTCCCTCTTCTTCATGCATCGGTATTCTTGGTCTGAATAGGAACTCATCAAGGGTTCTCATGGTTCTATCCACGAGGCCTGGTAAACCCGCCATAAGCACACGTACCATGTATGCGAAACTTCTGGTTCTAACGGTATAGCTCTCATGGCTATGCGTTCGGAGTATGCTCTGATCATCTTGCATACATTTGAATAGTGCATTCCTGGAGTGGAATATACTATGGCCTCCTCCGTGAACGAGATAGTCATGTTCAACTTCGTCATTAAGTCTTGACCCAGAATGTTTACTGGGGTCTGACGTGAATACAATAGGGATACATTCATCTCGCACTCTCCTACTGAGACTGGGAGCGCGTCTGTAAAGGGAACTCTACTGTGAGCTCCTATGAAACTCTGAGTATCTATGGCCTCGCCGGACAAGGAAAACTTGCCCTCTCTTATGCACGAGTGCGTTGCACCCATGTCAACTAAGAAGGAATATTCTTTACCCCCTATGACAACATTACCCTAGGTTTCCTATTAGGGTCTGGTGTCACTGATAGGATAGAGCACATCAGAGTTTCCCGTGAGCTGTCCTATTTCATATATAAGTTCGGTCCACTGAATACTTGTGGATTTCCCCCATTTCCAGGGTTGACTCCCCCTCCGGAGTTAGTGCCCTGAGACATTTGCGGCGGTGCCTCCTGGGATTGTCCCTGTGGAAAGTTCCCCATATTCGAGGGTTAAACCCCTTGTTGCGCACCTTGCTGCAAACCTGACACCTGCTGCTGCACTGTGTGATTCTGTGCACCGCCTTGTTGTGGGACGGCAGGCTGATTCACCATGCCTGTTCCCATTCCTAGGCCATTTTGCCACATGCGTTGGCTTCTGCACACGCACGCCACATGCCCTGCCATTCCACACAGCCAACACACTGGTGGTGGTCGGGCCATCTGTCCATCTGGCGTAGCTGGACTGCCCAACTCCGCGTTCTGAAAGCCACCTTGATTATTCTGAAAACCTCCCTGATTACTTTGAAACCCTCCCTGATTACTCTGCAATCCTCTTCCTCTAAATCCCCTACCCCTCGGGTAAAACCCTGTGCTACCCTGGTTATTCTGCAATGGGCTTGTTGCTTGTTGTGCGCTTGGTTCAGCTGGGCTTGTCAGCATGGCTCCCTCGAGAGCATACTTTGAGAGTTTCTTTTGCACCAACTTCGCCTCGTCACCCTTACGAGTTGCCTCCTTTTTCCAATTCTTTTCTTGCAACAACCTACAGTAGTGTGCAATTGTCAACTGTATCTCAGCCCATCGTTTGGCTTCTATTCCTATCAATTTCTTGAGCTGTTTTTGCACTGGTTAAGGCAACCCGTTGCATAATATATGGTAGAATACAGGGATAGATTTCGTCCAAGACTCATGTGTTTCGAGCACCCACGTGTATTGAAAATTCTGGATGTAAATCAATGGATCCTCTGACTCTTTCATTTTCCGAGTCATTATAGCACCTATATCGGAGGTGTCTGGGTATAGCGTTCGTAGCGCTTTCCACACTGCTGCTCTACAATTGTTAAATGGTGCTCTGTCATGGGAAGTGTCATTTATGGTTACTCTAGGGTACCCGGCCCGTTTCCATACATCGTCTGCCTTTTCACCGAGTATGGCGATTAGGAGGCCCTTAATGTCACCTATAGCTAAGGTGACACCGCTTTCATTTTCTCTAACTCATGTATCCACTTCTCGGCTCCCGATGTCAGTATTAGAAGCTTGTTTTTCAGGTTCTCTCGGTCCATGTGTGGCCATGGAATAAATTGCGGTCTTGCTCCTCCCTTTTCTAGCAGCAGGAATTGGAATGCTCTTTCCCCATAGCTCTCCTGTCTATCGCTGGGGTAGCATTCGATGGAAGGTTTCACTGGAATCTCTGTAAAAGTCGATGGACATTAGTGTTTTTGATCTGAGCTATAATGGCATGCAAGAGCATGTTTAGCTGAGTACTCTTCACTGGATCTCCGAGAAATGTGAGTACGTTAACATTGGTTGGTCTTCCCCCTAGCTCTGGAAAGTTCTCAATGAGGTGAAAGAAGACATGGTATGCATATCGGCTGTCTTCTGGTGATAACGACATTCGTCCTGTCTTTCTGGGTTCAGGATTACAGGCCTTTCTTTTGACGTGAACAGTCTTTACACTTTCCTGCTGCGTGGATAGCCACTAGGTAATTTAGCTTAGTCCATAGCTGGTTCAATTGTTCTAGGTTTCTTGGCTCTCTGATAAAAGTGCGTGTGTCTGTGCTCCTTCCAACAAGTGCCGGGCTCTTCTCGATTATTCAAAAGAACAGCGTAAAGGTGAGTTCATCAATGTCTACCGGTGCTGGAAGCATTTGTGTCCTCCTCACTGTGCTCAGGTAATTCGGTGAAGGCTTCCGTGATGACAGTCAACAGTTGCCAGATTACTTTCTTGTTAGCGGGATCTCGAATGAAGTCTGTGACACTGGTTACTCTCCCTACGAGTGACGGATATGATATTACCACTAACTGGAAACAAGTGAGTACATCCCACGTGAGATTTCTGCTGGGAGATACCTTAAGTTCTGTAAACAAAGTCTTGACACTGGTTGCTTCAAGATTCTGTGTTAATCTCTCAGAAAAGTCTTGCCTGTATTTTATCAGAGTCTTAGTTCTTTCACACTGCTTGGGTGACTTGATTCGAGAGTTTGCATTATCAATGTTGTTGTGACTTCGGATGCACTTCTCTTTACCCTGCACCTTGTGATGCACAGAGTGTTCGTTTTATTGTCTTTTATCACCTGTCTCCCTTTTTCCAGAGGAAATGTCCAGTTTTGAAGCCTCACTTTCAAAACAGAGTTCCTTTGCCTTGATTTTTCTGCTCATGCGTCCTTCTTCCTCGTTATGGATCTTGTCTACACGTGCTGAGGTTCTTCCCCGTTGTCTGTGGTTTCTACGCGGGAAGATGCAGCCGGAGGGCTCTCCCCTATATATGGTTTAATGTCATTTAGGAAGAACCATGGCCTTCTGCCCATGATTTGGACAGCAGAAGGAGCGCAGTCCTCCATGATGAAAGGGCCATTAAATCTTGGTTCGTCCCACCTTTTCCTTGTATAATATCTGATTAAAACAGCATCACCAGGGAAGACGAGAGGCGCACATAGACCTTGAGTGGTGTCTGTTTCAGCACTTCCTGATGCGTTTTGTGCTGCGTTGCAACCCTTTCGCCGTCGCTGCAGTTGGCCTGTAATGAGAGAGATGATGGATGTCATGCAGTTCAAATAAGCCGCCATCTCGGTCCCCAAGACCTCTCTAGTTAGCTGGGCATCACATCTAACTCTATCTTGGGGGGTAAGAGGGGTCCTCATCCTTCTGCCAGTGCAGCGTGAAATGATGGTATGATGGTCGGAGCCTGGTTGGTTCCGAAGTGCATACAATGCCAGTGGTAGACAGTGCAGCCATCCCTTTTTTAATGTGAGTTTCAGCTTGGCTATCCTCTCCTTTAACAAGTCGTTGAGACTCTCACATATGCCATTTCCCTCCAGATGATATGCTGACGAGAACTTGTGCTTTATACCAAGCAACTAGCTCATCTGCTCAAAGGCTGTGTTGACAAAGTGAGCCCCATTATCTGACCTCATTACCTCACGCACCCCCCATCTAGGGAACACTTCCCTCACCAGAAATTTGGCAGCACAGGTAGAGTCTGGGTGTGTACAGGGACCTGCTTCTATCCATCGAGAGAATGGACACACCACCACA
>CM010932.2:1525900611-1525927570 GCA_002915635.3 Ambystoma mexicanum | reverse complement strand
GCATCTTAAATGGGTGTCTATGAGTAATGAACTATTTACTGACAAAAGACTCAATATGATACATGGACATTACGTTTACCAAGTTCACCAAATCTTCACTGGTGCAGTAACTAGTGTAGGAGGAAAATCATTTATGTTATATGTTGCTTTGCTGCCCGAAGGGCCATGTGTCTTGTTATCATGATGGAAGTTTTCCTAATGTTTGTTTTCATCATGTTGCTTGCTTATGTGTTTTCTTGTGAACCAACAGGGTTAGTACACGTATTAAGGTGTACTAGGTAGGAAGTCAGGTTATATACGTGGACAGTGTTACATGCTGGACAGAGTAGGGTTCTTTCCTGGTGTTTCCCCTGTCCCATCCAAAGTAGGAGTTCCTTACCCTTTTTCCGTGTTCCTAAATTCCCCATCCTATCCACAACCTCTCCCTAACCCCTCTTCCCCCATTGGCTGCCACGTGGCGACCTGTTTTATATATCAGGCGTCTGTGCCAACCACGGTGGGAGGGTCGAGTTCATTCGGCTTCCGTGGTTCGGGGGAGAGTGTCGATCTCTCTTCCTTTCCTTTAAAGTGTGATTGTGACATAATAAGCCACCCCCAGATTGGGATACTCACAACCACCCAAGCCAAATGGACACGACACCTCCACCTTTAGCCGACGTGCTAAAGGCACTACAAGATATCCAAATGGAATTAGCGCATGCTCGGCAGGAAACTACCACTTTGAAAGCACAAGTACAAGGATTGGTGGCCCAAGGTACCCCTTTAGAGGGCCCTAGTACAGCCAATACTGGGAGCGTTTCCACTAGTAGAAATCCCACTGTCATTGTGCAACCTCCTAGTAACGTACCCCTGGCAGCACCAGAGCGTTTTTCAGGGGATCCTAGAAAATATATGACCTTTCTTACCCAATGTAGACTTCATTTTTTGTGCAAGCCTGCGGCATTTGAAACTATCCAAGCCAGAACTGCCTTTGTAATATCATATTTAACAGGCGATGCCGCAGCATGGGCGATGCCTCTGGTACAGAAAGATGATCCTTTGTTATATAATTGGGATAATTTCTTATCAGAGTTTGGCAGACTGTTTGATAGACGGGAAGTCTCACTGGCACAAGACAAAGAGTTGTTAGGTTTAAGACAGGGGTCACGAGATCTGGTAACATATGTGACACAGTTTAATAGACTAGTGATTGAAACAGAATGGCCAGTGGCTAAACAGACCGTATTGTTTTATCAAGGTTTACGGGAAGAACTAAAAGATGCAATTGCGCAGGTAGAACCGCAACCAAGCACTTGTACGGCCATGATAGATCTGGCCCTTAGGCTGGATCACCGGATGAATGAGAGAAAAGGAGATAAAAAGAAACCAGAAACTGTCCCATTTGTGAGATTAGATAGGATGAAGGGAGGAAGGAGTAGTGAGGTAGAACCAATGCAGATTGGTAGTGTGAGAGGACCATTATCAGAGGCAGAAAAAGAACAGAGGAAGCTTAACAAATTGTGTTTGTACTGTGGACAGGCAGGCCATTTTATACGCACTTGTCCTAATACTCCCCAGAGGAGTATAGGAGGGGAACGGAGCAAAAAAGAGGCGGGAAAAGAAGTGGGCCGACCTTAGGGGGAACTCAGGTGACAGGCCCGAAGGAATTAAAGTTCCCCAAATTGGTGGCAAATACAGTTGGGAGTAAGACATCTCATTTGTATATATTAGTGACGTTATGTTGGGCAATATCCAAGCAGACAGTACTGGCTATGATAGACTCAGGGGCCACAGGTAATTTTGTGGACATTACATTGGCCAAACAATTGGGCCTTCCTTTACAAGACAAACAAAGAGTGGAAGGGGTGCAGTCGGTGGATGGGTCTCCTTTAGTGTCAGGGCCTATAAGACAACAAACACAAAAGTTGCGGATGACATTTACATCAGGTCACAATGAAGACATTACTTTTGATTTGATAGCCGCACCACAGTTTGGTTTGATTTTGGGAATGCCTTGGTTAGTGCAACACAATCCAAGGATTGATTGGGAAAAACAGACAGTAGAGTTTGATGAACAGAGGTGTAAAGAACACATGTTACCAGAAGTGGGACCCACGGCGTGGTTAGTTAAACAGGAAAGCAGAGAGCAATTGGTGGGAGCCGTGGAAGCAGAACTTCCCTGCAATACCGAGAGTTCACCAAGGTATTTGACAAAAGAGGGGCAGAACATTACCTCCCCATCGACCGTATGATTGTGTCATTGAATTGGAGGAGGGGGCGAAGCTACCCTGCAGTAGAATCTATGCCCTTACAGAGACAGAAAATAAACACTTAAGAGAGTATTTGGATGAAATGTTAGAGAAGGGGTTCATTAGACATTCCACGTCCCGGTCTCTTCTCCTTTGTTTTTTGTTCCAAAAAAGAGGGGACATTACGCACTTGTATTGACTATCGCGCCTTGAACAAGGTAACCATTAAGAATAGGTTTCCATTGCCTCTAATTTCAGTGTTACTGATCAGGTGCGGGCGGCAAAAATTTACACTAAATTGGATTTAAGAGGAGCATACCACTTGATAAGAGTAAAAAGGGGGATGAGTGAAAACGGCATTTCGGACAAAATTTGGATTGTTCGAATACTTGGTTATGCCGTTTGGATTATGCAATGCTCCTGCGGCATTTCAATTCTTTATGCAAGAAGTTGTGAGGGACTTTATTGATGTATTTGTTATAGTGTACATTGATGATATTTTGATTTATTCAGTTTCAGAGGAACAGCATGTTCAACATGTGAGGGCAGTGCTTCAGAGGCTGCAGGAGTATCAGCTTTGTGTAAAACTGGAGAAATGTGCTTTTCACACTAGGCAAGTGGATTTCTGGGGTCATACTAACTCCAGAGGGTGTAGTGATGGATGCCAAGAAGGTACAGGCTGTGACAGATTGGCCATCACCACAATGCATCAAGGACATACAATCATTTTTAGGATTTGCAAATTTCTTATCAGCGTTTTATTAGTAATTTCTCCATTAGTAACGCCGATTACTCGACTTCTCAAGAAAGACACCATTCATTTGGGGTCCTGAGCAGAAAGGGCTTTTCAGAAATTAAAGATCGCTTTTACTACTGCACCTGTGTTGAAACACCCAGACACAAATGAAGCTTTTCAAGTAGAGACAGATGCTAGTAATCTGGCGATAGGGGCGATTTTGTCACAGAAGGATAAGGAGGGGGTATGGCACCCAGTGGCCTTCTATTCTAGAAAACTATCAGGGTGTGAACAGAATTATTCTATCACGGACAAGGAATTGCTGGCTATCCGATCAGCCTTTTTAGAATGGAGGCATTACCTATTGGGGGCTAAGCATCAGGTGGTGGTGGTAACGGATCACAAGAACTTGCAATACTTTAAGACTGCTCATAAACTTAGTCCCAGGCAATTACGCTGGTCTCAATACTTTAATGAATTCAATTTTGTGGTAACATTCAGACCAGGAAAGAATAATGGCAAGGCAGACGCATTGTCTAGGCAGCAAAATTTGGAGAGTGTGGTGAGTGAAGTAAGAGCAATTATTCCTCCAGAAAAAGTCATTGGAGCTATTACAAAAAATGTAATTGATGAAGTCAAGAAGGCTCTTCCCCCCGGCAAATCCATAAGTGGCAGGCCAGTCATCCGGCAAGGAGGTGAGGCAGGGGTTGCCGTACCATCAAGATCGATTGTTTTTACCTACTAAGGAAATACAGGGAAAGCCTATATTGGTGCCATAATTCTCCTTAGCGGGACACGCTGGTCAAAGGAAAATGCAAACCATGTTGGAAAAATACTTTTGGTGGCCTACTTTGAGGCAGGATGTGGGCAAATATTTTTACAATGTGAAAATTGCATGCGGAATAAAGCCAGATCATGTAAAAAAGAGAGGGTTATTACAACCGTTACCCACACCTGAGAAGTATGGACACACATATCAATGGATTTTTATTACAGACCTCCCACCTGATACAGTTGACACCATGTTGGTAGGTGGATTTTCTGTCCAAGCAAGCTCATTTCATTTCCTGTGAAGGAATACTGGACAGGCAAGTAGCGGAGTTGTTCCTTCAACATGTGGTTAGATTACATGGGTTCCAAGAGTATTGTCTCGGACAGAGACCATAGTTTACATCAAAGGTTTGGCGAGCTTTCTGTCGCATGTTGGGAATCAACTGGCCTTATCTACTCGAGTTACCAGCCCCAAACTGATGGGCAGACAGGACGAGTAAATTCAAACACTCGAGACAATACTTGCGGCTATTGAGGGGAAGGCCGAGAGTCTTGGGTGGCAGGCATTATGGTTGGCAGAGTTTACTTATAACAACGACGCTGCACACTTCCTAGGGTATGTCGCCCAAGATGTTTATTTGGACATGAGCAAAACATGATACCAGAAGATTTACCTGAAGTAGAGAATGTACCAGTTTACAAGGACGTAAACAGTTCCTCTTAAGATCATACAGAAAGCGCGCACGCATTTGAACAGCTAAGAAAACCTAATATAAGACACCTACAAACACAGACAGGAAGTCCTTCGCTATAAGGCAGGAGACAGAGTTTGGTTATCAACCAAGAGAATTATCTATCAGTAGATCTCGTAAATTTATGCTAGATTAATTGGACCTTATGAAATCGTTACAGTGGTGTCATCTACAGCTATGAAATTGTGCTTGCCAAAGATCTCTACCTATACACGCCGGGTTTCATGTGTCTTTGCTTAAACCTGCAGCTCTGGAACGATGACGAAAAAACCTCCAGCCATAGTGATAGAAGGATCAACAGAATAGAAGTAAAACGCATTGTGATTCCAGAAGAAGATCTCAACAATTATGGTATTCGGTCATGTGGAAGGTTACGGGCCTGAGGATTGTCTGGACCAGCACGAGATGTCCATGCTCCCAGGTTGGTTAAACAATTTCATGTAGACATCTTGGTAAACCATGGTCCTGGGGGAGCTCCTGGAAGGGAGGTAATTGTCAGGAATCGGGGCTGGTCAAAGACAAGGAGTGTTTATGATATGCCTCTTAAACGGGAAGTCTAGAAACTACCAATTCCAGCATTCTCTGGGTCTGCATGTAGTTCATCACGCGCCGCGTCTTGCCAGCGTCTGTATTAAGGACAGCATATAACTGGTAATGGCAGCATGTCAGGTGTGGCTTATTCTGATTCAGCGTGGAGCAGCAGGGCCGTGCGGAGAGGAGCGATGAGAGCAGGAAACGCATGAACTACGGCCGGCATTTTGGAAAGCAGCAGAGTGCAGATAAGGATCACGGCTTTACGGTCATGTGTGGGATATCGCCGTGGGGTCCCCAGACCAAAGATAAGTACAGGAAATGCACAGTGATGCTTACATTGTTGGGAGTGATGTACAGCGGTTTCCATTCTCTCTGGAAGTCCGAGGGGCTCCCAACATAAGATAAGTTAGCGTCAACGTTTTTTGGAATGTTGTGCTGAGAAAACACAGTGTATGCGCTCATTTACTGCTGCGTGGGAAATCCAGGTGGTTCACTTCATTTACGGTTGTGTTGGCAAACCCAGTGTGTATCAAGGCAATAGTTGAATCTGCATCTTAAATGGGTGCTCTATGAGTAACAGAACTATTTACTGACAAAAGACCTCAATATGATACATGGACATTATGTTACCAAGTTTCACCAAATATGCACTGTGCAGTAAACTAGTGTAGGAGGAAAATCAATTATGTTATATTGTTGCTTGCTGCCCGAAGGGCCATGTGTCTTGTCTATCATGATGGGAAGTTTTCCTAATGTTTGTTTTCATCATGTTGCTTGCTTATGTGTTTTTCTTGTGATACTCAACAGGGTTAGTACTACGTATTAAGGTGTACTAGGTAGGAAGTCAGGTTATATACGTGAACAGTGTTACATTGCTGGACAGAGTAGGGTTCTTTCTTGGTGTTCCCCTGTCCCATCCAAGTAGGAGTTCCTTACCCCTTTTTCCGTGTTCCTAACTACCCCATCCTATCCACAACCTCTCTCTAACACCTCTTCCCCCCATTGGCTGCCACGTGGCGACCTGTTTTATATATTAGGCGACTGTGCCAACCACGGTGGGAGGGTCGAGTTCATTCGGCTTCCGTGGTTCGGGGGAGAGTGTCGATCTCTCTTCCTTTCCTTTAAAGTGTGATTGTGACAGATTACATGGTCCACTGTGATTGGGTGGGTGTCTTGATATTGGGCAAAATCTTCCTCGGGGCCAGCCCTTTGAGAGCAAAAATACCCAATTCAGCCCAAAATACAGGTTCTATTGTGCTGAGCAGTGATCTCATGCTAGTGACAAATGACACCCTCAAAGCTTTAGCATATTTATTCTAAGCAGTGAATTTCATACACATTTGGGATTCAAGTTACAGAATATTACAAAGCATAACACTTAGAGCAATGCAAAATATAGTGAAACATGAACTAGATAAACATAGAGAACATAGAGTAAATATAGAGAAACAATAGAGAAATATAGAGAAACATAGAGAAACACAGTCTTACGTCCCTTAATCAGCCCTGGAGACCTGGGTTTCTCATAAGCTAGCTGTAAAACAAGCCCGCTCATAGAAAAACAAGGCTGGAAGGACACCGTGAGAGCCAATTCCGGGCACCTGACTGTACACGAATCAAGTCCACAGGCGATCTCGCCCCTGATCCCATGTGTGCATGGATGTTTTATAATCTCTTGCTGTCAGTCACCATGACGCATAGTTCCAGAACTTTCTCTGTGAGGCTGGTTCATGGAAAACCCAGCTCTCTCTGAGATGCTCCCTGCTCGCTCCTACCCCCTCCTTGTTCCATCTGCGCTGGCTGAGGAATGTCTTATCAGTACCTCCCAGAGAAAAGGAAGATTAGCTTGGAGCCAGGGCTAACGTTAGTGAGGCTGAATATTCTAAGGGAAGCAGGGATGTATTAACCCCATCTGCAAGCTCTAAAAGGCATGCACTCATAGCTTAGTGTTTATAGCGCTTAAGACTGGCTATCTAAGCGCTATATAGGTGCCATGATGTCCAAACACTCCAAAAATACCTATTAGCTACATAGCTAGGGGCCCTCCCTGCCTGTCTATCAACAATGCTTAATTTGACCTATTCATACTAGGCCTGCATATTCCTTGTAGCTCACTACTGCATAATGGAAGTGCTACAACAGAACTACTGTCAGCATTTTTTGCCACATACTTTGAATACACTATTGCTTTCAGCGGCTAATGCTGTCATCTAAAGCCCTGATTGGCAAGGTTGCAATTTCGTGTATCACTACATTCCACCCCTATTCAACGTTTGTGCGACAAATGCTGACTAATACCTATCAATATAGTATTTAGTGCAGTGATAAAGACCTTGGGGCTTTGCAAGAGTTTAAGCAAACTATCTTATAGCGGTTAGTTAGCGTGGCATGCAAGGTAAAGCACTACCTAAACAAAAATGTACACAAAGTGAACAGTGACATATACCCTTGCCAAAACCTGGCCTACACAAAAATACCTACGCCAAGTGAACATGGACATTTACTCTAGCCAAACCTGGCCTACACAAAATACCTAAATCAATATTGTATAACTGATTGTCAGTTAAAAAGCAGCATGCAGTTAAAATGTCAAAGGCAATCCAGTGTAGTCTAATCTACAATGCACTATTGCATTTATGTATGGTTACCAATTCTAAAACCTGGCAGCCTTTCACCCTAAGGGCCTACCCTCCCCCCTGATCCCAGGGCATTCAAGCGTGACTATGGGCTGTGTGACTAGACACTTCCCCCAGGTAGGTGGAACCCAACCAGAAACCATCTAATTTCGTGAACAAGGTGAACCCATGGGCACCAGGTTGTCTAAATAAAAACAATTCTACTAATTTACATCAAAGCATGGCATGTGTTATTCATGCAATCAAAAAGCAAGCAATTCAATCCATATGTATGCTGGTAACTGTAGCTCTGCGTGCCAGTGTGTGGAGGATGGTCGCCCCCACCCAGTAAAAAGCCAACACCTGCTGATTTAACAATGTTTGCCATACAATGCATTGTGTGTATTTAGCAGTCTTGTTGACCTGCCCTATGGCAGACAAAAATGTCTTCATGTCTAAAATTCTGTTATCTTCAATTGGCTGTCAATACTTGTAGCAGTGCTGGGCATATCAATGGGCCCCACTAGGCCAGAAGTTCTATAGCAGAGCTGGCATCAGAACCCATAGTGGCTAGCTTATTGTGCACAGTTTCTATGTCACAAGCATATAAAGCTCCTGCAATTAATGAATCTAGCTCCCTAGCTACGCGCACTCTAGTGATGGCCATAGAAATGGACTCCATTTGTAGCAGCTTGGTAGTACTAAGGAAACATTGCCTCATGATAAATCTATGTCTAAGTGTAGCACTGTAATAATGAAGGTGTGCATTACCAGTCTACAATTTACATGTTGTCTTACTACTGGAAAATCTAACAGGTTCACAGTGTCTACCTTCTGTGACTTGGAGAATACCCTTTCTTCAAGTGGGATATCTACCATATACAATATTAACTTTAGCCACAAACACCATACTACTATCCAGCAGTGGCTGTTTCATCACAACCATGGAAAAAATTCATTTAGTCAAGTTATAGTCATAAGATCTTGGCGAGAACACTCGCGTGCAGTTCTTGGTCAGAAAAACATCACATTAGACAAATTAAACAAATGGTATCCATTCAGTGACAAAAGATGCCTGACAATGTGCCAGGCCAGTACACTAGCAATTCCATGTGGATACTCATTTGTAGCGCTTTTCCAAAGAATTATTCCAAATGTTTCAATCAAAAGGTGACTCTTTGCATTAGTGTGCTGGAGACAGCTGTCCCCAACAAAAACATGAAACTGGTTGGTTTAACAAAAACCGTGTCACACTCTGTGTCATAAAATCAAACATCAAGTCACGTCATGGTTTCATTTACCTGCCTTAAGCTGGCTGTGAAAGTATCCAGTGTTCAAAGATTACCATTTCAAATTATAGCTCATACACTTGGCAGCATTACTTCAATTAAGAATCTTAACCTACGCACAGGTGACTTTGATGTGCGCACTCATCTTACTCAAAATAATTACACTCCTGCTTGCATAATTCTGCTGCCCCAACAGTTCATAAATCATTCTCTGCCTACGTGCAATGTAGAATATTTTTTTTTTTTCAAAAAACAAAACATCTCTGGTTAAAAGCCATTCAGTTGGAAGAGTAAAACCATTTGGTTTTTTCAGATTCATCTCAACAGTGCATTTAAAAACCATTTTCAATGTGTTAGCATTCAATTGCTGTGTCACACAGCTGTATGTGGTGCCTGATGTTACAGTCCATAATTCATTGTCCATAGTCCTTTAAACAAGAAAGGGCAAAACATGTCATTTAAATGTGTAGCATCAAATACTTGATAATTAGCCAAGTCTGCATCGTGCCAGTTCAGCAAAAGTTATTACTCTGTTGGACACTATTCGCAGGTTACAGCATTGAGTGCGGTGCAGGGCACGTTAAAGTTGAAATAGCATGTCGCAGTGGCTCGCTTTCTCTGAGAATGCGTCTGACCCTTCTTTGATCAGTGTCACCCACAAACTGCATATTAATTTCTGATATTATGAAATGTCTTGTCGTGCTTTGCCTAGGCAAAATACAAACAGAATGTTAGGATTTCATCAAAAGTTCAATATCAGCGTTATCCACCCCTTCCCATAATACCACCCCCATCTTCAAAAATCTCATCAGGTAACTACACACTTTGTCATAGCTACTGCAATTATTTATCACCTTTCTGCATGTTTCTGGGGCTTATTTACACTCAACCATACGGGGTGTAACTGCCTAATCACAAACTCATTTGTGCAATGCAATCATAGCTGGTCAATGGTACCTCAGACTGATCTGTGCTTTACAAAGCCATATAGTAAGTACCCAGGTCGCACAATGCTTTTCTTTTTCACCAAAGCGATCACAAATGCCAGGCGCCAACTTGCTTCCAGTGTCTCATGATCTTGGTTTAGGTTGCCCTGCTGGCATCACTCCATTTTTCAAAGGTAAAGTCTTTCAGTCCAATACCGCTTACAGTTGTACAAGCAGCTTTGTTTATTTATCTTTCTTTCTTAGCAGTGTCTTTTCAAGCCTCTGGTTTTTTCACTTGTCATTTTTCAAAGGGGCGTTTGCTGTTTTTGAACCACCCCTTTGAGTGCGATAGTCTAAGCCAGTTTCTTTGTTGCTTCAACAAATCATTCATTCTTGCACTAAGCCGTGTGGCTTCTGGATCATGGCTAATGTGCAGTGTTCATGTTGTACTTCAAAGCCCCGCTCTGCATGTTGTCTCTTGCAAAACGGCTAAGCACTTTTGTCAGTTTTGCTTCCATCTGGAATGCCATAATGTCTTTGTCAGTTACTCCATCCCTGGCAATGTAGCTTGCAGTTTGCCAGATGTGTATTTTCTCTTCTCAAAGCGCCTAGAGGTTTCTTCTCCAGTGCACAGCGCTTTACTTCAGTTCACATCACATGGAGCATTGGAATGCAGCTTGCACAGCAATAGCGTTTTACTTCACTTTCACATCACATCACATGGGAATGCGGTTTGCACAGTAATGTCTGTTGGAATGGGCAGCTGTCTTTTCTTGGCCCATTCACAGATGCATAGGTAAATGTTCAGATGTGATGTGCCCGTCTGCCATCCTGCATGAAGCCTTTGCTCCGTACCACAGTTTACTGGGCAAATTCTTTACTTTTTGAACAGCTTTCTGTTTTTGCTCCCCTTCCTCAGGAATGCAGGCATGTTTATCTTTCGTGTGCACCTGGCAGCTTATCTCTTTTGCCTATAACTCTTATACTGTGGCGGCTTCACTCGTTTCAGACAGTTCATCCAAATTAACTCTTTCTTGTATTGTTTCTGCTTTTGTTTGCCTTCACGCACCTCGCCCAAGACAGCTTCAAGGCACAAGCTCTGCACACACAGCAAGACTCTTGTTTTTCAAAAGCGGCACTTTTCTTGTCATTTTTCTACTCCATGTAATTTGCAAAATGTCAAAGCGTCTTTTTTTTTCTGTATATGTGCGATCTTTCAAGAGAACTCGCAACCCATTAAATCTTTGTGCTATCTTATCACAACAGATGTTTCATTCTGTTGTACCATTGCCAAACTATAACCACTCAGTTCAGTGCATTTAAAAAATAAAAATGCCATATTTAGTGCAGCTCCCTGCACGTTTTTTTTTCTGCAAGAACAACCCACACTCTATTGCTTGTGGGCTGTTTAATGTGTCAACAACATTTTTCCCCATGTATCACAGTCAACAGGTCACTATTTCCAAATCATACATCACTTATAAGGCAACAGCACAAATCCATGGCATAGCATGGGGACAATCAAAAATACTCCAGGGGCAATTTAGAAAAATATAAATTGTTTTTCCCCCCAACCATTGCAAACTGATTCTGCAATTTCAAATCAGTACACAAAAATCGAAAAATCCAATAACATTCACTCACTTTCCTTTTAAGTGAGTCTCTCACCCAATATAAGCATGGCACAGCCTAAAATGCAATATAACCATTTTAGTGTGTTTCCTTTAAACAGAATTTGCCACCATTAGCACATGGAATTTTACAGTTGCCAAAAGAAAGAAAAAACTCTTTAGGCTCTCAGCACAGATGTTACTCATTTCCTAAGCATGGCTCATTCCCTTCCTCATTATTCAGGATGCCAACCCTTCAAAAGCATATATCAAAAAGACGAACCTTCGCCTCCGAACATTACAGCCCCACTCGCTAGCACACTGGGGCTGAGTCAATGGTTAAATCACTATTCACAATTTGCATGTCAAATCCCTGCAATTATTTTTTTTTTTCCTGCCCTCATGACAGAATAGAGATGAGAACTCCGTCTCATTATGCATTCCAAATTACAACTTTAAACTGGGAAACCACATGATAAAATTCTTTTTCTAATTGAGCATACATCTTTCTTACCATTCATCGGAGTGCTTTAAACAAAGCCATTTCCCGCTCGTTTATTGCCTTGTACTCCCTGGCACCAATCCCATGCAATAAGTCAGTCACGACTGATCTACTGAAGGGAGTCTTAACCACACAAGCTATCGGCCACGGCAAGCCGACACAACATTGCTGCCTTTTGAAGTCTCAGAGCTGCAGTGAGACCATCAAGGAAATGCGACAGCCTGCTCCCCACTCTACACTGTGTTCTCTCACACCATTTGTCATGTCAGCATGGCACTGCTCTTCACAATCCCACCGCTGCCACCAAATGTCTTGATATTGGGCAAAATCTTCCTCGGGGCCAGCCCTTTGAGAGCAAAAATACCCAATTCAGCCCAAAATACAGGTTCTATTGTGCTGAGCAGTGATCTCATGCTAGTGACAAATGACACCCTCAAAGCTTTAGCATATTTATTCTAAGCAGTGAATTTCATACACATTTGGGATTCAAGTTACAGAATATTACAAAGCATAACACTTAGAGCAATGCAAAATATAGTGAAACATGGAACTTAGATAAACATAGAGAAACATAGAGAAATATAGAGAAACATAGAGAAATATAGAGAAACATAGAGAAACACAGTCTTACGTCCCTTAATCAGCCCTGGGAGACCTGGGTTTCTCATAAGCTAGCTGTAAAACAAGCCCCGCTCATAGAAAAACAAGGCTGGAGGACACCGTGAGAGCCAATTCCGGGCACCTGACTGTACACGAATCAAGTCCACAGGCGATCTCCCCCTGATCCCATGTGTGCATGGATGTTTTATAATCTCTTGCTGTCAGTCACCATGACGCATAGTTCCAGAACTTTCTCTGTGAGGCTGTTCATGGAAAAACCCAGCTCTCTCTGAGATGCTCCCTGCCTCGCTCCTACCCCCTCCCTTGTTCCCATCTGCGCTGGCTGAGGAATGTCTTATCAGTACCTTCCCAGAGAAAAGGAAGATTAGCTTGGAGCCAGGGCTAACGTTAGTGAGGCTGAATATTCTAAGGGAAGCAGGATGTATTAACCCATCTGCAAGCTCTAAAAGGCATGCACTCATAGCTTAGTGTTTATAGCGCTTAAGACTGGCTATCTAAGCGCTATATAGGTGCCATGATGTTCCAAACACTCCAAAAATACCTATTAGCTACATAGCTAGGGGCCCTCCCTGCCTGTCTATCAACAATGCTTAATTTGACCTATTTCATACTAGGCCTGCATATTCCTTGTAGCTCACTACTGCATAATGGAAGTGCTACAACAGACTACTGTCAGCATTTTTTGCACATACTTTGAATACACTATTGGCTTTCAGCGGCTAATGCTGTCATCTAAAGCCCTGATTGGCAAGGTTGCAATTTCGTGTATCACTACAGTGGGTTACACCTCTAGACATAAATCTCCATTTTAATTAGCAGCATGCAGAATGGACATCCAGGTGCCTAGTGCCCCAGGATTCACCCTGCCCCCTTTCCATCAATCAGTATCTTAGGGCTATGTGTAAATTAGTTAGCTGGGTATGGCCCGAAACTGTAGCCTCTTATCAAGAAAAGTTATGGCATCCTCGGGTCTTGGATGACATCAGGCAGTGGTACCTCTTCGCGCCTGGCTGGTCACGTGTCTGTTCACCATGAATGTGCTTCAGTTTCCAGCTTTAGTGTATTTAATTCTTCTTTGGCCTCGCCACCTGCCTGGGCCTCCCTTATCTTGACCTTCACGGGGCAGGCTGGTATGCTCTGAAGTTTTGATTCTTGTTAGCTGACGCTCTCCTCCCTTTCTCTGGTTGACCTCGATTTCCCCGGCATGAGCTGCTTTCTGTTGAGTTTCGATTCCGCTCTTCCTCCTGGCTTTGGCTGGGATATGAAACCTGGCCTGTTAGGCCTCTGGCCACCTGGGCATACTTCTGCTTTGCAAAATGGAGTCGCACTTGTATAGCGTGCCTTATTGAGGTAGATATATGGTTGGCGTATGCCGCTCTATTCTTCTACTAAGCATTGCAAGCAGTATCGTTTTATTAGCTTCCTGCGTTCCAAGCCTATTTACACACGTTAACTGGTTAGCTACTTCCATCTTGCCTCATAGCAACGTTTCCTTACTTTTCAACATCGTCTTTTTTCTGTGTCTATTACGTCTAGTTTTCATGGCTGCTCGCACTGGCGTGTTATTCTTGTTAGCCGTTTTCGTTCATCCGGGAGTCTGTCCAGGCCCTTGTGTCATTTCCACTGGCCTTCCATTAAATCTTTTTGGGTCTCTTCGTGGACTGTCTGTAGGTACTCTTCATTTCGTCTCAGCTGCTGGTATGGTTGTCTAAGAGGGTATCGTGCAGCCCATGGCTGTCTGGTTATGGGCGCTTCAACAGGTATGGCTCTTCTGATGTACACCGGGCACAGTCCCAGTGCAGCTCTCGGTTGGTTCATTTGCTCCTCATACGTCACATACCTTGGCGAGTACGCTCCTGGTACCTCGAAATGGGGGGCAGGGGTGCAGGCCATGTCTGGGACCTCCTCTACACTATGATATGTCCCTTTACTGGACCGTGAAGGCAGAAAAAGGGGCTGATCACCTAAAAGAGCGGGGCGAGCACACCGCCACGTACCCAGCTGAAAAGGAAAATGCACAGGTCAGTAATGTAGTTAATGTCAGAAGCCATTAACGGAGAATAACGGTTATTAAATACCTGAGCCCAAGCTCGCCTGTATCGGGACTGTACTCTATCTATTGATATATTTTGTGCAGTCTGAACCTCTTTCCCCTGTTGTGATGCTGCACTTACATCCCAACAAAAGTAACCTTTTAACAATGTTGTTCTCAATGTTTTGTATTGAACTTGTACCAATGTAGCACCAATCATCTGCTCCATGTATCGCAGCCAAGACGGCTGGCATTGTTAAACTTCAAGGGCGCCAGAGATCCATCCGTCCTCAAAGTCTTTGGAGGATTTTAGCACAGCTAAACTTTTGCAACCCAATGCCACAGAACTCTTCTTGACTAATGGGTTTCATGACAGGGTGGCATCTATCTGCATGCCCAAGTAGTCAAAATATGTCCATCTTTTTTCCCACCACACTGAAGGTAGGGATAAAGTGTTTCCCACATCCGGCGGGTGGCAGTCCAGAATCTAACCCCTTGTCCACAAGCAAACCATGCAAGGTTGACAATTGATGCTGTAAGCCCATCAGAGATTTAGGGAAAAGAATCACGTCTTTGGTGTAAACAAGTGTCACAATTCTTTGCCCTTTCGTCTGGGGCATCTCCCGGAAGCTCCAGAAGTGCTGTTATAAGTTCATTAATAAACAGAGTGAAAAGGAACGGTGCTACAACACAGCCCTGATGGACCCCGATATTAATGTTGAACGGTTCGCTCGGACCCATTTGCTACAAACATCAGAAACAGTATCAAATGCTTGGAGATAAACGGGTGCTTTTCTAAGGATACCCTTTATGTACAATCAATAGCAGGGGAGGTGCCAGTTCAGTTGTTGAAATCCCCTTGCTACACCCTGCCTGCCTTGGAGAACGTACCCTCTATTCTATACACCAGATTTAGAGTCTGGTTGCTAGAAAAGGGAGAGAGATTGGCCTATAATTACAGGGTACATTTTTCACCCCCTTTTTATAAATTGGGATTAACATGGCACCCTGCCGGCTATGAGGAAGGTCGCCTGAAGTCACAAGTTCATTAAAGAATTGTGGTACATAAGAGACCCATATTTTACGCTCTTCCTTGAAAATGGCAGCCGGGATGAGATCCAGGCCTGGAAGCTCATCAGCGCTCTGTGATCAAATTGCTGCAACAAACTCTGTAGGGGAGAAAGGCATAAGTGCCAGACCGTAATGGCACGGAATGGTCTCAAGATCGCCTGTCGCCCATTCTTACAAAGAGATACAATGAAATAATCTGCTTTGGAGTATCCAACCGTGAGTTCCTTGGTGCGTTATAGACCAATTTCCAGAAAGCCCTCTTGTCTTTTAGCGATTCGGCCATACTCAGTTCTTTCCTTGCTCTTCATGCAATATTCCCTTTTTCTGGGCAATTCTTCACATTGTTATAATCTGCCCCATGTTTAGCCTCTACATCTGTTGAATTTACAGCCTCGGTCGAAGCCTTTTTTGTTGAACGCCACACCGCGTCACTTCAATTGTTGTGCTATTTTGGCGGATCGTGATCATTATCTACTTGGTGACTAATGGGTTAATCACTTTCATGACCTTTATATAGAATTCTATAGAGTCTATAGGGGATGATGGCACTACATAGTATATTAGAGTTGGCAAAAGAGTCCTATATAGGCCTGGAACTAACAATGGCTTATTTAATGTGGACCAATTCTTCCTAATACAGAAATTATTGTAAGAACTAACAATCCCTACTAGGGCTTTGACAGAAAGCATCAGTGAGCATACAATGGGGTCATGGTTACTTTCCACTCTCTGTCACCTCAACGTTTATTTATTTTGGCAGTTGTAGTGCCCACATAGCCCTGAGGCATCTGGGCCCTGGTTTTAACAGTACAGCTTAAAATACATACAGTACATACATACAGTACATACATACATGTGCAGCAGATCTCAGTGGTATATACATGCTTAGAAAATAGGCATCGTTAAGAATTCTTTTCAACGTTCAGGTAATGTATATGGTTAGCAGTAATAGTTATAGTAGAAATTACAGGAAGGTTGTGAGTGGACTGCCACTTGCTGGGTGCACTACACTTGCTATTTTCCACTCCCCCCTGCATTTTCCCTACTACCCTGTCCCCCACACTTGCACGTTTTCAATGTCACTGGGCCTAGTAAGATTGTTGTTTTTGTTCTCCTCTGTTCCCCTTCCATTGCCTTGTTGTGCTCTGAAACACTTGTGTATGAGCGCGATACAAATAAAATATCAATATCAATACTTAAGCAACACTTGAGTGAATAGCCAGGTTTCACGCTTTTGCGGAAGGACCAATAGTAGGATTCCGAACTTAGTGGTGCTCGAAGTGTGCTCCAGTGTTTGGCAGCTACCACTGGGAAGCTGCGACTCCCCTGCTTTCTATAGTTTGAATCTGGGTGTGGTGAGTAGGTGCGAGTAGGATGAGCAGTCGGTTGGATAGGGTTTTTGGTAAATTTGTTGAATAAGTACTTAGGGGCTGAGTTGGAGAGACATTTGTGTGTCACAGAGAGGGTTTTGAATCAAATTCGTTCTTGGACCTGCAACCGGTGGGACTTCCGTCTCGCCATGGTGACGTGTTTGTTTATGGGGCTGTTGAGGGCTACTCTCAGGGCATTGCTTTGGATCACCTGAGGTTTTTTGATATTGCAGTTGTTAGTGTCTGCGTAGACGGCATTACAGCAGTCTATTCTGGATAAGATGAGTTCTCTAGCCAGCATAATACAAATGTCGGATGACAGGAAAGGTCTACAGGCATTTGATGAGTTTTGAGGTGTAGGCTGCCAGCGAGGCTGTAGCGTTGACTTGTCTGGTAGGGGTGAGTGCTGAGTCAAGGTAAATGGCCAGGGCTTTTACTTCCTCTGAGACATTGGTCCTAATCCCATCAATAGTGAAGGATTTGAAGGGGTCACTTAGTTTGTTTAGTCAGTTTTGTGAGCCTATGAGGAGTAACACTGTTTTTTCATCATTTAAGCAGAGGCCATGCTGGCCGATCCAGGTCTGGATGGTTTGGTAGATTTTATTTAGAGATTTTGAGTCAGTGTCATAAGTGCCTGTCATAGGGATGAGGATTTGGGTACCATCTGCATAGTTGGTGTAGGTGATACCCAAGTCGTGCTGCAGTAGGTAAAATTACCCTTGTGCTTCTGTTAGTCAGGAAGGACTGTCTCCAGCTTAGAGTTTAAGTTGAGGAATGGACCGCTGATAAACAGTGTTTGCAAAGTATGTTGTGGTCGACTAAGTCAAAAGCTGCTGAGAGGTCCAGCAGGAGGAGGAGTGCTAGGTTGCCATTATCTTGGATTTCGTCCATTTATATTTTTAGATCTAGGAAGGATGCTTCAGTGCCATGTCCTGGACAGAAGCCCGATTGGCGAAGGCCAAGGAGGTTGTTGGATTCCAAATGGTTTTGGATTTGCAGATAGGCTGCTCTGTCTAGTAATTTGAGCAGGAAATGTACTGTTGTGATAGGGCGGTAGTTTGTAGGAATGTTCGGGTCTAGTGTGGGTTTCTTCAATAAGGGGAGGATCCATGCATATTTGAGGTTGGTTGGAACTGTGCTCGTTTCAAATGAGGCATTGAAGTTGGAATCCATATTCCAGAGGTTAAAATCATTAAATAGTCAATTAGTGAAAGCCTAGAACTTATTCTAAAAGTCGGTCGGGCAGGCATATCATCCTGGAACCCCCCATTGCATGCCCTCGTCCCCACTCTGAATAGCAAGTCAGCTACATGGGGTAACCATCAGTAGGAATGTTGGGTGGGATCAATAGACGCTAAAGGTATTCCCCAAAATTCATTATCCTCTTCCATTAAAAGATCCAATTCCGGAGCTGGTTCCAAATGCATATTAAAGTCATCTATGACTATTAACTTTGCAGAAATCACTTTCTCACCTGGCATTTCTAGATTTTTCAGGTATAGAAAAACGAGAGATTGACAGGAAGAGTGAAAGGCAGAGCTCCACACAATCAGACAGAGAAAAAACAATTCTCTAAGGAAAAAAGCTTGCTTCAGCTCTCTGCAAGGAAAACGCATTTATTTTGTATATAAAAAGGAAAAGGGTGACAGAGGGTGCTGCAGAACCCAACTGCCAGGGAGCACTTGGTTAGATCAAAGCAGACATGCCATTATAAAGCAGAAGATCATCACATCAAACAGAAATTGGCCAAAGCTGGAGCGAGGGTGGCAATATGTTTCTGGAAGAGCAGGGCAGCACCTGTTTGGACGACCCTTTCATAGATTGGACTTGTCTAGAAACATTGTCAGGAGTTATCAGAGAGAAGGAGGAAAATGGATGAGGAGAGGGGGAGGCAGCCAAAGGGGCCCCGAGAGAGGTAGAGGTACAGGAAGAGGAAACAGAGGACAGCATGTCCTGAGTTTTAGTGGTGAAGTAAGACACAATAGCCGTAAAGAGGGGCTGGAAGGGAACAGGAGAGGTGGAGTCTGCAATCGGATTGGCCAGCTCCTTGCAGATTTTAAAGAGTTTGACTGTGTTGTTGGAGGCCACAGATGCAGGCTTGTATATGGACCCTCTTCTTGGAGAGGACAGAGTCCATATTGCCTTTAGAGCAAGGGGCAGGCCAGTTTGTCAGAGGAAAACGCTCAAAGCCCTCCACTTCCTCTCAGCCACCGTGCACTTGCATTTGAGGGTGGTGAGTTCGGAGCCATACCAAGAGTTGCACTTGGAGGTAGGCTTCAGATGGATCATCATGACAGGGGCAATGATGTCCAGAATGTTGGAGATAGAAAGATGCAGGTTAGAGAGGGCTGTGTCAGAGTGAAAGTAAGCCGCAGGAGTAGGGGGGCAGAGAAAGTCGAGGCAAAGGTGTCCACTAACACTTGCTTCATGGGCCAAATGACTGAGAAGGAGGGTGGAAGTGCTGGGGTATGCTTTGCTTGAGGGACAAGAAGCTTTAGGTGAGAGGAGTGCGGAAAATGGTCAGTCCAAGAGAGAGGATTGGTGAGAGGGTCAGAGAGGGGTAATGTCAGAGAAGATGAGAACATCCAAGGTGTATCCGGCAGAATGTGTCGGTCCAGAGGGTACAATGGAAAGGAAAGAGAGTCACAAAGGTTGTGGAAGAGGTCAGAGGTATGATTAGAAGCATCCAGGTGGATGTTGAGGTCTCAGAGGAGGAGAAGTTGAGAGGGAGAGGCAAGGAGAGAAGAGGACAGGTCAGCCCATTCATAGAGGAAGAGGGTGACCTGGCCAGGTGGCCTGTAGATAGTGGCCATAGTTAGAGAGAGGCCATGAGAGATAGAGAGCATGCAGACCAGGCCTGCGTAAGAATGATAGAAGCAAAGACACACTCCGGAAAGACCAGGGCCACTCCACCTCCGGGCCGGATAGTTCTGGCCTCTGAGAGGCTCTTGTAGCCCTTAGGGAGGAGAGAATGCAACCTTGTGACAGAACTGGCCGTGAAGCATGTCTTAGTGACAACAAGGACATCCAAATCAAGTTCTTTGAGGAGGAGGCAGACGTCAGAGGACTCTTTGACAGAAGAGCGAGAGTTGAGAGTAGCGACATGGATCAGGTTGCCACATTTGAAAGACTTCCAGGGTGGGGTACAGGAGTGGGGTACACCCAACGGAGGCAGTAGAAGGGCTCGAGAGTGGGCAGAGGCAGTAGGTGATGGTGGAATAGTGTCTGTAGCAGAGGAGTGGGTGCCAGAGAGGTGACGGAGGAGGAGGTGGCAGCAGAGGAACCAGAGAGATGTTAGAAGGAGTAGCAGGAGAAGGGAAGAAGTTGAGATGCCTATCAAAAAGGAGGAGATTAGGATGAGTGCCTTGGACCATGACGGTAACCATTTAGATAGACATTGATGATGGTCTTGGAGGATTGGATGGAGGCTAAGAGGCCTCCCACTGGTTGCCACCACTAATTCGAGGAGGAGACGGGAGAGAGAACGATGACCATATGAGGGGTCCATAGGTCTGGAGAGGGAACAACAAAGAGGATATCAGTGAGAGTGAGAGTCTGTCTGGAGGAAACGCTGTTGTGGGTATAGGCGATGAGGAGACTTGTGGAGACCAGGATGTCTCTCTTGAACGTTTTCCTCCCAGACTTCGTAGGAGGGATAGGATAAGAGATAGAATAGCAATTTCAGAAGATGGGAAGAAGTTGAGAGCACCATAGAGGGTGCAAGGAGGAAAGAGCGGAGAGTGAGGGCGGAAAAAGAAGCACAGCCCAGAGCTGCGCACCCCAGGAAGCACTGGAGGGGGAGGGTTCTCACAGAAAGAAGGCACATAGGAGGCACAAGCAGTTAACACACCATGAGGGGAATACAGGAACAGCATGGATGGAAGACAGGGATGGTGGCGGGACAGGGAAGCACCCCAATGGGGGGGCTGTTCTCCTTGTCTTGTGTCCGATGGGGTAGGGTGCTCCTGCACAATCAGGGCAGTGGGTGTGATTGGGGTCTGGACACACGTTAAGTGTGGCCTGCCTGCTGCCTTCGAAGGGTCAGGCAGTGCATCTTCTATTTCTTCCAACATTTTCCATAACTCAAACACCTTCTTCCATTTGTTTTGTGTTTTCCCCCAATGACCCAAAACATCCTTATTATTTGTCCCACTTTCTGGCCATGGTTTGGGCATGCCCCTTCTCGTTTCAACCATCCACTCTTTATG
Source organism: Ambystoma mexicanum (assembly GCA_002915635.3). Classification (NCBI taxonomy): domain Eukaryota; kingdom Metazoa; phylum Chordata; class Amphibia; order Caudata; family Ambystomatidae; genus Ambystoma; species Ambystoma mexicanum. The sequence goes on along the minus strand of CM010932.2, from coordinate 1,525,906,305 downwards.
ATACTTCATAATCTTCTCCGTATACAATGGGAGAGCCATGCACATATACTCCATTTTAGCCACTCCTATTCAAACTTTATGTAGTGCCTTACTTACACAGGCTCCAATCCAGCGGTGCTTTGTCGTCCCATTATCCCACCCCTTTTCTTGTTTCTTATACCCCAGACTCCGCCTCTGTAATGCCAGATACCCACACACACACTAACATGCACCTCTCTATTATTGCATGCCACTACACTCCGCATGCCCGTGCACGGCCCACTTACATCTCCATTCCACTCTACAATACACATCTTTATATACAACAAACCCGGACCGCTCCTTGTCCACACTGTCACAATAAAAACACCAATAAAAACATCCAAATACTACTTTTCGTTCTCATATCCCATTTATAATTGGATGGAGAGATCCCAGGCCCACACAATACACAGGGCCTCTACCCTTATTCCTCTTTTCCTTTTAATCGTACAGCAATGTCTTCTTCATCCAATCAGGTAGGATCCTGTTACTCCTTTTGCATCTTTACCACATAAAATAATAAAAAAAGGTCAAAGATACAAAATGCCACGTGGTCTTTCCACTCCACATCCATTATACTCCACATGTGTTCCCACACTCTCCAACACTCTCACTTTCCCCACCTATGTTATTTTCTCCCGCAAAGGGTGCACTTAAATCCATTCGCTCTCCTGAGTTCCTCCGTCATGGGGTCTCATCAATGGCCTTCACATTCCAGGAGCAGTGTAAACCTCTCCAATCTGTGCACAGGGGAATGGTCACTGGAGGTGGGCATGGCCTCTCCAGATGTGCTGCCAGGATTCTTCCATCCCCGTGGAGGGTCTGGGATCATGTCAGTCTCACCTAATGTGTAAGGCAGACCTCCAGACATGCAGACAGAAAAAAACAATCCTCTATCGAAGAAAGCTTAGTGCACCTATGTGCAACAAAACAAATGTATTTGTGTACACAAAGGAAAAGGGTGACAGAGGGTCCTATAGACATGCCATCATAAAGCAAAACACTGGGGGTCATTCCGAGTTGGGCTGTAAGGGTTAACGGGCACCTGTAAGGATGCCGGTTCCGGTAAACCCTTACCGCCCAATTCTGAGGTCCCTTAGCGGGAACCGCAAAAAGGACGTGTGGTCAGACAACACTTCCTTAGTGGGTCCCGCTAAGGGACCAGGGCGCTAATTACAGTACCGTTACTGTTGGGGAATGGTTTACTGAATGGGGACTTACCGGAATGACCTAGTAAGTCCACATTCAGCCAGACCGGACCCGGTATTAGCACCATGGCTACCTCCAATCTCGGAATGACCCCCACTGTCATTCATGATGCACGCAATATACACTGTTCATCCCCTATCCTCATTGGCTACCACCTACATACATACTACCTATAGTCACTCGGGCAATTGGCCACACTCTAATCTACTCCCTCCCCCTAATGTGTGGTCGCCTGTTCTGTCACCTTGGGGGCAATAAACAGTGGTAGTGCAGCCAGCAAGTGGCAAGTGCTGTGTTTAAGGGAGCAGACTGGGTAAGTCTGATAAGTGCAGAAAAAAAAGAAAAATGGGGGGGCTGTAATGGTACAGATACAGTCCCCAGTGCAAGGAGTGGCCAGGAGGCAGTGCAGGAGGTTGGCAGGGTGAGCAGGTATCTGGGCCCAGGTGCACAGTGCCAAGAGGGAGCAGATCAGCAGTGGAGAGGGGGAGCGAAGGCAGAAGCAAAGAGGAAGGTCTTGAGGTTCTTCTGGAACCGGAGATGGTTCTCCTCAAGTTTTAGTTTGGCACGGAGGCTGTTTCAGAGGAAGGCCCCAGCCGAAGATAGAGATCTACCCCCAGGTCATTTCTTTGAAAAAACGATTGACCGGAGGGAGTTAGAGGTAGAGGAGCGAAGAGCTCGAGGGGGGAAGTATTTGCGGATGCATAGCAGAAGGTATTTTGGACTCAGGCCCCAGAAAGCCTTGTGGACAATGCAGAGGGTTTTGAATTTAATTCTTGCGTCCACTGGGAGCCAATGAAGAGATTTCAGGGCTGGAGAGATACGATCCCAGGGCTTGAGGCCAAGGACAAGCCTCGCAGTCCTGTTCTGGATAAGTTGCAGAAGGCGGAGAGTGGAGGCAGGCAGATTTAGAAAGAGGCTGTTACAATAGTCCAAACTAGACAGAAACAGGGCTTGGGAGACAGTGAGCTTCTGAGAAAAGGAGAGGAAAGGCAGAGTACCTCTGAGGAGGTGCAGTAGGAAGTTTGACTGTTTAGAGACCTCAGAGATATGGGCGGAGAAGGAAAGTGTGGAGTCAAAGATAACCCTGAGGTTCTTAGCCTCGCAGGTAGGGGTAGCAGGAGGGCCAAGGGAGGCCAGCTGGAGGGTGAGGGAGAAGGGTGGAGATGGTGTGCCAATGAGGAGGATCTCCGTCTTGCTGGCATTCAGACAAAATCATTGGCGGCACACCCAATATTGAATGGCAGTAACACAGTCAGAGATGAGAGAGGGAGACGAGGTGGCTGAGGGCAGCTGGAAAATGAGTTGAGTGTCATCAGCGTTGCACTGGAAATTTGAGCAGAATATGGCAATGCAGTGGGCGAGAGTTGCCAGGTATTGGTTGAAGAGCCAGGGTGAGAGGTTAGACCCCTGAGGAACCCCACAGGTAGAGAAGAAGATATATGATAGGAAGGACCCCAGTTGGACCTGGGAGGGTCAATCAGAGAGGAAAGAGGTCAGCCAGGCCAGAGCCTTATCAGTGATACCCAGGTTATCACGGAAACGGTTGAGCAGGATGGTGTGGGTTGACCATGTCGAAGGCAGAAGCGAGATCAAGAAGGATGAGGACAGAGGAAATGTTAGAATCAAGGTTGGAGAGCAGATCTTCATGGATATTCAGGAGAGCAGTTTCCGTGCTTCTGGCTGCTCTGAAGCCAGACTGATGATCATGGAGACAACCAACAGAATCTGAATGAAGGTTAAGCTGAGAGATGGCCATCTTTTCCAGGAGTTTGCCCAGAAAGGGGTTAATGGAAATTGGGCGATAGTTAGCCGGACAGGAAGGATCAGCTGTAAGTTTCTTGAGAAGAGGATGCACAAGGCAGTGCTTCAGAGATGAGGGGAAAGATCCTGAGGCAAAGGAGTGGTTGCAAAAATCGGCAAGGGCTGGAGCAAGGGTGTCAATGTGGTCCTTGATGGTTTTAGAGGAACAGGGATGAACCTGTTTTGATGAGGCTTTCATAGATATGACTTGTCTAGCGACCTCAACAGGGGAGAAAATAGGAAAGGAAGAGAAGGGTGGTTAAAGGAGGGTCTGCAATCACAGACTGAAAAGGAATGGGGGGCAGGGGAGGAGAGGGTGGAGACTGCCGCAGGGCTGGCAAGCTCCTTGCAAATTTTAAAGAGTTCAGCCGAGTTGTTAGATGCTGCAGAGACACGGGCTTGAATGTGGGCTCTCTTCTTAGTGCGGACAGAGAGTCGGTATTGCCTTTGGAGCAGGCGACAGGCCAGATTTGTCAGAGGATGAACAGGAAGTCCTCATTTCCTCTCAGCTGCCCTACACCTACGTTTATGTGTAGCTAGGTCGGAGTCATACCAGGAATTGCACTTGGCCTTGGACTTCAAGCAGATCCTCATGACAGGGGCAAGAACATCAAGCGTATCAGAGATAGAAGAGTAGAGATGTATGTGTCCATAACTGCTACAACCCACTATCAGGCCGATTCATGGAATAAATGTGCGCCGAAAATCCCGGCGCAGAGGGGCCAATACGTGCGCTGCGCCGAAAATCGGCGCAAAGCGCAGGGAAACCAGCGCACGTCGATTCATGGAAGTCCGTGCGCAAGAAAAGCAGAGGACGTGCGCCGAAAAAGCGCGCGGCGCAGGCCGGCGCACAGGTCAACCAACGTCGTGCGCCACGGCCACTGCGCCATCACTCCGAGCGCAGCGCACAGCTCTAAAGTAGGCGGAACACAGGGCGGGACACTCGGAATGGGGAATAAAATGGGGCACAACACTCGGAATGGGGAAGAATGTGGGCGGCACGGGGAAAGTTCAGGAGGCAAGTGCGCGGAACGCCCACACGCTCGCATACAACACGTATTCATGGAATAGAATAGGGCAAAAAAGCGCACGCTCAAAGCAGCGCACAGGCACAAACAGGCACAAACACGACCGCCACAAGAAAGCAGGCGGTAGCGTGTCTGCGCCTGCTAAGAAATGTGCGCTAAAAGGCGCGCCAACAAATAGCACCTATATACAGACATAACCAATGTACAATACTGTTGCCCTCCTGGACAAATGACGTACAAAGGGGTACCCACAAACACAGACACGCGCAGAGAGAAAAATAAACGTGTGCGTGCATACCGGGGTGCGCGGTAAGTTCCCACACGCGATATGGCAGGTAACGTGGATCGAGGGGTGCGCGGGAAGTTGCACACGCGAAATGGCCGGGTACGTGGATTTCAGGGGCGCGCGGTAAGTCCCACACGCGATATGGCAGGGAACGTGGAATCGAGGGGTGCGCGGGAAGTTGCACACGCGAAATGGCCGGTACGTGGATTTCAGGGCGCGCGGGAGTCCCACACGCGATATGGCAGGGAACGTGGAATCGAGGGGTGCGCGGGAAGTTCCACACGCGATATGGCAGGGAACGTGGATTGAGGGTGCGCGGGAAGTTCCACACGCGATAATGGCCGGTACGTGGATTTCAGGGGTGCGCGGGAAGTTCCACACGCGATATGGCCGGGTACGTGGATTTCAGGGGTGCGCGGGAAGTTCCACACGCGATATGGCCGGGTACGTGGATTTCTGGGGCGCGCGGGAAGTTCCACACGCGATATGGCAGGGAACGTGGATACGAGGGGTGCGCGGGAAGTTGCACACGCGAAATGGCCGGTACGTGGATTCAGGGCGCGCGGGAAGTCCCACACGCGATATGGCAGGGAACGTGGATTCGAGGGGTGCGCGGAAGTTGCACACGCGATATGGCCGGGTACGTGGTTTCAGGGTGCGCGGGAAGTCCCACACGCGATATGGCAGGGAACGTGGATTCGAGGGTGTGCGCGGGAAGTTGCACACGCGAAATGGCCGGTACGTGGATTTCAGGGCGCGCGGGAAGTCCCACACGCGATATGGCAGGGAACGTGGAATCGAGGGCTGCGCGGGAAGTTGCACACGCGAAATGGCCGGGTACGTGGATTTCAGGGGCGCGCGGGAAGTCCCACACGCGATATGGCAGGGACGTGGATTCGAGGGTGCGCGGGAAGTTGCACACGCGATATGGCCGGTACGTGGATTTCAGGGGCGCGCGGGAAGTCCCACCGCGATATGGCAGGGTAACGTGGATTCGAGGGGTGCGCGGGAAGTTGCACACGCGAAATGGCCGGGTACGTGGATTTCAGGGGTGCGCGGGAAGTCCCACACGCGATATGGCAGGGAACGTGGATTCAGGGGTGCGCGGGAAGTTGCACACGCGATATGGCCGGGTACGTGGATTTCAGGGGCGCGCGGGAAGTCCCACACGCGATATGGCAGGGAACGTGGATTCGAGGGGTGCGCGGGAAGTTGCACACACGCGAAATGGCCGGGTACGTGGATTTCAGGGGGCGCGGGAAGTCCCCACCGCGATATGGCAGGGAACGTGGATTCGAGGGGTGCGCGGGAAGTTGCACACGCGAAATGGCCGGGGTACGTGGATTTCAG
>CM010932.2:1525844173-1525900591 GCA_002915635.3 Ambystoma mexicanum | reverse complement strand
CACTGACCACAAGTCTGTGCCTCGCTGGTGTGTCCTGTGCGCTGTATCAGTTTCTGGCTAGGAACGCTACTACCCTAATTACTCAGCTTCAATGGAGCAGGGGGTACTGGAGGATATGTTTGATGGCCCCTGCGTGTGCCCCTGACAACTTGCAAAGCCATTGGCATTTGGCCCTCAACGCATGTCAGCTGTACTGTGTGCTTCTCCAACAATGCCTGGCAAAGCTCCCAGCACTGGTGCTACTTAGCATGCATGTGCAAGTGGCCTGGTGGAAGGTTCGCTGCGGTGTGGGCCTTGTGCTGCTCACCTTGCCTGGAGCTCCTGGAAACACGTCTGCTTCTGTCGGACGTCTGAGCTCAAGCCCTGTGCATCTGCTTGCGCACACATCCCACATGTCTGCACCACCGAATGTGGCCAGTTTCCTGGATTAGTCGTCCTGTGTCTGCTGGCAAAGGTAGTCTGGAGGCTCATCTTCCTGCAGAAAGGGCATTAAAATAATAATAAGGCTGGAAAGTTCCCTTGTGTGTGTCTACATGCTGGTTGTCACTGGGCCAGGTTACAGACCTACATCCAAACTCCTCCCACCATCAGTGTCACTTTGACAGGCCAAGGTGCAGGCTACTGTCTACAGCATGAAGTGCATCAAGCACATATACAGGCAAAAATAACATACATCACAATCCACATCAATTAATGGAGACATCAATCACTACTCACCCAAATTCATCACAGACATGGGTGGATGAAACGCAACCAATCCCCACTGGGGTGTTAACACAAGTAGTACAGCAGCAGACAGGCCACAGTTATGAGGCAAGTCCAAAGCCCTTGTGTAAATATTTTGTTACACCGAACCATCCTAGCAAGCCCATGGATAAGGGAACAGGAGTGGCCTTTGTGAGTCAGGACCCCAAGCTGCAAACACATACATGAGACAAGCTTGAAGGGCCCAGCTGGAACAGACAGTGGATGCTTTCAAAAGCCACAAAGCACCACACTGTCACATGAAGCACAATAGACAAACAATATTAAACTATATTAACTAATTGAACTAACAATGAACAACCTACATAACCTAATTAAAATAACTATCAAATAGTTAATATTAACTAACTAAACTAAAAGCAAAAATCAAAATGGCCACATACGACCCGGGGGGGGAGGCACCCAGGAGGGGGAGGTACAGGGTGCACCTCAACACCCACATGCGATGATGTTGAGACAAAAAAAAACCTCCATGGGCTCAACGCCTGCACGCCACGACCTGTGTGGGAGATATCTCGTTGTCCGAGTCTGGCTCATCCTGAAAAGGAGGACGTGGCACAGGAGCCTGACCACGCCTAGCCGCAGCTTGCCCCTCGTCGGCAGCAAGTCTGCCGGATGGGTGAGCCTGGTTCTGTGCGGCGATGACACATAGGTCTGCATGCAGAACCTCCCGTGATACACGTGCTTCCTCTTGCAAGGTAACACTGTTGTAACACAGAGTTCTTCCTGCGTGGTCTGGCTGGACAACTGATGCACCTGCCGGCAAGCACGTAGCTCAGCTGAGATGGTATGCTCAAGCTGCTCAAACCTCTCCTCTGACCGCACCTCTGGGACGTCAAGAGGCACCCAGAGTGGATCTGAGGGACTGATACTCAGCCCTCAGGGCCTCCATGATGTGCCTCTGCGTGAGCAGTAATTGCTTGACGCAGAGACAACATTTCAGCCTGGCGTGCCCTGTCGAGGCCGCCATGCCCAGCCTGAGCGAGCGGGCCGTGGACTGCGCCGCCTGCTGCTGGAGCAGGGGGGAGCATGGATTGGGCCACATGTTCCATGCTCACAGCAATGTTATCAAGTGCTGCCCCTGCTGTTCTGAATTGGCAGTCATGTCTTGCTCCCACTCAGTATACCTCAGTGGCATGCGGCCACCGGTTGCTGGTCTTGACACCTGCGGGACCCAAGGACCGCCGTCCTCGTTGGGTTGGCACCGCCCGCGCTGCACGACTACATGCCCCCATCTACGTGATGCCCCAGGCACATGAGCGACTGGTGTGGAGGGTGACCCTGCATCCCGATCCACCACAGCGGAGGTCCCACCACTGTCTGGCCCCTCAGTGTAGGTGTCACAGATAGAGGAGTGTCCACATCAGAATCACTCACCCCTGACGTATGGACCTGATACACATACCACTCGACATGGACGTCAGAGTGGTCTTCTGGGCTGGACTCATTGCCAGCCAAAGACAAGATGGTCTGTAGCACATGTGGGTTCTCGTGGTCTACCACCCCACGACCCCCACTTGTGCCGGGTTGCAGTTGTGATAACAACCCTGTGCCTGGCATGACAACACCATCCTCTGGCTCCATTGCGTCATCATCTGAAAAGTGGAGAGAAAAAAACATTAGTACACATGTTAGAAGCACTTAACACACTCACACATGGACATCACACAGACAGCCAACACATGAAGCAGACATGTCACACACAAAAGAGAACCTGCCATGCATGCCTGGTCAATTTGACATTGCATCAGTGAGTACGCATGTAGAACGGTGTTACATGGCTCCGAAGTGGGTTGATGCAGTGCAGAACATGTGTACATTACTCACTATCTACATGAACAAGTACTTCATGATGTGTATCAAAAAACGTGAAGGCAGTGCAAGGGCAAGTTCAGGCATCACGTGCAATGTGCATGCAATGGGTTGCATGGCTACAAGCAAACCCTCCCCCTCAGTGAAAATGCAGGATGCCTTGCATGGTAGCAAAAGGTGACCAGAGACCTGTGTATTGGCAGCAGTGTTGACTAGCATCAATGGCATCATATAAGTCAACTGACAACACAGCAGATGATGATGGAACAGTAAGCAGGACGCATGACGAACCCTCAGTAGTACACCCATGTGTGCAACACCCACTACACCAGTTGGACAGAGTCAGTGGGCCTGAAACTGGGGGAGACTGTGCCCCACACAGACTGTGACACCCTAAACATGTGATGTGATGCAGGACTGGGCCAGAGTGGCCATGGGATGGATGGTGGAATGGCATGAAATGTCGGTCACCCTGGACACGTACTACAATGAGCATCCAGTCAAGGACACATAGGGGGACGCATGTAATGCACATGGAGCATGAATGGGCAATCAGGTCCCTGCGGAGCATCTGCCATCTGCACAGTCCAAGTGAGACCCCCTGCATCAAGACAGAGGATGTACCCCACTGCATGTGTCTGTCAGGTTGGCTGGTGGAAGTTAGCATGTACACAGGAGGCTTGAACAGGCCATTGCAGTACCACAAATGATGCACAACAGTGCAATGGTGAAATTGGGGTGCAGGGGGGGTGGAGGGGCAAGGGAGCATGCCTACGTGGAGTACCGCATGCAGGCAGGGGACACATGCACGTCAGTCATGCAATGACATAGTCCCAGTGCTGAGAGGAAGGACACCCCAGGCTACATGCAGAAGGGCCAGTGAGCTGGAACATGGACCGGAGGGGCATCCGGGTGACTAGCATGTGAGTATGGTGCAAGTGTGGTGATGAGGACAGTCCCTGTCTGCTCAACATGTCCACCATCCTGCACAGCAGGCACGCATCAGTGAAGCATTGCATGACTTGCACATGAAAACGGTTCTAGGTCAAATGTTCGAATGCAAACGATCGAATGACCAAAGGGTTGAAACAAAAGGACCAAAAAACCAAAGGGTCGATTTTTTGGGGCCAATAGTTTGGGGGTCCCCCTGTAGTGATACACAAAATTGCAACCATGCCAATCAGGGCTTTAGATGACAGCATTAGCCGCTGAAAGCCAATAGTGTATTCAAAGTATGTGCTAAAAATGCTGACAGTAGTCTGTTGTAGCACTTCCATTATGCAGTAGTGAGCTACAAGGAATATGCAGGCCTAGTATGAGTGATAGGTCACATTATGCATTGTTGATAGACAGGCAGGGAGAGGACCCTAGCTCTGTAGCTAATAGACATTTTTGGAGTGTTTGGAACATTATGGCACCTATATAGCGCTTAGATAGCCAGTCTTAAGCGCTATGAACACTAAGCTATGAGTGCATGCCTTTTAGAGCTTGCAGATGGGGTTAATACATCCCTGCTTCCCTTAGAATATTCTGCCTCACTAACGGTAGCCCTGCATGGCCCAAGGTAATCTCCTTTTCTCTGGGAAGGCACTGATAAGACATTCCTGAGCTTTTGCGCAGATGGGAGCCAGGGAGGGGCTCAGAAGAAGGAGCAGTGGAAATTAACAGAGTTGGGTTTTTTCCATGAGCCAGCCTATATTTTGCACAGGGAAAGTTCTGGAACTGTGCGTCATGGACGGGCAGCCACGAGATTATAAATATGCATGCTCACATGACTCGGGGGGAGATCGTCCTGTGGACTTGGTTCGAGCAAGATCAAGTGCCCGGAATTTGGAGCTCTGACGGCACCCAACAGCGCTGTCCCTGAGCGGGGCTTGTTACAGCTAGCTTATGAGGGCCAGGGTCTCCCAGTGCTGATTGAAGGGGCGTAAGACTGTGTTTCTCTATGTTTCTCTATGTTTATCTAAGTTCTATGTTTCTCTATATTTTGCATTTCTCTAAGTTTTGTGCTTTGTAATCTTCTCTAACTTGAATCCCAAATGTATATGAAATTCACTGTTTAGAATAAATACTAAAACTTATTGAAGGTGTCATTTGTCACTAGCATGAGATCACTGCTCAGCACAATAGAACCTGTATTTTGGGCTGAATTGGGTATTTTTTGCTCTCAAAGGGCTGGCCCCGAGGAAGATTTTGCCCATATCAAGACACCCCCCCCAACCCAGGTTACTGTAGCATAAACCACTTTTATTTTTAACTACACAAAAACCATTATCCATATATATTCTGTCTGAGAATTTCGACCCTTTTGTCTTAAGTCCAATTACCTCGACCCTTTCATCATTCAATCCTTTTGGTGTTGAATCTTTGACAGGACACCCATGAGAACCATGTACACATAACATGTAGTGGCAGTCATGCCCACACATGACACAAGTAAACAACCATGGCCTCGACAAACACGCAGCAACACTCACTGGACTGGGCATCAAAGTCCTGCATCTCTCCCACTCCTTTGACCAATTCTGGTGGTATGAACTCTGCAACGAGTGACTCGTGCGGAGTGAGGTCTACCTCCTCAGGTGCCGGCCCACTGCCAGTCACCAGAGTCATGTTGTAATTTGAGGCACGCTTCGCCTTAGCGCTGCGTTTGAGGTCATTCCAATGCTTTTTGCACTCTTGGGCTGTGCGCACCTCATGGCCGAATGCACTCACATCTTCCGCAACTTGCTTCCAGTGGGTATCACGATGGGCAGCTGTAGTCTGACAATTTGTCCCCACTAGCATGTCACGGTTGTGGTCCCGCACGTAGTCCACGAGGTAGTCCAGTTCCTGCTTGCAGAAAGGCTTCTTCCTCAATGTGCAGGAGGCCGTAGCTGTGCCTGGGGTCCCAGCCTGTACTGCAGGTGCAACCTTCCTCCTCTTGGACGCTGGTCCGGACCCTGGCTGGCAAATGCCACCCTGATCAGTATAGGCAGTGGCACTGGTGGAATGAGCAGAGGGAGTGGCAGGTGGAACATGGAGTGAGGCCCTGACTTGCGTCAGTGGCTGCTGGGTGCCCTGGAATGGACCCTGCACAGCAACATCCGCTGGGCAGGGTCATTGACCAGGACTGTCCTGGTTGGAGACTCACAACCAGGGGTTGTGTTGGCTGCATCTGCCCTGCAGTTGCAACACCCGCTGGTCGGGGCAGCAGATGGGATTACTGCCCAGGGACACGTGCCTCTGTCTGGGCAGCCCTGCGTGCACCTACGGTGGTGCCTCCTGACCACCTGTAAATCTTACATCGACTCATCAACTGCCAACGCAGCCTGCGCTGGCAGACCCTGAGCCTGGGTGGTGGTGGCCGAACCTGCACCTGCAGCCACCACTACCCTTTGGCCCGTGGCAGTCGATAAAACGGACTGCCGGGTCACATGGGCGCCAGTGCCAGATGCAAGAACTGCATCTCCCGGAGCCGCAAGGGGTGGTGGCATGACTGCACCAACACGTTGCACAACATCGTCACAAGCTGCCGCACCCCTGCCACTTCCCCTTCTGCATCCACCCTGGACACCCTGAAGTCCCCCTACTCCCTGGTCACCCCGGCCACGTCCCTGACCACGCCCGCCACGAGGAGTATGCCCAGCTGGGGCGCCCCTCACCTTTCGTGACCTACCAACCATGGCGCAGATGGAGTAGTGCCGGCACAGAGGTAGTAGTGCCAATGGGAGGTGTACATGACAATTGTCCTGGGCAATTGGGGTGAAGGGGTGGGATACATGATGTTAAAAGCACCCCTGCACCTGCAAGGCTGTATGTGACCCCGGTGATGAAGAGACGGGTCACGCAAGCCTCTAGCACTCCAAAACTGCAGTAAAACCTGCATGCACCCCGGTAGCCCACATGTGTGGAAATAACCTCCCACAGTCCGCGGTGGCAACCCAAGGACACGAAAACACATACGCGTGGGACACGCAGGCTACACAAGACCTCGAAAATGGGTACGCGATACATAGGGGCACCCGCAGTGGGAAAATAGCGTGCGTGAACTCACCATTTAGACTAGCGTGATAATGAAAAACACGCATAGCCAATACCCCTGACAAAAAAGGAGAGATACCTCCTTTGATCCGCTGTGAGTTGTGATGGTGCGTGAAAACAACACGAAGTAGCAACACACACATCAGTCTCCACAAAAAGCAGTACACCGAACTTCTGGACCCGCTCACCTTTAACCCGTGCTGAGGGAAACGCCCGTGTGCGTCACTTCACTTACGTGCTTAGGCTCTTTTCTCGGTTTACACGCATTAACACGCGGACGTGCTATTTTTTGACGTGGTGTTTCACTATGCCCCGTCACAAGGGAAACGCCCGTGCGTGTAACGTCACAGACGCGCTTATGAGCTAAGGGCCTTTCCTCGAATTACACACTGACGTGCACTTTTTTCACATGCTAAAACACTCTGTATCAAGCTGGCCACGTGACAACACACTGAAGACCATGCTCCTGCCCTGAAGGCCGTTTTTCTGCCCCCCAGAACCCTGAGCACGCTCCCACCTGCCATCTGCTGCTGCCTGCCTGCCTGCAAAACACCTGCCCTGCTCTTTGGTGCCTGCACGTCAGCCATCTGCAGGGGTCCAGTTGCTGTGACCACCCCTGCTGGAACAGAAGACTCCCGACTTGGATACCATCGCTCCACAGCCCAGCCCCAGGACCCAGTTGCCCACCCACACCTGCCTCAGGGGTTGCCATGTCAGACACAACACCATCTGGCAGCAGTGGCAACCCCCCAGAAGGGAGGCAGAGGGCTACCAGCTTCAGTGCCAATGAAGTTGGTATCCTGGTGGAGCAAGTCCTGGGGCAGTATGATGCCCTCTTTGGAAGTTTGCGCACGACAATGAAGGACGGAAGGGGATCTGTATGGACATTGTGGCTGCCATCAACGTGGAGGAGGTGGCAGTCCGCGAGATTAAACACATCCAGAAGCGCTGGGAGGACTTCAGGTCCAGGACCCTCAACAAGGCCCGGCAAATCTTGAAGGCAGTGGATGCTGAGGGGTGCCGGGTCCGCCTAACCAACAACCAGATGATGGTCCTGGAACATATACGCCCAGCGCTCCACGTCCTTGAGAGGCAGACCCGTCTGGAGTCGAGCAGTAAGTGTACATGCATACTGTTTGGATGCTGTGCATGTTGAGGTGTGGCAGGAGTGTGCAGGTTGCACATATGTCTTTATAGGGCCATGTATGGATGTGTATGTACAAGGACGTGAGCCTGCCACATATGAGTGCTCTCATGTGTGAGACACATCGATGGTGTATGTGTTGGTAAGCATGCTGGCCAAATGCAGGTGTGGATGCACACATTTTAGAATTTCTGTGTATGTACTGCGGCATGGTTTTCGTGTCACACATGGATGCTGGTTCAACCTGCATGCATCTGCACTATGTATATGTGCATGTGTGTGTATTTGACAAGTGTGCAACTGTGATACACCATGGATGCATGTGACACTGACATGTAGGAGGCTGATTGCCAGATATGACATGGATGGCGATGTTATCACTGCGACAGGTGGTGGAGATTTACAGATGCATGTATATCTGGTGGCATGTGTGCATGTGTTCTGCACTCCCCGTGTTGCATGTGACGTCAGGATCACCTTCGGCTACTCATGCTATTGTTAGTGTATGGATGGTGCTGCCTGGTGCAACATATCTGTTGATTTGCTCATGTGTGTGAGTTGAAATGACATGTGTGTTGGGGGAGTGTGATACCATGTCTGAAGTTTGCGACTGCCACTCATGTGGAACTGTCATGTGTGTATCAGTCCATTGTACAGTGCCCTGATGTCTGTCTCCTATCTCTCCCTGTCTGCAGCATCAACTGATGAAGAGGGCGGAGACGGTGCTGTGGAGCACAGCGGCAGGGATCCCACCGCCAGCCAGAGATGCAAGGCCCAGCTCCCCTCCCAGGTTGACATCTCTTCAGGGAGTGAGAAGTCTACTGTCGCGTCCTCGGCCGCAGCTGCCGGGGGTAGGTCCAAGAGGTAGAGGTCGGAGGTGGACTCCTCGGCAGCAAAAGGGTCAGCTGAGACCCCACAGGGGCCTACGGAGGAAGATGGCACGGAGTCATCCAGGTTGGTGGGGGGGTTTGTTGAGGAGGAGGCCATTGAAGTCACACGCACGGGGCCTGGAGGGGGGATTCCACTGGTGCCAGTATTGCAGTCCAGGGGCAGGGACAGGAGGCAGCACAGGCTGCCACGGAGGTGCCTGTGTGTAATCCTGTCCCCCGATCCTGTGACTGCATCATCCGGCACCAGCAGGGATGCCTTCGTCCAGACCCATTTTCAGGAAGGGGATAGGCGCACAACAACTGGCCTTCCTCTCCCTGCAGATGTGGCAATCTGGGACTGTGTTCAGCCTGTCCTGGCTGGGGTGGCATTGTGTGTTCATGACATTCGGGGTAACGTGCAGGGTTCTCGTAAGGACAATGCACATCATTTCGAATGCCTTGAAGACTGCATTGACCGGCTAGGAGGGATCACCGGTGCTGGGTTCCTCAGTGTGCTGGAGCTTCTACTGACTCCCTCCTCAACTGAACCCCCTATGCACCAGTCGTCCTCCGTGCCAACTGTCCTGCCCAACTGTCACCCAGGCACCCTGTGGAGCTGGCCCTGACCCAGCAGCCAGGCTGGTGGAGGACACATCCCTGCCACAGTCAGGAGTCGGAGGTCCAGCAGGGATGGCCACACCAACAACTGCATCCCAGCAGGAGGAGGACGTGCAGGCATCAAGAGTCAGGGCACAGGCACAGCAGCAGGCCCAAGGTGGGAGCAATGATGGCTCGGGGCCATCAACAACAGAGGGGCAGGCATCGGCCGGAGGGCAGGAGGACCCTGGATTGGGAGTGTCTTCCGTGTGGCAGCGGTTGGGCCAGCACATAGATGCGGAGCGGGGGCGGGCTGAAGAGGCTCGGCTCACTATGGACAGGACGGAGAACTCCATGCGCAGGGCGCTGAGGCGGGCCGAGTGCCTCGAGGCAATTCGCAGGGAGTTGGAGTTGGACATGGCGTTATCCCTGCGAAACCTCGGGCCATGGAACAGGGCCGTCTCCAGGACATAGAACAGGAGTTCGATGATGCCCTGGCCTGGGAAATTGGCAAGTGAACTGTAGGACTTGCGCGCCGCCATTGTATATAGTTAGTTAGTGTTAGGTTTCATTTATATTTTTCTTTCATTTGGGGCGCTTGGACTATGCCCCACCTTTTTGTAGATAGTTCTTTATTAGGTATTTTTTTTTTTTTTAGGTTTGATTTCAATGGTTGGGCTCATGGACCCTGGATTTGTTATTTGTATATAGTTGAAAAGTGGATTTATTGTAATTTATTTTTTCACCATGGAGCAATGGATTTTACTTATTTCTTTCCCTTTGCATTTGCTTTGTTGGACGTAGACTTTGGACACATTTTCATTTGGATTTCTTTGGATTCTGATTTCATATTTTTTCTCATTTTGGAAAATGCTGCATTTTATTTCTTTTTTCCATTATTGTGTGTTTTCATTTGATTCACTGCATTTTGTGTTGAATACATTTTTGTTTCATAGTTCAATGTGTGGTATTCTCTCATTGGTTTCATGCATGTCACGATGTGGGTTTTCACATTCACTGGCACCCATTGTGTGTGTGTGACAGACATGTGTTGATGTACATACATGCCATTTGGGTTGTTTCATGTAATGGGCTTTTCAATGTGGGGTGGATGTAATACTTGGTTGGTTCTTTGGGCAGGGGTGGCGTGCGGTGGGATTTGGGGAGCCATAAGGGCCATGATTGTGGATCATGATGACGTGTTGGGGGACATGAGTCGGGCCTGCAGGCAGGTGCCTGTCACTTCCGGGTGGGTAGGGGTGCAGGGGGACATGAGTCGGGGCCTGCTGGTAGGTGCCTGTCACTGCCGGGTGGGTGGGGTGCAGGGGACATGAGTCGGGCCCTGCTGGCAGGTGACTGTCACTGCCGGGTGGGTGGGGGTGCAGGGGGACATGAGTCGGGGCCTGCTGGCAGGTGCCTGTCACTGCTGGGTGGGTGGGGTGCAGGGGGACATGAGTCGGGGCCTGCTGGCAGGTGACTGTCACTGCCAGGTGGGTGGGGGTGCAGGGGACATGAGTGAGGGCCTGCTGGCAGGTGCCTGTCCCTGCCGGGTGGGTGGCGGTGCAGGGGGACATGTGTCGGTGCTCACTTGTGCATGGTGACATGTGGGCTGGCTGGGGGGCATGGCCAGGGTGGATGGGCTGCCTGCGGGGCATGGCCACGAGTGCAGGGTAGTCCCCTGTGTTGTGGGCTGCCTGCAGGGCCTGGGGAGCGGGGAGAGGGCTCACCTGGGAGGACACACACTGACAATTCACGTTCGGGCATCCCAGGATACATGTACCCTGCTCGCACAAGGCCTATTGCATGTAAAACTTCCTGTGCACCCCCAGTATACACCTACCCCGCTCACCAATGGCCTATCGCGTGTGAAACTCCCTGCGTACCCCAGTAATACACGTACCCCGCTTGCACAAGGCCTATCGTGTGTGAAACTCCCCGCGTACCCCCCAAATACACATACCCTGCTCGCACAGGGCCTACGCATGTGAAACTCCCAGTGTAACCCCAAATACACGTACCCTGCTCGCACAGGGCCTATCACTAGTGAAACTGCCCGCGTACCCCCCAAATATACATACCCTGCTCACACAGGGCCTATCGCATGTGAAACTCCCCGCGTACCCCCCAAAAACACGTACCCTGCTCGGACAGGGCCTATCGCATGTGAAAATCCCTGCTTACCCCCCAAATACACGTACCCTGCTCGCACAGGGCCTAACGCATGTGAAACTCCCCACGTACCCCCCAAATACACGTACCCTGCTCACACAGGGCCTATCGCGTGTGTCACTTCCCACGCACCCCTGAAATTCACACAGTCTGCCCATCCACCCTCCCCATGCCCCACAGGTAGCACATCCACCCTCCCCATGCACCACAGGCAGCCCATCCACCCTCCCCATGCCCCACAGGCAGCCCACACCACAGAGGGGACATTTTCCACTGAAATTACCTGGCGCCAGCGGGGTACGTGTATTCCGAGGGGTGCGCGTGGAGTTTTACACGCTATTGGCCTTGCGTGAGCTGGGGACGTGTATTCTGAGGGGTGTGCGTGGAGTTTTATACGCTATTGGCCTAGCGCAAGCGGGGTACGTGTATTCCGAGGGGTGCACGTGGAGTTTTACATGCTATTGGCCTTGCACGAGCAGGGGACGTGTATTCTGAGGGGTGCGCGTGGAGTTTTACACGCTATTGGCCTAGCACGAGTGTGGGGTACATGTATTCTGGGGTGTGTGCGGGGAGTTTTACATGCTATTGGCCTAGCGTGAGCGGGGTACGTGTATTCTGGGTCATGAGCGGGGAGTTTTGCATGCGTTTTCGTGGTTTGGGGACTGTATGCTGATCCACTGGCCTTTGTGCCTGGTACTGGATTTGTGCGATTTCTTTGGCGCACGGGGCGGGGTTGGGGCGTAACTGGCGCTGCTGCAGGGTCGCTGCGCCACTCTGCGCCACGGCTGGTTATCGATGTGTAATTCTATGAATACCATGTGCGTCTAAATGGGTTTTGGCGCACAATTTCTATGAATTTCCTCCTGTATGAGACAGTCAGAGAGCTATGCTCTGTTGGTGGTATTTGAAGGATATAGAGTTGGGAGAGCCACAGAATTCCTGGGATGGGCCAAGTCGGGCCGAGACTTAGGGTCCAGCTTGACTCCATGTGGCAAAAGTGGGCTGAACCGGCAAAATGAGTATGCAAGTATTGGAAATAAAAAAGACGTCATTGCTGACACTCTGCCGGCATACAGTGCAAACCCCCATTACTTGCATCCTGCCTCCCCAACACCTCCACAAACTTCCTACTTGGGGCCTGCAAACCCCTTACACAAATACCATACATGGCATTCCACCACCCACCTCAACAACACATATTCCTACCTGGAATTCTGCTTGCCCATCACTACTAAACATAAATCCCTGCATGGCCTCCCACCTCCCGAGACCACGCAGAGAGAAAACACCCTACATCTACTCGGAGCAATCATACAATGAAGGTTAAATCTGCTTTTTTTCTGGCTTTTATACTTTAAATAAAGATGCTGCATTGATTACAATGAAGAAAAATACAAGTATAGAATGCATTTAAAATGATGTTTTCTTTTTAAAACGTCTGTTTTTCAAGTTTTGAACATGATTTAATAATTAGAGCAACTATTCGACTTCATATTCGGCCGAATAGTTCACAAACTATTCGGTATTCGGCCGAATACTAAATATGTATTCGGCACAGCCCTAATTTACAGCGCAAGCCTTTTCTTCTACCTATGATTATTAATATCTATGCAAAATAGCGATACCGCCGTGCCTTGGGCCACACCATATGGTTACACTATATTTGGTTATATTAGCATGGTGTCCTGCTGGACGGGAAGGTGTCCCTCTCACTGTTGCCCCTACCTCCCTAGCTCATCACACTGTTTTGAATGCATCTTGCCTTACTTTAAAGCACCTAGGGAGGGATGGGGCTGCCCCCTTCCCAACATTCCCCCCTTTCAGTACTTCTATAGTAACAATTTCTGGAATAGTTCTGTGCTCCCGCTCCCCAGTTTTTACATCTTCGTTTGGCTTAACATCCGCTTTACTGGCACCCACACCCTGCACACTAATTGCAAACTCTCATCCATACGCGCATAGTCCTCAGGTGAACAGGTCATGTAAATGCGTCACCCCTCCCCCACCAGATCCACCAAGACCCATCTGTAATTGTCTGGATCAGGGGGTGGACAAATGATCGTATGGTATAGCAGATGAACTTCATCGCCATATGGGATGGGGAAAATTTCGTACTTTGGTCCACCCTGCGGTACATCAGTTTGCGCTTCAATGATTTTTGTTTCGCAAGGTGCTTTTGAACCCCCTAATTGATATCATCATTCTTGCGCTATCAGGTGCCACAGTGGCACAGCATCGAAGAACCAGCTGACAAGTGTCGCAAATGACCAGGATTAACACAGTGATGAGCATTAACATCTTCACTATTGCTCCTAGCCAGGATGGGACCTAGTCAAATGTCATATTCAGCCAATCACTGTCCTGAATTCCTCTCTCCTTCATACGAACACCCAGGCCATGAACAGCTGCAATGATCAGGGATAATGATGCATTTTCAGCGCCTTTAGAAGATTTCTGAACATAGTCATTGTGCTTATAAGACGTATTAGGATACCCTGTCTAATGCACTTAGTATATTTGTTAGGATATGCTGTCTATTGCACTTAGTATATCTGTTAGGATATCCTGTCTTATGCACTTAGTGTATTTGTTAGGACATCCTGTCTTATACACTTAGTATATTTGTTAGGATATGCTGTCTATTGCACTTAGTATATCTGTTAGGACATCCTGTCTAATGCATTTAGTATATTTTTTTAGGACATACTGTCTTATGCACTTAGTATATTTGTGAGGACATCCTGTCTATTACACTTAGTATATTTGTTAGCATATGCTGTGTATTGCACTTAGTATATTTGTTAGGACATCCTGTCTTATGCACTTAGTATATTTGTTAGGATATGCTGTCTATTGCACTTAGTATATTTGTTAGCATATGGTGTCTATTGCACTTAGTATATTTGTTAGGACGTCCTGTCTTATGCACTTAGTATATTTGTTAGGATATGCTGTCTATTGCACTTAGCATATTCTTTAGGACATCCTGTCTAATGCACTTTGTATATTTGTTAGGATATGCTGTCTATTGCACTTAGTATATTTGTTAGGACATCCTGTCTATTGCACTTAGTATATTTGTTAGGACATCCTGTTTTATGCACTTAGTATATTTGTTAGGACATCCTGTCTATTGCACTTAGTATATTTGTTAGCATATGCTGTCTAATGCACTTAGTATATTTGTTAGGACATCCTGTCTATTGCACTTAGTATATTTGTTAGCATATGCTGTCTATTGCACTTAGTATATTTGTTAGGACGTCCTGTCTTATGCACTTAGTATATTTGTTAGCATATGCTGTCTATTGCACTTAGTATATTTGTTAGGACATCCTGTCAATTGCACTTAGTATATTTGTTAGGACATCCTGTCTTATGCACTTAGTATATTTGTTAGGATATGCTGTCTATTGCACTTAGTATATTTGTTAGGATATGCTGTCTATTGCACTTAGCATATTTGTTAGGATATCATATGTAATGCACTTAGTATATCTGTTAGGATATCCTGTTTTATGCACTTAGTATATTTGTTAGGATTTCCTGTCTAATGCATTTAGTATATGTTTTAGGACATCCTGTCTTATGCACTTAGTATACTTGTTAGGACATCCTGTCTTATGCACTTAGTATATTTGTTAGCGCATCCTGTCTATTGCACTAAGTATATTTTTTAGGATATGCTGTCTATTGCATATACAAATATACAGTATATCTGTTAGGATATCCTATCTTATGCACTTAGTGTATTTGTTAGGGCATCCTGTCTTATGCACTTAGTATATTTGTTAGGATATGCTGTCTGTTGCACTTAGTATATCTGTTAGGATATCATGTCTTCTGCACTTAGTGTATTTGTTAGGACATCCTGTCTTATGCACTTAGTATATTTGTTAGGATATGCTGTCTATTGCACTTAGCATATTTTTTAGGACATCCTGTCTAATGCATTTAGTATATTGTTTAGGACATCCTGTTTTATGCACTTAGTATATTTGTTAGGACATACTGTCTATTGCACTTAGTATATTTGTTAGGATATGCTGTCTATTGCCCTTAGTATATTTGTTAGGACGTCCTGTCTTATGCACTTAGTATATTTGTTAGGATATGCTGTCTATTGCACTTAGCATATTTTTTAGGACATCCTGTCTAATGCACTTTGTATATTTGTTAGGATATGCTGTCTATTGCACTTAGTATATTTGTTAGGACATCCTGTCTTATGCACTTAGTATATTTGTTAGGATATGCTGTCTATTGCACTTAGTATATTTGTTAGCATATGGTGTCTATTGCACTTAGTATATTTGTTAGGACGTCCTGTTTTATGCACTTAGTATATTTGTTAGGATATGCTGTCTATTGCACTTAGCATATTTTTTAGAACATCCTGTCTAATGCACTTTGTATATTTGTTAGGATATGCTGTCTATTGCACTTAGTATATTTGTTAGGACATCCTGTCTATTGCACTTAGTATATTTGTTAGGACATCCTGTCTTATGCACTTAGTATATTTGTTAGGATATGCTGTCTATTGCACTTAGCATTTTTTTTAGGACATCCTGTCTAATGCACTTAGTATATTTGTTAGGACATCCTGTCTATTGCACTTAGTATATTTGTTAGCATATCCTGTCTTATGCACTTAGTATATTTGTTAGGACGTCCTGTCTTATGCACTTAGTATATTTGTTAGCATATGCTGTCTATTGCACTTAGTATATTTGTTAGGACGTCCTGTCTTATGCACTTAGTATATTTGTTAGGATATGCTGTCTATTGCACTTAGCATATTTTTTAGGACATCCTGTCTAATGCACTTTGTATATTTGTTAGGATATGCTGTCTATTGCACTTAGTATATTTGTTAGGACATCCTGTCTTATGCACTTAGTATATTTGTTAGGATATGCTGTCTATTGCACTTAGTATATTTGTTAGCATATGGTGTCTATTGCACTTAGTATATTTGTTAGGACGTCCTGTCTTATGCACTTAGTATATTTGTTAGGATATGCTGTCTATTGAACTTAGCATATTTTTTAGAACATCCTGTCTAATGCACTTTGTATATTTGTTAGGATATGCTGTCTATTGCACTTAGTATATTTGTTAGGACATCCTGTCTATTGCACTTAGTATATTTGTTAGGACATCCTGTCTTATGCACTTAGTATATTTGTTAGGATATGCTGTCTATTGCACTTAGCATATTTTTTAGGACATCCTGTCTAATGCACTTAGTATATTTGTTAGGACATCCTGTCTATTGCACTTAGTATATTTGTTAGCATATGCTGTCTATTGCACTTAGTATATTTGTTAGGACGTCCTGTCTTATGCACTTAGTATATTTGTTAGCATATGCTGTCTATTGCACTTAGTATATTTGTTAGGACGTCCTGTCTTATGCACTTAGTATATTTGTTAGGATATGCTGTCTATTGCACTTAGCATATTTTTTAGGACATCCTGTCTAATGCACTTTGTATATTTGTTAGGATATGCTGTCTATTGCACTTAGTATATTTGTTAGGACATCCTGTCAATTGCACTTAGTATATTTGTTAGGACATCCTGTCTTATGCACGTAGTATATTTGTTAGGATATGCTGTCTATTGCACTTAGCATATTTTTTAGGACATCCTGTCTAATGCACTTAGTATATTTGTTAGAACATCCTGTCTATTGCACTTAGTATATTTGTTAGCATATGCTGTCTATTGCACTTAGTATATTTGTTAGGTTATGCTGTCTATTGCACTTAGTATATTTGTTAGGATATGCTGTATATTGCACTTAGTATATCTGTTAGGACATCCTGTCTTATGCACTTAGTGTATTTGTTAGGATATGCTGTCTATTGCACTTTGTATGTCTGTTAGGACATCCTGTCTTATGCACTTAGTATATTTGTTAGGGCATCCTGTCTATTGCACTAAGTATATTTTTTAGGATATGCTGTCTATTGCATATACAAATATACAGTATATCTGTTAGGATATCCTATCTTATGCACTTAGTGTATTTGTTAGGTCATCCTGTCTTATGCACTTAGTATATTTGTTAGGATATGCTGTCTATTGCACTTAGCATATTCTTTAGGACATCCTGTCTAATGCACTTTGTATATTTGTTAGGATATGCTGTCTATTGCACTTAGTATATTTGTTAGGACATCCTGTCTATTGCACTTAGTATATTTGTTAGGACATCCTGTTTTATGCACTTAGTATATTTGTTAGGACATCCTGTCTATTGCACTTAGTATATTTGTTAGCATATGCTGTCTAATGCACTTAGTATATTTGTTAGGACATCCTGTCTTATTGCACTTAGTATATTGTTAGCATATGCTGTCTATTGCACTTAGTATATTTGTTAGGACGTCTGTCTTATGCACTTAGTATATTTGTTAGCATATGCTGTCTATTGCACTTAGTATATTTGTTAGGACATCCTGTCAATTGCACTTAGTATATTTGTTTAGGACATCCTGTCTTATGCACTTAGTATATTTGTTAGGATATGCTGTCTATTGCACTTAGTATATTTGTTAGGATATGCTGTCTATTGCACTTAGCATATTTGTTAGGATATCTATTATATGCACTTAGTATATCTGTTAGGATATCCTGTTTTATGCACTTAGTATATTTGTTAGGATTTCCTGTCTAATGCATTTAGTATATGTTTTAGGACATCCTGTCTTATGCACTTAGTATATTGTTAGGACATCCTGTCTTATGCACTTAGTATATTTGTTAGCGCATCCTGTCTATTGCACTAAGTATATTTGTTAGGACATCCTGTCTTATGCACTTAGTATATTTGTTAGGATATGCTGTCTATTGCACTTAGTATATTTGTTAGGATATGCTGTCTATTGCACTTAGTATATTTGTTAGGACATCCTGTCTTATGCACTTAGTATATTTGTTAGGATATGCTGTCTATTGCACTTAGTATATTTGTTAGGATATCTGTCTATGCCACTTAGTATATTTGTTAGGACATCCTGTCTTATGCACTTAGTATATTTGTTAGGATATGCTGTCTATTGCACTTAGTATATTTTTTAGGACATCCTGTCTATGCACTTAGTATATTTGTTTAGGACATCCTGTTTTATGCACTTAGTATATTTGTTAGGACATGCTGTCTATTGCACTTAGTATATTTGTTAGGATATGCCTGTCTATTGCACTTAGTATATTTGTTAGGACATCCTGTCTATATGCACTTAGTATATTTGTTAGGATATGCTGTCTATTGCACTTAGTATATTTTTTAGGACATCCTGTCTTATGCACTTAGTATATTTGTTAGGATATGCTGTCTATTGCACTTAGTATATTTGTTAGGACATCCTGTCTATATGCACTTAGTATATTTGTTAGGATATGCTGTCTATTGCACTTAGTATATTTGTTAGGATATGCTGTCTATTGCACTTAGTATATTTGTTAGGACATCCTGTCTTATGCACTTAGTATATTTGTTAGGATATGCTGTCTATTGCACTTAGTATATTTTTAGGACATCCTGTCTAATGCACTTAGTATATTTGTTAGGATATGCTGTCTATTGCACTTAGTATATTTGTTAGGATATGCTGTCTATTGCACTTAGTATATTTGTTAGGACATCCTGTCTTATGCACTTAGTATATTTGTTAGGATATGCTGTCTATTGCACTTAGTATATTTGTTAGGACATCCTGTCTATTGCACTTAGTATATTTGTTAGGATATCCTGTCTTATGCACTTAGTATATTTGTTAGGACATCCTGTCTTATGCACTTAGTATATTTGTTAGGACGTCCTGTCTATATGCACTTAGTATATTTGTTAGGATATGCTGTCTATTGCACTTAGTATATTTGTTAGGACATCCTGTCTTATGCACTTTAGTATATTTGTTAGGATATGCTGTCTATTGCACTTAGTATATTTTTTAGGACATCCTGTCTAATGCACTTAGTATATTTGTTAGGATATGCTGTCTATTGCACTTAGTATATTTGTTAGGACATCCTGTCTTATGCACTTAGTATATTTGTTAGGATATGCTGTCTATTGCACTTAGTATATTTGTTAGATATGCTGTCTATTGCACTTAGTATATTTGTTAGGACGTCCTGTCTTATGCACTTAGTATATTTGTTAGGATATGCTGTCTATTGCACTTAGTATATTTTTTAGGACATCCTGTCTATTGCACTTTGTATATTTGTTAGGATATGCTGTCTATTGCACTTAGTATATTTGTTAGGACATCCTGTCTATTGCCACTTAGTATATTTGTTAGGACATCCTGTCTTATGCACTTAGTATATTTGTTAGGATATGCTGTCTATTGCACTTAGCATATTTTTTAGGACATCCTGTCTAATGCACTTAGTATATTTGTTAGGACATCCTGTCTATTGCACTTAGTATATTTGTTAGCATATGCTGTCTATTGCACTTAGTATATTTGTTAGGACGTCCTGTCTTATGCACTTAGTATATTTGTTAGCATATGCTGTCTATTGCACTTAGTATATTTGTTAGGACGTCCTGTCTTATGCACTTAGTATATTTGTTAGGATATGCTGTCTATTGCACTTAGTATATTTTTTAGGACATCCTGTCTAATGCACTTTGTATATTTGTTAGGATATGCTGTCTATTGCACTTAGTATATTTGTTAGGACATCCTGTCTATTGCACTTAGTATATTTGTTAGGACATCCTGTCTTATGCACGTAGTATATTTGTTAGGATATGCTGTCTATTGCACTTAGCATATTTTTTAGGACATCCTGTCTAATGCACTTAGTATATTTGTTAGAACATCCTGTCTATTGCACTTAGTATATTTGTTAGGATATCCTGTCTATTGCACTTAGTATATTTGTTAGGATATGCTGTCTATTGCACTTAGTATATTTGTTAGGATATGGTGTCTATTGCACTTAGTATATTTGTTAGGACATCCTGTCTTATGCACTTAGTATATTTGTTAGGATATGCTGTCTATTGCACTTTGTATGTCTGTTAGGACATCCTGTCTTATGCACTTAGTATATTTGTTAGGGCATCCTGTCTATTGCACTTAGTATATTTTTTAGGATATGCTGTCTATTGCATATCATATACGTATATCTGTTAGGATATCTATCTTATGCACTTAGTATATTTGTTAGGTCATCCTGTCTTATGCACTTAGTATATTTGTTAGGATATGCTGTCTGTTGCACTTAGTATATCTGTTAGGATATCCTGTCTATTGCACTTAGTATATTTGTTAGGACATCCTGTCTTATGCACTTAGTATATTTGTTAGGATATGCTGTCTATTGCACTTAGTATATTTTTTAGGACATCCTGTCTAATGCACTTAGTATATTTGTTAGGACATCTGTCTTTATGCACTTAGTATATTTGTTAGGATATGCTGTCTATTGCACTTAGTATATTTGTTAGGATATGCTGTCTATTGCACTTAGTATATTTGTTAGGACGTCCTGTCTTATGCACTTAGTATATTTGTTAGGATATGCTGTCTATTGCACTTAGATATTTGTTAG
Source organism: Ambystoma mexicanum (assembly GCA_002915635.3). NCBI lineage: Eukaryota > Metazoa > Chordata > Amphibia > Caudata > Ambystomatidae > Ambystoma > Ambystoma mexicanum. The sequence continues at coordinate 1,525,879,627 of CM010932.2, read as the reverse complement.
GACATCCTGTCTAATGCACTTAGTATATTTGTTAGGATATGCTGTCTATTGCACTTAGTATATTTGTTAGGACATCCTGTCTATTGCACTTAGTATATTTGTTAGGATATGCTGTCTATTGCACTTAGTATATTTGTTAGGATATGTGTCTATGCACTTAGTATATTTGTTAGGACATCCTGTCTTATGCACTTAGTATATTTGTTAGGATATGCTGTCTATTGCACTTAGTATATTTGTTAGGACATCCTGTCTATTGCACTTAGTATATTTGTTAGGACATCCTGTCTATTGCACTTAGTATATTTGTTAGGACATCCTGTCTATTTGCCTTAGTATATTTGTTAGGACATCCTGTCTTATGCACTTAGTATATTTGTTAGGATATGCTGTCTATTGCACTTAGTATATTTGTTAGGACATCCTGTCTATTGCACTTAGTATATTTGTTAGGACATCCTGTCTATATGCACTTAGTATATTTGTTAGGACATCCTGTCTATTGCACTTAGTATATTTGTTAGGACGTCCTGTCTTATGCACTTAGTATATTTGTTAGGATATGCTGTCTATTGCACTTAGTATATTTTTAGGACATCCTGTCTTATGCACTTAGTATATTTGTTAGGATATGCTGTCTATTGCACTTAGTATATTTGTTAGGACATCCTGTCTATATGCACTTAGTATATTTGTTAGGATATGCTGTCTATTGCACTTAGTATATTTGTTAGGACATCCTGTCTTATGCACTTAGTATATTTGTTAGGATATGCTGTCTATTGCACTTAGTATATTTGTTAGGATATGCTGTCTATTGCACTTAGTATATTTGTTAGGACATCCTGTCTATATGCACTTAGTATATTTGTTAGGATATGCTGTCTATTGCACTTAGTATATTTGTTAGGACATCCTGTCTTATGCACTTAGTATATTTGTTAGGACATCTGTCTATTGCACTAGTATATTTGTTAGGATATGCTGTCTATTGCATATGCATTAGTATATTGTTAGGATATCCTGTCTTATGCACTTAGTATATTTGTTAGGACATCCTGTCTTATGCACTTAGTATATTTGTTAGGATATGCTGTCTATTGCACTTAGTATATTTGTTAGGATATCTGTCTATTGCACTTAGTATATTTGTTAGGACATCCTGTCTTATGCACTTAGTATATTTTAGGATATGCTGTCTATTGCACTTAGTATATTTGTTAGGACATCCTGTCTTATGCACTTAGTATATTTGTTAGGACATCCTGTCTATTGCACTTAGTATATTTGTTAGGACATCCTGTCTATTGCACTTAGTATATTTGTTAGGATATGCTGTCTATTGCACTTAGTATATTTGTTAGGACATCCTGTCTTATGCACTTAGTATATTTGTTAGGATATGCTGTCTATTGCACTTAGTATATTTGTTAGGGATCCTGTCTTATGCACTTAGTATATTTGTTAGGATATGCTGTCTTATTGCACTTAGTATATTTGTTAGATATGCTGTCTATTGCACTTAGTATATTTGTTAGGACGTCTGTCTTATGCACTTAGTATATTTGTTAGGATATGCTGTCTATTGCACTTAGTATATTTGTTAGGACATCCTGTCTAATGCACTTAGTATATTTGTTAGGATATGCTGTCTATTGCACTTAGTATATTTGTTAGGACTGCTGTCTATTGCACTTAGTATATTTGTTAGGACATCCTGTCTTATGCACTTAGTATATTTGTTAGGATATTGCTGTCTATTGCACTTAGCATATTTTTTAGGATATCTGTCTATTGCACTTAGTATATTTGTTAGGACATCCTGTCTTATGCACTTAGTATATTTGTTAGATATGCTGTCTATTGCACTTAGTATATTTGTTAGGACATCCTGTCTTATGCACTTAGTATATTTGTTAGGCATATGCTGTCTATTGCACTTAGTATATTTGTTAGGACGTCCTGTCTTATGCACTTAGTATATTTGTTAGGATATGCTGTCTATTGCACTTAGTATATTTGTTAGGACATCCTGTCTAATGCACTTTGTATATTTGTTAGGATATCTGTCTATTGCACTTAGTATATTTGTTAGGACATCCTGTCTATTGCACTTAGTATATTTGTTAGGACATCCTGTCTTATGCACTTAGTATATATTTGTTAGGATATGCTGTCTATTGCACTTAGTATATTTTTTAGGACATCCTGTCTATTGCACTTAGTATATTTGTTAGGACATCCTGTCTATTGCACTTAGTATATTTGTTAGGATATGCTGTCTATTGCACTTAGTATATTTGTTAGGATATGCTGTCTATTGCACTTAGTATATTTGTTAGGACATCCTGTCTATTGCACTTAGTATATTTGTTAGGACATCCTGTCTTATGCACTTAGTATATTTGTTAGGATATGCTGTCTATTGCACTTAGTATATTTGTTAGGACATCCTGTCTATGCACTTAGTATATTTGTTAGGACATCCTGTCTTATTGCACTTAGTATATTTGTTAGGATATGCTGTCTATTGCGACTTAGTATATTGTTAGGATATCCTGTCTATGCACTTAGTATATTTGTTAGGACATGCCTGTCTATTGCACTTAGTATATTTGTAGGATATCCTGTCTATTGCACTTAGTATATTTGTTAGGAATCCTGTCTATTGCACTTAGTATATTTGTTAGGAATCCTGTCTATGCACTTAGTATATTTGTTAGGATATGCTGTCTATTGCACTTAGTATATTTGTTAGGACATCCTGTCTTATGCACTTAGTATATTTGTTAGGACATCCTGTTTATGCACTTAGTATATTTTTAGGACATCCTGTCTATGCACTTAGTATATTTGTTAGGATATCCTGTCTATTGCACTTAGTATATTTGTTAGGACATCCTGTCTTATGCACTTAGTATATTTGTTAGGATATGCTGTCTATTGCACTTAGTATATTTTTTAGGATATCCTGTCTATGCACTTAGTATATTTGTTAGGATATGCTGTCTATTGCACTTAGTATATTTGTTAGGACATCCTGTCTTATGCACTTAGTATATTTGTTAGGATATGCTGTCTATTGCACTTAGTATATTTGTTAGGATATGCTGTCTATTGCACTTAGTATATTTGTTAGGACATCCTGTCTTATGCACTTAGTATATTTGTTAGGATATGCTGTCTATTGCACTTAGTATATTTTTTAGGATATGCCTGTCTATTGCACTTAGTATATTTGTTAGGATATCCTGTCTATTGCACTTAGTATATTTGTTAGGACATCCTGTCTATTGCACTTAGTATATTTGTTAGGACATCCTGTCTTATGCACTTAGTATATTTGTTAGGATATGCTGTCTATTGCACTTAGTATATTTTTAGGACATCCTGTCTATTGCACTTAGTATATTTGTTAGGACATCCTGTCTATGCACTTAGTATATTTGTTAGGACATCCTGTCTTATGCACTTAGTATATTTGTTTAGGACATCCTGTCTTATGCACTTAGTATATTTGTTAGGATATGCTGTCTATTGCACTTAGTATATTTGTTAGGACATCCTGTCTTATGCACTTAGTATATTTGTTAGATATGCTGTCTATTGCACTTAGTATATTTGTTAGGACATCCTGTCTTATGCACTTAGTATATTTGTTAGGATATGCTGTCTATTGCCACTTAGTATATTTTGTTAGGACATCCTGTCTTATGCACTTAGTATATTTGTTAGGATATGCTGTCTATTGCACTTAGTATATTTGTTAGGATATCTGTCTATTGCACTTAGTATATTTGTTAGGACATCCTGTCTATGCACTTAGTATATTTGTTAGGATATGCTGTCTATTGCACTTAGTATATTTTTTAGGACATCCTGTCTTATTGCACTTAGTATATTTGTTAGGACATCCTGTCTATTGCACTTAGTATATTTTTAGGATATGCTGTCTATTGCACTTAGTATATTGTATGTTAGGATATGCTGTCTATTGCACTTAGTTATTTGTTAGGACATCCTGTCTTATGCACTTAGTATATTTGTTAGGATATGCTGTCTATTGCACTTAGTATATTTGTTAGGATATGCTGTCTATTGCACTTAGTATATTTGTTAGGACATCCTGTCTATTGCACTTAGTATATTTGTTAGGATATGCTGTCTATTGCACTTAGTATATTTTTAGGACATCCTGTCTTATGCACTTAGTATATTTGTTAGGATATGCTGTCTATTGCACTTAGTATATTTGTTAGGACATCCTGTCTATATGCACTTAGTATATTTGTTAGGATATGCTGTCTATTGCACTTAGTATATTTGTTAGGACATCCTGTCTTATGCACTTAGTATATTTGTTAGGATATGCTGTCTATTGCACTTAGTATATTTGTTAGGACATCCTGTCTAATGCACTTAGTATATTTGTTAGGACATCCTGTCTTATGCACTTAGTATATTTGTTAGGACATGCTGTCTATTGCACTTAGTATATTTGTTAGGATATGCTGTCTATTGCACTTAGTATATTTGTTAGGACATCCTGTCTATGCACTTAGTATATTTGTTAGGATATGCTGTCTATTGCACTTAGTATATTTGTTAGGACATCCTGTCTATGCACTTAGTATATTTGTTAGGATATGCTGTCTATTGCACTTAGTATATTTGTTAGGACATCCTGTCTATTGCACTTAGTATATTTGTTAGGATATCCTGTCTATTGCACTTAGTATATTTGTTAGGATATGCTGTCTATTGCACTTAGTATATTTGTTTAGGACATCCTGTCTATTGCACTTAGTATATTTGTTAGATCATGCTGTCTATTGCACTTAGTATATTTGTTAGGATATGCTGTCTATTGCACTTAGTATATTTGTTAGGACGTCCTGTCTTATGCACTTAGTATATTTGTTAGGATATGCTGTCTATTGCACTTAGTATATTTTTTAGGACATCCTGTCTTATGCACTTAGTATATTTGTTAGGATATGCTGTCTATTGCACTTAGTATATTTGTTAGGATATGCTGTCTATTGCACTTAGTATATTTGTTAGGACATCCTGTCTATATGCACTTAGTATATTTGTTAGGATATGCTGTCTATTGCACTTAGTATATTTTGTTAGGATATCCTGTCTTATGCACTTAGTATATTTGTTAGGACATCTGTCTTATGCACTTAGTATATTTGTTAGGATATGCTGTCTATTGCACTTAGTATATTTGTTAGGATATCCTGTCTATTGCACTTAGTATATTTGTTAGGACATCCTGTCTATATGCACTTAGTATATTTGTTAGGATATGCTGTCTATTGCACTTAGCATATTTTTTAGGACATCCTGTCTAATGCATTTAGTATATTGTTTAGGACATCCTGTTTTATGCACTTAGTATATTTGTTAGGACATACTGTCTATTGCACTTAGTATATTTGTTAGGATATGCTGTCTATTGCCCTTAGTATATTTGTTAGGACGTCCTGTCTTATGCACTTAGTATATTTGTTAGGATATGCTGTCTATTGCACTTAGCATATTTTTTAGGACATCCTGTCTAATGCACTTTGTATATTTGTTAGGACATCCTGTCTTATGCACTTAGTATATTTGTTAGGATATGCTGTCTATTGCACTTAGTATATTTGTTAGCATATGGTGTCTATTGCACTTAGTATATTTGTTAGGACGTCCTGTTTTATGCACTTAGTATATTTGTTAGGATATGCTGTCTATTGCACTTAGCATATTTTTTAGAACATCCTGTCTAATGCACTTTGTATATTTGTTAGGATATGCTGTCTATTGCACTTAGTATATTTGTTAGGACATCCTGTCTATTGCACTTAGTATATTGTTAGGACATCCTGTCTTATGCACTTAGTATATTTGTTAGGATATGCTGTCTATTGCACTTAGCATTTTTTTTAGGACATCCTGTCTAATGCACTTAGTATATTTGTTAGGACATCTGTCTATTGCACTTAGTATATTTGTTAGGATATGCTGTCTATTGCACTTAGTATATTTGTTAGGACATCCTGTCTTATGCACTTAGTTATTTGTTAGCGATATGCTGTCTATTGCACTTAGTATATTTTTAGGACATCCTGTCTAATGCACTTAGTATATTTGTTAGGATATGCTGTCTATTGCACTTAGTATTTTGTTAGGATATGCTGTCTATTGCACTTAGTATATTTGTTAGGACATCCTGTCTTATGCACTTAGTATATTTGTTAGGATATGCTGTCTATTGCACTTAGTATATTTTTTAGAACATCCTGTCTAATGCACTTTGTATATTTGTTAGATATGCTGTCTATTGCACTTAGTATATTTGTTAGGACATCCTGTCTATTGCACTTAGTATATTTGTTAGGACATCCTGTCTTATGCACTTAGTATATTTGTTAGGATATGCTGTCTATTGCACTTAGCATATTTTTAGGACATCCTGTCTAATGCACTTAGTATATTGTTAGGACATCCTGTCTATTGCACTTAGTATATTTGTTAGGATATCCTGTCTATTGCACTTAGTATATTTGTTAGGACATCCTGTCTTATGCACTTAGTATATTTGTTAGCATATGCTGTCTATTGCACTTAGTATATTTGTTAGGACGTCCTGTCTTATGCACTTAGTATATTTGTTAGGATATGCTGTCTATTGCACTTAGTATATTGTTAGGACATCCTGTCTAATTGCACTTAGTATATTTGTTAGGACATCCTGTCTTATGCACTTAGTATATTTGTTAGGATATGCTGTCTATTGCACTTAGTATATTTGTTAGGACATCCTGTCTTATGCACTTAGTATATTTGTTAGGATATGCTGTCTATTGCACTTAGCATATTTTTTAGGACATCCTGTCTAATGCACTTAGTATATTTGTTAGAACATCCTGTCTATTGCACTTAGTATATTTGTTAGCATATGCTGTCTATTGCACTTAGTATATTTGTTAGGATATGCTGTCTATTGCACTTAGTATATTTGTTAGGATATGCTGTCTATTGCACTTAGTATATCTGTTAGGACATCCTGTCTTATGCACTTAGTGTATTTGTTAGGATATGCTGTCTATTGCACTTTGTATGTCTGTTAGGACATCCTGTCTTATGCACTTAGTATATCTGTTAGGATATGCTGTCTATTGCACTTAGCCTTGGTATTGCACCTGGAAGATTCATGATGTCGGCCACCCTACTCTACTAGAGGTTTCATGAGGATAGCCAATGAATTGTGCAAGGAGGATTAATGCGGGTAGCCTTGTTATGGCACTTCGAGGATTTCTGAGGGTGGCCTGCCTACTGCGCCTGAGGAATTTATGAGGGTGGCATGTCTACTGTACTTTGAGGATTTATAAGGGTAGCCTGTCTATTATACAGATGATCTGACCACACAATTACCTCAAAGACGAAACATCAGATGAAGGCACAGCTGCCCACCCACATGCATCAGAATGCAGCAAAGACCTTTGACAGAAATTTGATCTAGCTGGACACATAATGATTTGCTTCCATACACTAGACTACAGCACAATGCACAACACTCCTGCCATCAGAATGCAGTGACGACCTACGACATAAAATGAGGTTTAGCTGGACACATAACGATTTGCTTCCATACACTAGACTAAAGCACAATGAACAACACGCCTGACATCAGAATGCAGTGACGACCTACGACATAAAATGAGGTTTAGCTGGACACATAATGATTTGCTTCCATACACCAGACTAAAGCACAATGAAGAACACGCCTGACATCACAATGCAGTGACGACCTACGACATAAAATGAGGTTTAGCTGGACACATAATGATTTGCTTCCATACACCAGACTAAAGCACAATGAAGAACACGCCTGACATCAGAATGCAGTGACGACCTACGACATAAAATTTGATCTAGCTGGACACATAATGATTTGCTTCCATACACTAGACTACAGCACAATGCACAACACGCCTGCCATCAGAATGCAGTGACGACCTACAACATAAAATGAGGTCTAGCTGGACACATAATGATTTGCTTCCATACACTAGAATAAAGCACAATGTACAACACGCCTGCCATCAGAATGCAGTGACGACCTACGACATAAAATAAGGTCTAGCTGGACACATAATGATTTGCTTCCATACACCAGACTAAAGCACAATGAACAACACACCTGCCATGAGAATGCAATGACGACCTACGACATAAAATAAGGTCTAGCTGGACACATAATGATTTGCTTCCATACACCAGACTAAAGCACAATGAACAACACACCTGCCATCAGAATGCAGTGACGACCTACGACATAAAATAAGGTCTAGCTGGGCACATAATGATTTGCTTCCATACACCAGACTAAAGCTCAATGAACAACACGCCTGCCATCAGAATGCAGTGACGACCTACGACATAAAATGAGGTCTAGCTGGACACTTAATGAGTTGCTTCCATACACCAGACTAAAGCACAATGAACAACACGCCTGCCATCAGAATGCAGTTACTACCTACGACACAAAATGAGGTCTAGCTGGACACATAATGAGTTGCTTCCATACAACAGACTAAAGCACAATGAACAACACGCCTGCCATCAGAATGCAGTGATGACCTACGACATAAAATGAGGTCTAGCTGGACACATAATGAGTTGCTTCCATACACCAGACTAAAGCACAATGAACAACACGCCTGCCATCAGAATGCAGTGATGACCTATGACATAAAATGAGGTCTAGCTGGACACATAATGCGTTTCTTGCACTCACCCATTCTCCTCATCCCCTTAGCACCCATTCACATGCCTGACTTCATGATTAGCTTACTGGAGCTTGACCAGGCCACCTAACTCCCTATCTTGGCCAAATGCCACACGCGTTCTAATACTTCTCACAAGTTTCCTTTACTTTGGACTGCGGTCCCCTGACGCGTTCCCCCACAAGCGTATTGAGGCCATACTAATGGGATAAATGACAAACTACTACTATTACTACTAATACTACATAAATATTAAACAGTAAAATACAGAATCCAGTGGGAAAGCATATTTTAAGGTGCAATAGATCTCTAGACCTAGTGGCTACTTAGTCAACCAGAGCCTCCATTTAGTGTCTATTTATACTAATAGACCTCCACTGGGGCGGCACTTGTGGTTCTATCCAAAGCCTTCCATTTAGTGTCTATTCATACTAATAGACCTCGTCTGGGGCAGCCCTTGAGGTTCTATTCAAAGCCTTCCGTTTAGTGTCTATCCATACTAATAGACTGTTGCATCTTGCTATAAACGTTGGTCTCTTTGGCATCGTGGCCGAATTAGATATGCCGCTATTTTGAGTCCTTCTAAGATGGCGGGTGTTCTTTCTTGTCATTCTATGAGCACCGGTCTAGTTGTTGCACGTATTTCCTCTACAGTGCCGGCCGATCAGGTGACTGAATATAGGGAAGCAAGTGTATTGCCTCAGTGCGTCGCTACTCCAAGTCAAGAGGCTTCGTAAGTGATCGCCACCAAGGGATCTTTACTTTCTGACTCTAACCTAAATTCTAACTTTTGACCTCTTGTTCGCTTCAGATTCACATTCCCAGATCACAGGGAATCTTTGGCTCCACCCTCCGAAGCTCCTTCCCGTCCTTATTCAGAACACTGCCTGAAACTCGTACCAGTTACCCGCCATTGAATTTGCACCGTGGTACATATTATTTCTCGCCCTTCCCTCTAACTGTATTACTATCTATTTGTTTCATGCCGCTCTGGATCTGTTCCCATTCAACTGACCCTTTTCATTCTCCTGTTTTGGGATCATGTTTTCCCTTTCTTGCAGCTTTCTGACTCACAGAACGTAGAAAGTATATTTGATCCGCTTTAGAGCTTCTGAAGCAGAATTAGGTGGGTGACTGATTCCATGGGACTCCCTTCCAGCTCGCAATTCTTCCAACCTCTCTTACCTGTCCTTTTTAGTTCGCAGAACATCTCCTCTGCAGTTATCGAAAAACTGAAACAAAGACCAGCTCCTGCAGGATTCCCGCTCTTAAAGACCAGGCGACGTCAGACTGCACTCACCACTACCAAGGGTTTTCTTCCCATAGATGGTTTCCCTGGGGGCGAATGAGGGCTCAAATGGGAATGGGGAAGGACCGGGCCCGGGTTCCCTGAAGGAGGAAATACTAGGCCCTCCATACTCGGAATGGCCCGGTATTTTCCCATTCAGGGAACCCGGACCCGGACACGATTTCGGAGGCAGCCATGCCCTTATTAAAGGCATGGCTACCTCTAAAGTCGTAATGAGGCCCTCAGTGTTTTACCGGGACCTGTAATATTCCTCTGATCCTCAAAGCCAGGGGCTAGGTTGGTTGAGGATTGAAGGAATTTCACTTGAGGCATCTTGGGACTCTATACAATTTACAATTGAAGTGCACGTCGAAAGACCCTCTAACATAACCTATTCTGTAAATTGATATCTGGGTTGACTACAGAGATGGTAGATTGATTGAGGGATTTGTAACATGCTACTCTAACAAAACCAACCATATCAAGGCACAGATGTAACAACTTTATCCACTGTACTTTTGCCCTCCGTGACAATACTATTCCATCAGTGCAGAATATGAAACCCACCCACCCCTACGAGGAACGTCCAAACAAACTCTGAAGCTTCACCCTAATATCAGTAGAGGCATTCGTCAAACTGGTAAATCAAAGCAACAAAATCAGGTTCTCCGGCAGATCCCTGCAAACCCTCCTATCACCCGCGGACATATACAAATCAATCCTCTCACAAGGAACACACATGGAGTAGCACAGGAACGTCTTCAACCTCTCAATCTCAACAGGAAAATTGCCACAATCCTCCGAATCAGCATACATCAGGCCACACCTCAAAGATATAGCAGGAAACATAGAGGACCTCTCCAATTACAGACCCATCTGAAACATACCGTACTCAGCTAAACTGCTCGAAACATACATATACAGAACAACCCAAACATTCATAGAAGAGCACTGCCTGCTAGACCAGGCACAAGTAGGCTTTATACCAATGAGAGGAACGGAATCAGCACTTCTCTCAATATGGTATGATCTAAAGGCTAATGCAGATTCAGCCAAAAATATCACGTTGATACATCTGGACATCTCTGCAGCATTCGACACTGTTAACCACAACATCCTCATCACGAGATTGGAAATTTAAATCACAAACCACACCTTACTATGGATCAAATCCTTCCTAACAAACAGAACAGAGACCATATGGATCAAACCTTTCAAATCCAACCCCAGAGAATCATTATGCGGAGTACCACAGGGATCATCCTTCTCCCCGTTATTATTCAACATCTCAACTAATCAAAATCATCAAAAGACACAGCCTCACCTGTTACAACTACGCTGACGACACACAGTCTACAAAATACAAGACATTCAAGAAGACAACACAACATCAGAAAACTGCCTTTGAGAAATATACAATTGGATGAACTTTTAACTACCTCCAACTCAACCCAGGCAAACAGATTTAATGATCATCACAAAAAACGAAGGAGACAACCACTAAATCCTTGGACAAAGGAACTCGGTACAACCCAGCCCCATTGCCCATTGTGAAAAACCTGGGAGTCCTGATGACTTATGACTTATGATATGGCATTTATAACGTGCCTATACACAAGTGTTACAAGGCACGACGAGGCAAGGGAGGGGGAACAGAGGGAAGACAGACAACGATCTTACTAGGCCTAGTGTCATTCAGATCACCCAAGTGCATAGGAAAGGGGAAGGGGAAAAGAGCGAGGGTAAAGGGGGAGGGCACAGTGCAGTACATGGGATAAGAATGAATAGAGAAATAAAATACGCCCAACTGGGGCAAGTTCAAGGTAAGTAAGTGCTGGTAGGGGAATGTAAGGATACAGAAACAGATCACCCAAGTGCATAGGAAAGGGGAAGGGGAAAAGAGCGAGGGTAAAGGGGGAGGGCACAGTGCAGTACATGGGATAAGAATGAATAGAGAAATAAAATACGCCCAACTGGGGCAAGTTCAAGGTAAGTAAGTGCTGGTAGGGGAATGTAAGGATACAGAAACAGTCACCAAGTGCGGGGGTTGGCAGGGAGGCAGCGCAGGTGTGGGCCCAAGATCAGAAGTGTGGCCAGGTAATCAGTGCAATCTCAGTTACAATGAGGAATTCAGCTGGACAACAAACTTACTCTAGAGCCACTAGTAAACGCTCTAATCAAGAAATGCTTCTTTCTCCTGCGAGCAGTAAAAGGAATCCTACCATTCCTGTCATTCGCCAACAAAACACTCACTCGCATCGCTCCCGTCATGTCCGGAGTAGACTAAGCCAATAGCCTATATCTGGGCATGCCTGAACGACTTCTAAAAAAACTACAACGCATACAAAATGCGGCGGCCAGACTGCTCCTCAAACTACCCCGAGAGAACAGATCACACCACCGCTGAAAACACTACACTGGTACCAATAAAACAGCAAATCAAGTTCAAATAATGTGCATTACGCACAGAGCAATCCACAACCAAGGCGCAGAGTTCCTAAGAGACAAATTAAGCCTACATCGCCCAACAAGGACGCTCAGATCGAGCAGCGACATCTGTTTGGAACCAAAACCCTACAACAAAAGAAAATTCAGAGGTTCTTCTTTCTCTCACCTCGCCCAAAACCTGGAACGAGCTACAAAGAACATACATAACACAAGAAATCACCTCCTATTCAGAAACACCTCAAATCTGGCTCTTCACCCCATAACTAGAAAAACGCCTATGGGGCACATACACAGCTGAACAATGCTGAGAGAACAAACCAATCCTCTCAATCCCCTAAGCTACCATCCATAATCAGAAGTTAAGGAGAGATAGATATGATATAACGATACAAAGAAAGATCACAGATAGATCAGGATGGAAGGGCAGGGATGATATATCAATAACACCTTGGCCTACAAACTACACACAGGCAACAATGGAACACCGACAGAAAATAGATAGCAAAGGAGTGGGTGATTGCTAATTTACAGTACCAACACCAGAGTGGGGGACAAGACGCACCCCTACCTATTACACTAAGTTCAAAACAACAGATCTGGGAACGTGCCACGCCATCACTCATAACAATTAGATGGACAGGAAAGAAAAGTGAAAAATATGCCCACCTATAGGACAACTGGATACATAGAACAGGTATTATAAGGACTAAGAGACATACAACCCACTAACCCTATGCTCAAATCTCTGCATACCTAACTCACACGAAAATCCACACAACCATCTTCTCACTCAGCAAACCACACGCACTTCACCACACAGCAACAACAAACAACATATAAAATGGACCAAGAGCAAACTAGGTCTCGCATCGGTCCAATATTCACACCAAAGCTCAGCGCACAGTGAAAACTGAACTGAAGCTGCCAACAGGACATCACCTTTCTCACTTCCGTACTCCCTCTTCATCCGACTAACCCCACCCCGTCTTCCTCTTTGTAGATCCGCCTGAGCGTCTGGGGACCATTTCCGTTGGTGACGGTGCACGGTACAAATACCTTTAACATTAACTATACTGTATCTAAGCCAGCAACCTCAAGCTTATTGAAACAAAAAAGTCTTAAGTTTCTTTTGGAACCTGGGCAGCGACTCTATTGTCCTGTTCTGTAGTGGTAGACTATTCCAAAACCTTGGTCTATATACTGAGAATCTTCAGTCCCCTCTCGATACACAGCGGGACAAGGGCATCATCAGTAAAGATTGGTCTTTAGACCTTGAAAGCCGTGAGTTTTGATAGCCATTTAACTTATCCACGAGATAGGAAGGTGCTAGATTGTTCAAGCATTTAAATATGATGAAACTGATCTTATATTTCTATCCTGTCCTCCACGGCCAACCAAGTGGATCGACCGTCGGAGCCCTGAGACTGGTGGGGACTTTTTAACACCAAGCACCAGTCTGACTTCTGTATTTTGAGCTTCCTACAGCCGAGATATTTGTTTGGCAGGAGCCCCGTCCAATAGACTATTACAATAGTCCAGCTTTGAATTTACCAGGCCTCCTACCACTGCTGCATGGTCCTTCTAGGGAACATAAGGAAGAGCCTGCCTAAGCAGCCACAGGTTATACAAAAATAATTGTCCTTCACAATTCAGATGGCTCTGCCATAAGCAGCCCAGATTCTTTATTTTGCTAGCATACTTACATTTTGAACCCAGAAGAGAAGGGGCCGGAGGACATCTATTCTCACAAAGCAGATGCTTTGGGATGAACAGTATAACCTCGGCTTTAGTCAGGTTGAGTTGGAGCCAGTTAGTGGACATCCATGCACTGACTTCCTTTATTCAATTACTACCCTTAAAAAAGACTCCTCAACATCACCCAGTCTAAGAAAGACATGAGAGTCACCGGCATATGATTGAAAGCATACCTTGTGCTTTCGTAGGATGTCTATTAAAGTACGGAGATGACATATAAATAGTACTGATGACAAGGAGGAGCCCTGGGGGACTCCACAATGCTGCGGGAGGGCATCTGATGATAAACCCCCCAGCTTCACCCGTTGGGACCATCCAGTAGGGACTGCTTTCGGGGCTTGGACCTCACTGTGATGAAGGAATTGGATTTGTCTGGTCCTTAACTTGAGCATATATTTCAACTGCTAAATTAAAGTAGGGCTGTGCCGAATAGCATATTTAGTATTCGGCCGAATACTGAATAGTTTGTGAACTATTCGGCCGAATATTAAGCCGAATAGTTGCTTTAATTAATGAATTAAATTAAAAATAAATCATGTTCCAAACTTTAAAAACACCATTTTAAATGCATTCTATACTTGTATTTCTTATCATTGTAATCAATGCAGCATCTTTATTTAAAGTATAAAAGCCAGAAAAAAAAGCAGATTTAACCTTCAATGTCTGATTGCTCCGAGTAGGTGATATGATATGATATGATCGTTTATTTATATAGCGCCTAAACACAATGTGTTTCAAAGCGCTTCAAGGCAAGGGAGGGAACAAGGGAAAATACAACCACATTCTTACAGGCCATGAACAGTAAGGATGTGAAATTAACTATCGTACTCGGCCTGACGTATGATATGATATGATCGTTTATTTATATAGCGCCTATGCACAATGTGGTGTGTAGGGTGTTTTCTCTCTGCGTGGTCTCGGGAGGTGGGAGGCCATGCAGGGATTTATGTTTAGTAGTGATGGGCAAGCAGAATTCCAGGTAGGGGATTTGTGTTGTTGAGGTGGGAGGTGGAATGCCATGTATGGTATTTGTGTAAGGGGTTTGCAGGCCCCAAGTAGGAAGTTTGTGGAGGTGTTGGGGAGGCAGGATACAAGTAATGGGGGCTTGCACTGTATGCCGACAGAGTGTCAGCAATGGCGTCTTTGGTTCCTAGACTGCACATGTCTTTCTTTGAGAGATTCAATATAGGTTTTGATGATTTGACTTCATCCTGTTTTACAGGGTTGACAACTTTAGGTTTTACAGGGTTGACTTTCTGTCAGTGGGTTCCAAACTAAAATCACTCAGGTCATGCCACAAGGAAAGCAATCTCTCACTCTGTTCCAGCAAAGCTTCCTTGATGAGATAGGAATTTAAATGGAGGATTACCCTGTCTTCTCGCTTTTCTGATTCAAATTCTACCACTCGTATATCTTCTGTTACTATGAATCTCGATGCGGGAACACATTGCAAGAGTTTCATTACATTGCTCCTAGTAAGGAGCGGAATCTTTTGGTCCATTACTATTCTTGCCAATAATAATTTTGGGATCGCCTTTGCTTTCTTGGAAGACTTTAACTGCTCTTTCGAGGGTCAATTTACCCCTAAATGACCAACACCTCTGCTCACCTGTCTCTCTTCCTTTGCCTTCGGCTTTGATCTTTCAGCATCTGCCAATGAGGGCCTCTCAGTTACTTTAACTTTTTTCCCCAATGGCACTACACCCCTTCCTAGCTCAGCCTTTCTTCTTCTATCCTCCATAGTCTGAAAGATCAAAGCCATCATAGATTGTGGGTGGTTACTGGCTGATTTTCTCTCGCCCATACTGCAAGATATTTGGGCTTCCTGAATCTCGATTTCTCTCCAGTCACACTTGGTCAGATTATTCCATTTGTCGTCATCTTCATTATCTATCATTTCTAGGTGGTCACTGAGACACGTGTCCGACTGAAGCGATCTTTCGTCAGAGCTAGAGTGTAGGCTTTGGTTTAGCCCACCTTTAGCAACTGGTTCTTTAGGGGTTGCAGGTTTAAATGGATTAAATTCTTTGCATGGTCTTTTCACAGTTTCAGATGAGACCATCCGACAAGGAACTTGAATATTCCAAAGGAAAGCTCTTGATCCATTCATTCTTTTTTTAGAGGCCATCTTAATGTTTTTGGACTTCTTTTCAAGAAGCAAGTCACTTTTTCCTTTTTGGCCACATGTGCCTTGTTTCATAGGTCCGGATGTGTTAAATAGCGAGAAGGGATTTTTCTTGGGTGGCTCCAGGATAGATATTTTTTTCAGATCAACGATATTCTTTTCCTTCTCCTTTGAGATATTTGGAGTTACTTCAAACTCATCTCGCTGGTTGATCCTAGGGGCAACATGTGCCTCTACTGCTTCTCGTTCCTTTGCCTTCCAATGATTCCTCATCCATTTTCCATCTTCCATGATGGCTTCCAATAGCAAAGCTTCATCCGCCGTCTCACTCCTGGTCAGATCACAGAGCCGTCTCTGCCATTGGTCCGAGGTCTCTGCCTCAGTATGAAGCCTTTGCTCTAATTTCCTAGTAATAATGTCTAGGTTGGGCATCTTCTGTTGCCAAGAGTGCATAAGATTAACTTGCTCTTGGATGGTCGGATATATTGATTTGTATAGTTTGCAGAATGGTGATAGGGAGATGGAGAGTGAGGCCATTACTGTATTTTGAATGTTAGCCATCTCCTCCTTAGATATACAACCCCCTTGACACCGATTTACTCTGGGTTCACAATAATTCTGTATCATACTGGAGTCTGAGGAGGAAGAGCCACTCTTATTACCCACATTATTCTGAAAGCCATCCTCGTCCTCCAAACGTACTCCTTCCCAGTCCACATTCTGTTGCTGATCATTAGCGGTGGACATCCAGAAAAGGCTGTTACGCTCACCTGGTGTCCACGGGGCGTTGATCTGGACCGGCCTGATGTTACTTCTTCCAGTGATACACGAAGCGCCGAGATGACGGAGTGGACCGGGCCACCCAGCTTGGTCTGTGTCTCGCATGAATACTCTTCTGTAATGCAGAAAGGGGGAATTAACCACCTGTGAGGTTTAAGCTTAACCCCACCTTCTCCCCATGAATTACTTTGGGACTCCTTTAGATTCTCACCTGATAATCTGGAAAGATGAACTCTCCATCCTGCTTCAAGTGCAGGGGCGCGTAGATGACCAGTTGCCTCACTGGTGTGGGAAGTTGGCGAGTTGCAGACGGTGTTGAGTCCGTAGAGGTAATAGTTATAAAGAGTTCAAAACGTCTGGAATTCACTCTGTCCAATTCCCCTAGGTTGCCCTTATGGATCTGGAAAGAGTTCACGTGGCAACCAGAAATGCGCAGGTAAGTGTTTATAAAAGCTGTTTTGGAACAAAGAGGGAAGCTTGCTCTAAACTGTGGTCTTTTCCTTTTCAGGCATCCATTCGGCGGAAGATCCGTGGATTGAAGCGTTTACCGCAACCGGGTAAGTCTGTAGCGGAATGTTTCCCATAGGGGCCGGTGGCGGCGGAGATGCGGAAAAGGTCGCGCCGACCCGAGATTAGGTGAGTATCCCCAGTGATCTCAAGTAAGTCTTAATATTTGCCTTTGTTGTATTAGATAACTCTCTGTTGCTCACCTTATTGTTATTATGTCCATAGGTGATGAAGAGCGGCCGGCGAACTGAAGATGCGCGTGAAGGAATGCTGAAAATGGCAACAGGTAGTTCAGCGCGGCGTTGCAGGAGGCGCGGCAAGAGCGTCTAATGGATTCTTTCTTCCAGGTCCAAGTCGGGAAGATGCAGGATTCAGGTGAGTATGAATAAAACTCTTGCTCGAACCTTTCCTTCTGCTTTCCTTGCAGGGTTTCAGGAGCTCCGAGTGTAGACGGGCGTGGCTGAAGACTGGAAGCTGCTGCAGGCACGGTGAGCGTTACGCTGCTACTGCAGAATAACGCGAAGCATGTGTGGCTGTCCGGGCGTGGCTTAAATAGCTTTGGAAGAAGTCCCAGGTAAGTATTCTTCCACTGCCCCACCCAGGTAAGAAATAGTCCCTGCATTAAAATAGTCCCTCCTAAGCCTCATTTGGCTTAGGTCTTCATGCAGCATGGTCTGCATCAGGTGAGTAAGCAGCATGGTCTGCTTTAGGTAAGTTATCATTAATGAGCCTGGCGCCTATGGCGCCAGGACTGACTTTGTCCTTATGAGCCTGGCGCCAAAGGTGCCAGGACTGCACCCAAACAGCCCCTAACTGGGCTTTTGGGCATGCTCCAAATGGCGTGATGCCTGCTTCCGGGGCTGCTGGGCCTGGTCTGGTTTCCGGGGCAGGCATCAAGACAGCACTCCCTCTCAAGCCCCTCCCAAAGTCGTTCCTCTCCTTGGCCGTGGTTTGTCTGGAAATTCCCGGTGGAACCTCTTCACCAAACGAGGTGCATGCACGTGGTCACTAGGTTCCCAAGACCTTTCTGCGACCATAACCTTTCCAGTCAATTAGTAAAAGAGTTTAGATCTCACTCTTTTTGAGTCCAAAATATTCTTGATCTCGTATTCGGGTTCTCCGTCTATGAGGATAGTTCAGGCGGGTCGGTTAGCCTAGTTCCCGGTTGCACTGGTTTCAAAAGAGACACGTGGAAGACGGGATGGATTCGCATATGAGCAGTAGTTCCAACTCGACAGCCACCGGGTTAATAATGGCCTTGATGGAGTAAGGCCCCAAATACCTGGGATTAAAGGTCCGTTTTCCTTTGAGAGGAATGTGCTTAGCAGATAACCACACTTGGTCCCCTATCTGGTAGTGTGGTGCTTCTCTTCTAAGCTGATCAGCGTTTTTCTTGTATTTTTCCTTGGCTTTTCGTAAATGTTCTGTTGCTTCCTTAAAGGTTTGAGTAATGACTGTGTGAAGATGATCTACTGCGGGCATCTCTAAATGCTGGGGTGAATCCAAATCCGAGGTTCGAGGATGATGTCCGTATATGGTAAAAAAGGGACTGCGCTCAATTCCTGAGTGTACTGAATTATTGTACGCATATTCAGTGATCCATAGGGTGTCCTTCCAATTGCCTTCAGACTGATGTAGCATACAGCGTAAATATTGTTCGAGAGTCTGATTAGTTCTCTCTGTTTGGCCGTCGGTCTGGGGGTGGTGGCTAGTGGAAAGCCTGACATCTATTTGTGCCAGTTGGCAGCATTTTTTCCAGAAATGCGAGATGAATTGACTTCCTCGGTCTGAAATTAACATAGATGGAAAACCGTGTAGACGAACAATGTTTTCAAGGAATTCCTTGGCCAGTGTTGAGGCTGAGGGTATCCCTTTTAAGGGAATAAAGTGGGCCATTTTAGAAAAAAGGTCCACTATTACTAGGATAGTATTGAAACCGTTACACGGGGGTAGATCCGTGATAAAGTCTAATGACAAGGTGTGCCAAGGAATCGGTGGGATGTCCATAGGCTGTAATAGCCCAGCTGGTTTTCTTTTTTGACTTTTGTTTTGGGCACAGATGCCACAAGATAGGACAAATGACTTAATATCTTTTCACCGGGTGGGCCACCAGAATTGTTTCTTGATTTTAGCTTCGGTCTTTGTAATACCGGGGTGTCCCTCTAGTAACGTATCGTCATAATGAGAGATGACTAGTTCTCGTAGTTCTTTTTGTGGCAGAAATAGACGTCCTCGGTAATATGGTAGTTCATTGGTGATACAGAAATCTGGGCCTTTCTTGGCCCAATCTTGTAAGGCTTGAGGATCAAAGAGCTGCCGGACAATCCCTTGAATGTCTTCCAGTGTCTGTACTGAAGTTATACCAAGAATTCTCTGATCAGGGATTATGGGTACAGGTTCCAGGGTCACTTCAGTCTCTCCCATTCCTATTCGGGATAAGGCGTCCGCTTTCCCATTTTTACTACCGGGCCGATAAGTTATTACAAAATCAAATTCGGCAAAAAACAATGCCCAACGGAGTTGACGTGAAGACTGGGCTTTGGCTGTTTTTAGATATTGTAAATTTCGATGATCGGTGATAACCGTGATGGTGTGCCTGGCTCCGAGTAGATAGTGTCGCCAAGCTTTGAAGGCGGACTTGATAGCTAACAGCTCCTTATCAGTAATGGCATAGTTTAATTCAGGAGCCGAGAACTTTTTTGACCAAAAGGCCACTGGGTGAATCTGGTTTGTTTCGGAATCTTTTTGAGAAAGGACGGCTCCCATTGCTAAACTGGATGCATCAGTCTCCACTATGTACGGGAGTTCAGAACGTGGGTGTCTTAGGATCAGTGCAGATGTGAATTTGGCCTTTAATTCTTGAAAGGCGCTTTCAGCTTTGTCTGTCCATATAAAGCGTTTGTTTTTTCTCAAGAGTGCTGTGATGGGATGAACAATCTGCGAAAAGTCTGGAATAAACCTGCGGTAGAAGTTGGCAAAACCAAGCATGCTCTGTACTCCTTTGACAGAGCTTGGCGAAGGCCATTTGAGAATTGCGTCCACTTTTCGTGTATCCATCCTGATTCCTCCCGGGGTTAAAATGAATCCTATAAATTCCACTTCAGTGGTGTGGAAAACGCATTTCTCCAATTTGGCATATAGTTTGTACTGGCGTAGCTTTTCTAACACTGCTCGGACGTGCTTGATATGATCAGATTCTGATGAGGAGTATACTAAGATGTCATCAATATAAACGATGACACAAACATCGATAAGTTCTCTGAGGACATCGTTCATGAAGAATTGGAAGGCTGCCGGCGCGTTGCATAATCCAAAAGGCATCACTTGGTACTCAAATAATCCATAATTCGTGCGAAAAGCAGTTTTCCACTCGTCGCCTTCTTTGACACGTACCAAATGATACGCCCCCCGGAGGTCTAGTTTAGTATATATGCGGGCTTCTTTTACTTGGTCAAGTAATTCCGGAATTAAAGGCAACGGATACCGATTCTTAATGGTTATTTGGTTCAGTGCGCGATAGTCTATGCACGTTCTGAGGTCGCCTTCCTTTTTTGGCACGAAGAACAAATCAGAAGATGCTGGGGATTTAGATGGGCAAATAAAACCGTTAGCAAGCTATTGGTCCAGGTATTGACGTAAATGAAGATTTTCGGGCTCCGTAAGGGCATAGATCCTGCTGCAGGGAGGTTGTGCGCCTGGTATGAGGTCTATTTGACAGTCATATGATCTGTGTGGGGGCAAGGTATTTGCCTGTTCTTTTGGAAGACGTCTTGAAACTCTAAATACTCTGTAGGTAGTTGTATGGTAGCTGGAGTTACTGAAGCCAGGACCGTGTTCTGAGATTTTCTTGGGTAACAGTGTGCGCACATTCTGGGAAGGTAATTCTCTTCTCTCGCCAATCGATACTAGGATTATGTTTTCCAACCAATGTATCCCCAGTATTACTTGAAACTGCGGAGCCTTGATTAAATCAAACACCAAAGTCTCTCGGTGCCCATCCTGCACCAGCAATGTCATTTCTGTGGTGGAGTGAGTTACGGGCCTGAGGCAATTTCCGTTCCATCAACTGTGGTAATGACATCTAGAGTGGGTTTCTGGGCGAGAGGCAGGTTCATCCTGGAAGCCAGTTCACTGTCCACGTAGTTTCCTATGGCTCCGCTATCTACGTACGCTTTTACCGCGTGCATCCGAGATGGCTGTTCCGGATCTACAAGGATCATTGGAATGGTGAAATGCGAGGTCTGAGTGTCCTTCTTCGAGCTCGGCAAGCGGACCTCTACGCTTGTCGAGCGGGATCGTTTCCCAAGTCAGAGTTTTTATCCGCAGCCCCACCACCTTTTTGGGCGGTTTTATGGGGCAGTTCAGCAAAAAATGACCGGAATTCCCGCAATATAGGCATAGCTGCATTTGTCGCCTTCTATATCTTTCTTTCTGAGTTAAGGGTCCTCTCACCCCTCTGATTTGCATGGGTTCTGAAGTCTCTGCCCCCTTGGGGCTGGTATGAGTTCTGACCAAGACTCTGTTTTCAAACCTGGCTTTATCGGCCTTCCTATTTTGAAGTCTATGATCAAGTTGGACCACCAAATTTATATATTCGGTACAATCTTGAGGCGGGTTCACGATCTGGGCCAAGACATCTTTGAGTCCTCCTCGAAGCCCTCGATGGAACAATGTGATTCTTTTTACTTCCGGCCATTCAGTTTCCACTATTAATCTGTTAAAGGTTGCAATGTAGGAAAGAAGATCCTGATTCCCCTGTCGTAGGGATAAGAGTTTGTTATCCAGGGCCTGACCCTGGGAGTGTCGAGCAAATAGTCTTTCCATGCTTGTTTGAAATCCCTGGAAATCCCGAAGAATGGGGTCATCTTGATTAACTAGAGGAATAGACCAGTCTGCTGCGCTGCCGCTGAGGTATGACAGCACAAAGGCTACCTTGGCTTGATCATTCGGAAAGGCTGCAGGTCTGCATAAGAAGTGTAAGCGGCACTGATTCATGAATACGGCAAACCTTTTTCGGTCTCCGGTAAAACGTTCGGGTGGAGCCAATGGAACAGCCCTTGGTAAGTGTATTTGAACAGGGTTGCTCGATGACTCAGGAGCTGAACCTGCCCCGAGGCCAGGCAGTGGCGTTTGCCCAGCTTGGTTTTGCAATAACTGTCTGGCTAGATCATCCGTTCGTTCTTTCGAAACTATCAGCTCACTCCTAAGGGCATTAGTTTCCTGGTGGGTGGCATGCACTTCAGCCCTTAGCTCCCCTAATAATTGGGCTAATTGATCCGTCTCTGAGGTCTCCATAACGCCCAGGTGGCTTGTTGTGGGTAGGCTTTGCGTTCTGTTACGCTCACCTGGTGTCCACGGGGGCGTTGATCTGGACCGGCCTGATGTTACTTCTTCCAGTGATACACGGAGCGCCAAGATGACGGAGTGGACCGGGCCACCAAGCTTGGTCTGTGTGGCTCATATGAATACTCTTCTGTAATGCAGAAAGGGGGAATTAACCACCTGTGAGGTTTAAGCTTAACCCCACCTTCTCCCCATGAATTACTTTGGGACTCCTTTAGATTCTCACCTGATAATCTGGAAAGATGAACTCTCCATCCTGCTTCAAGTGCAGGGGCGCGTAGATGACCAGTTGCCTCACTGGTGTGGGAAGTTGGCGAGTTGCAGACGGTGTTGACTCCGTAGAGGTAATAGTTATGAAGAGTTCAAAACGTCTGAAATTCACTCTGTCCAATTCCCCTAGGTTGCCCTTATGGATCTGGAAAGAGTTCACGTGGAAACCAGAAATGCGCAGGTAAGTGTTTATAAAAGCTGTTTCGGAATAAAGAAGGAAGCTTGCTCTAACCTGTGGTCTTTTCCTTTTCAGGCATCCATTCGGCGGAAGATCCGTGGATTGAAGCGTTTACCGCAACCGGGTAAGTCTGTAGCGGAATGTTTCCCCATAGGGGCCGGGGTGCGGCATAGATGCGGAAGAGGTCGCGCCGACCCGAGATTAGGTGAGTATCCCCGGTGATCTCAAGTAAGTCTTAATATTTGCCTTTGTTGTCTTAGATAACTCTCTGTTACTCACCTTATTGTTATTATGTCCATAGGTGATGAAGAGCGGCCGCGAACTGAAGATGCGCGTGAAGGAATGCTGAAAATGGCAACAGGTGAGTTCAGCGCGGCGTTGCAGGAGGCGCGGCAAGAGCGTCTAATGGATTCTTTCTTCCAGGTCCAAGTCGGGAAGATGCAGGATTCAGGTGAGTATGAATAAACTCTTGCTCTAACCTTTCCTTCTGCTTTCCTTGCAGGGTTCAGGAGCTCCGGAGTGTAGACGGGCGTGGCTGAAGACTGGAAGCTGCTGCAGGCACGGTGAGCGTTATGCTGCTACTGCAGAATAACACGAAGCACGTGTGGCTGTCCGGGCGTGGCTTAAATAGCTTTGGAAGAAGTCCCAGGTAAGTATTCTTCCACTGCCCCACCCAGGTAAGGAAATAGTCCCTGCATTAAAATAGTCCCTCCTAAGCCTCATTTGGCTTAGGTCTTCATGCAGCATGGTCTGCATCAGGTGAGTAAGCAGCATGGTCTGCTTTAGGTAAGTTATCATTAATGAGCCTGGCGCCTATGGCGCCAGGACTGACTTTGTCCTTATGAGCCTGGCGCCAAAGGCGCCAGGACTGCACCCAAACAGCCCCTAACTGGGGCTTTTGGGCATGCTCCAAATGGCGTGATGCCTGCTTCCGGGGCTGCTGGGCCTGGTCTGGTTTCCCGGGGGCAGGCATCATGACAAAGGCTGGATCATCAGTTAAGGCTTTTCCTTTATAAAGGAGATGCTTAAGAATCTTTCAATATTCATTTTTTCCAACAAAATGGAGAGGTCTGCTGTCCGTTTGGCAGCCGGGTCAGAATTTTTGGGTAATCCTGTCATTTTATTAGGGTTGATGCTTTCCAGGTTTAATATCAAAATGTCAGAATTGTGTATAGTTTCACTTGTTAAAATACATGGCTCATTCCTAGAGCTCAAGGGACTTTCCGGAGAGGCCTGAGGCAATCTTATTTGTGCCGGTGTGTGAGGGCCAACTTTGGGGTTTTGCATAGACGGTTCAGGATGCACTGATCCTATTTTAACCTGAAGGCGCAATATGGCCCCCGCCGGGTTATTTAAAAGAAGTGAACTAACCAGCCCGACTTCATTCAATTGTTCTTGAGGACAGTCCCTCATGTCCCACTCCCCGGACCAATTGGTACCATTCCACCCATTATCTTCTCGCTGAGCGCTAAACAGCTGCTTTTCATGCTCATTCCCCGATCACCCTTCTTCCCCAAGTCCACGGATCCACTGATCATACTCACCACACTTAAAGTGGAAGTTTGAGACACTACAGGGCCAAGAGTACACAATGAACTCCCAGAGGGGGCAGGGGATGCAGGGGGGTTTTGCTACATGCATTCAGACCCCAGCAGCTACACACAGTCTCAAATGTAGCCTCTTTCTGGCACCTGCCTGCGGGTTAGTCTCCATTTGCTGAGCAGAATATTGATATCAGGGGGTGTCTCTCACCCTCGCTAACACCCGCAAACACCACTTTGCACCACTTAGCCAGTTATGCTAATGAAGACATACTAATTTGCCCCAGCAACACATTATGCCGACTTCTCACTGCACTCAGCTTTTTCACTGGTTTCTGTGATTATTTTCAAAAAGCAGTGAGTGGTGACTAAGGCCACAAAAAGAAAGTTGAATGAGTGTAGCCAGGAACCCACCATAAACCCAAAACAATCATGCCCTTAACCTGGGTGGGCTTCTAATTAGTAACCTGGTATCAGCGTTTAGCAGCACTCCCTGGTTACGTTTTTAATAAAAATTAAGGGCAGGAAAGAAATCAGTGTAGTTTAAAAATAAGGCTTGCCCATTGGTATGCACGTTCAGCTCTCGTGCCCAGCCAATCGATTTTATTTTGAGGAAAATATATTTGCACAAGAGGAAATGTACGTGCACAGCTACACGGGGGTAAAGCATGCAAACTGGGAATAACAGACTTAAAGGCTAATTCATAGAATCCAGCGCACAAGTAGCGCACGCGGCTGGCGCACAGCGTGCGCCTGCGATAGTCTGCGCCAGGCACGTGCGCTAAAACAGATTTCCGCGCACAGCGTATTCATGGATTTCAAGCTCCCAAAACAGCCGTGGCGCAGAGAATCGCAGCGAGCCTGCAGCAGCGCCAGTAACGCCCCCAAGAACGCCCTCGCGCACGGAAAAGCCATCAAAAGCGCTAAATCATCGCTAAGGCTGCGCTAACCCCGGACCACTTCACAGGGCAGCAAACAAGGAAAGCAAAGCGGGCAATCTCCAAATCAGGAGTACGCGGGAAGTACTACACGCGACTAGGCAGGGAACGTGAATCACAGGGGTACGCGGGAATCATCACACGCGAACAGCCAGGGTGCGTGTATTACAGGGGTAGCGGGAAGTCCAACACGCGATGGCCAGGGAACGTGTATTACAGGGGGACGCGTGAAGTAGAACACGCGATAGCCAGGGAACGTGCATCACAGGGGTACGCGGGAATCATCACACGCGAACAGCCAGGGTGCGTGTATTACAGGGGTAGCGGGAAGTTCAACACGCGATGGCCAGGGAACGTGTATTACAGGGGACGCGTGAAGTAGAACACGCGATAGGCCAGGGAACGTGTATCACAGGGGTACGCGGGAATCATCACACGCGAACAGCCAGGGTGCGTGTATACAGGGTAGCGGGAAGTTCAACACGCGATGGCCAGGGAACGTGTATTACAGGGGACGCGTGAAGTAGAACACGCGATAGGCCAGGGAACGTGCATCACAGGGGTACGCGGGAATCATCACACGCGAACAGCCAGGGTGCGTGTATTACAGGGGTAGCGGGAAGTTCAACACGCGATGGGCCAGGGAACGTGTATTACAGGGGACGCGTGAAGTAGAACACGCGATAGGCCAGGGAACGTGTATCACAGGGTACGCGGGAATCATCACACGCGAACAGGCAGGTGCGTATTACAGGGTAGCGGAAGTTCAACACGCGATTGGCCAGGGTACGTGTATCACAGGGGCGTGGAATTATCACATGCGAATAGGCTGGGTGGGCCCCACAGGTGACCCTGTACACCCTCCACGGCCCCTGCAGGCAGCCCACAAAACAGTGGACTACCCTGCACACCTGATCATGTCCCCCTGCACCCCCATCCACCAGGGGCACCCTCCACCAGGCCCCCACCCATGTCTCCCACCACCCCCACCCCCCAGCAGTGCAGGGGCACCTGCCATCAGGCCCCACCCATGTCTCCCACCACCCCCACCCCCATCCACCAGGGCACCCTCCACCAGGCCCCACCAT
Source organism: Ambystoma mexicanum (assembly GCA_002915635.3). NCBI lineage: Eukaryota > Metazoa > Chordata > Amphibia > Caudata > Ambystomatidae > Ambystoma > Ambystoma mexicanum. The sequence goes on along the minus strand of CM010932.2, from coordinate 1,525,852,583 downwards.
CCCCCACCCACCAGCACTGTGGGCACGTGGCCAGCAGGCAGTCAGGCAGCAGCCGATGGCAGGTGGGAGCGTGCTCAGGGTTCTTGGGGACTTAAATTTGGCCTCCTGGCCAGGAGCGTGGTCTTTCGTGTTAGAACGCGTGGACAGCCTGATAGGGAGTGAATGTGCACCTGAAAACCCCACACTCATCGCGCGAAAACCCGTCACCAGCATATGTGCGTCAATAGTACCTGCACGTGCAGTGTCAAAGCGTGTGATTGGTGAAAAGTGAGACACGCAGGAGTGTCGAAGCGCGTGATTGGTGAAAAAGGATCACATGCAGGAGTGACAAAGCGTGTGATTGGTGAAAAGTGAGCTACACGCAGGAGTGTCGAAGCGCGTGATTGGTGAAAAAGGATCCACATGCAGGAGTGACAAAGCGTGTGATTGGTGAAAAGATACCTACACGCAGGAGTGCCAAAGCGTGTGATTGGTGAAAATGGGCCAAGCACGTACACGCCGTAAGTGACGATGTACGTGTGGGCCTGTATAAAAGGTAGTGTTGAACACAATTTCCTTGTACGTGCTTTTCGTGGAGAGCGAGGGAATTCGGTACTCTTGTCGTTTCACACGCGATTTACTTCACGGCGTTTCCAGTTCGTACTCCCTGTTACCTCTGACAGCTCTTTCTCTTTTCCTCTTGTACTGGTTCCTGGCCTGTTCCTCAAACAGTGTCCCTTCTACAGTTGTCCTGTCTCCTCAGACAGCGTACACATCTTCTTTTGGCGGGGTGTTCCAACCAAACGCTATTTTTCACGCTCTTTACCTGGCAGACGGTGAGTCACGCACGTATCTAACATCTGTGCTTGCCCCGTGTGTAGCCTACCCCTTCAGAGGTCAATCTAGGCTGCGTGTGACACGCATACGTTCATTGTGTTACTGGATGCCACAGCGTAGTGCAGGGTTTTCCATCAGCACACGTGGTCTAGGAGGGTATTGTGCACGTTCCTTAACTTTTTGGGTGCCTGTGCGTTGCGTGACCCGTCATCTTTCCCCAGGGGTGTCATATAGCCTTGCCACTGCACTAGGGTACGAATACCATCTGGTACCCAACCCTTTGACACCCAATTGCCCAGGACAATTGTGCACACCCACTCCCATACGCACAATAACATCAGTGCCATGGTTGGGAGGCGTGCAAGCCGTAAGGGTGGCAAAGGTGGCCGAGCACACACGGGTGGCCGTGGAGGATCAACTAGGGACGTTGGTTGTGACTTGCAGGGTGCCCCTGTCCCCCCCAGTCTGGAGGACCAGTCAGGGACACCCATGCCCCCCCCCCCAGTTGAGGGTCATGTGGCTGATACCAACCCTGATCAGCCCTTGTCGGACCAGGCCATTGTGGCACCAGACCTGTCCGAGGGTGATCCCATCGCTGACATCCAGGTCAGCAGTCCACTGCACGTGCACCGGTGCACATTGGTGTCATCAGGGCACGCGCATCTATGCCAGATAGGTCATCTGCTGGCCCCCGTAGCCAGGGTGTGCTCCATCCACCCACCTCTCATACACCCTGCCAAGACTGTGTCGGTCCTAGTTCATGCACCTCAGATCAGGCCTGACCCCATCCCACTACCCCAATGCCTGCACCTACTCCCATGCTGAGTGTGCAATCCCACACACCCAGTACTGAGTCCACCACGGCTCCTGCCCCTAGTGTCCACAGCGGCGTAGGACACTCTGGATCCCCACCCCCTTCCAAGCGCAAGAGGAAGAGTGCACGTCCGCACAGGCTGATGCCCCAGGCACGGCTGCACAGTCCGGCCCATCAAGGAAGCAAGCTTCACAGACGCCGAACTGAATGCACTTGTTCAGTATGTGTCAGATCATGATAGGGAAATGGTCATCGTTGCAGGGTCCAAGACCACACATGCCAGACGCCAGGCACACTGGCAGACCATTGCTGACAGAATAAGTGCCCTTGGAGTAGTGAGGCGCACAGCTAGTGATTGCCAGAAGCGCTGGAATGACCTTAAGCGCAGGGCAAAGGATAAGCTGGCCTCAAGTCATGCCGCAACCTTGGTGACTGGAGGTGGGTCCCCAGCACAGGATATAGAACTCACACCACACGAGTCTGTAGCTGGATCCTACGTCACCGAGGGACAACTCCAAGGTGTGGGAGACCTCCCTGATTACGAGGCATCATCCGGTGAGTGCACATGCATGTGTGTATCATCCCTGTGCATGTTGTGTGTGTGAAGCATTCATGTTGGGTGCCTGTCAAGGGGGTGTGTGGCAGAGTTGATAGTGGCACCCATGTGCCTCATCCAGTATGTTCAGTGCAACACCATCTGGCCACAGCACTATCCCTACTGGCAACAGTGCACATATGGGCCAACACCATGGAAGTTGCCCTTGATTAGTAATTTTGTCACTACATTGTTGCTCATACTCCCCTGTCTATTCATCTGATGTCTTACATACCATTCCTCTCCTTTCCCCCAGCCATTCAAGTATCATCTTCACATGCCTGACATGCAATGATACCACATGCTAATGCGTCCTCTGTATATAAATGCCTACCAACATGCAGTCATAATGTGGATGTAGCCTTGAGATCCACCTCCTTCCTGGGTCCTTTGGTACCGTCTGGTTCGAGCCCCATTCCCTCACACTCCATGCTGCTCTTCATGGTCTATCTTCCATGACTTCTACAGTTCAGACCATCGTGCCCTACGCACGACACCTGCTTGCCAAAAGTCAAATGAGGGCAGCCTGCCTCCAATGCGACCCACCTATTGCTGACCAGTGCATCTGAGCCTACTCTAAGCTAACTCTCACTGACATCTGCTCATACATGCCTTTGCCTGTCCCATAGACCCTTCACATGGTCCCTGTCCTCTCTCCTTGCTCCTCTTCCACCATCATAGGTGGGACCCGTTGGGGTGTACACCTGGCCTCCTTCCAATCCTCAGATACCACTAATGATGTGCATGGTAATGGGAGCGTCTCAGTCCAAGGCCCTTAGGCCAACCTCAATCTCCTTGAGAAATGCTACCCACATCTCATCAACTTCCTTACCTCTCCTGCTGTCCCCCCTCCTCTCTCCTCATCAATCCTGCACTGCCTCCCTGCACCCTCCCATGAACCTTCTCCGCCTCCCACTCCAACTCCTACACATGCGGCACCTCTGATCTCTAGCACTCCCCGTAAGTCCTACAAGGCTGTCAACCTCCTCCACAATTACACTCCTTTCACTGCGGCTGCATCAGGCATTCCTCCGATAACTGTCACTTACATGAGGTTATGCACCTTGACATCCTTGGTCTCATGGAAACATGTCAGACGGCCAGCTCTGTCTGCATCCTTGACCCTCTCCTTGGCCCGCCACCACTGTGCAGGGGGTGTGTGCCCTTGGCTTCCCTGAGGGTATTCCTGCCACTGTCACACCTACTTAGACCTACTCCACTCTGGAATGGCTTGTGTGAGGTTACTGTCCACCACACCTTGACATTCCAAACAGTGCGTACTGTGTCTGGGAAAACTGGTCAAATGTACTACTTCCTTTCTGAGTGTCCTCACCTCTCCTCCTCACTCATGTCCCGAGACACAGAATTCCTCATCCTTGGTGCGGTACGCATCCACCTGCATGCCTGTTGACGCCCCCACGTGACCTTTCTGTGACCTCAGCAACTCCCTCTCACCCTCTAGACTCCCGTCTGTCCCTACTCATTCTGCAGGGCACACTCTTGATGCTCTGATCTCATCTGACTTTCCCCTCTCCGTCCATCTCTGCACTCCTCTCTCCTGGAGTGATCACATTCTCCTCTCCTCCCAGCTCACCCTCAACACCCCACAGGCAAAAGCCACCCTCACCACTGTCACACACCTTCTTTGTATTCCGACCCATGAAGTGTGTGTCAGTCGAGGCTCATGCTGCCAAAATGTCCCCCCCATCCAGCTCCCCTTAGGCTCACTCCCATCCTGACAGGGCCCACTCCATGCTCCACTCCATGTCAGGTACCTGGATGTCTTAGCCACGGTCATGACCACCTGTCTGAAGCCCCATGCCAATGCAGAGTCCTGGCATGACTCGGATCTTGGGAACCCAAACCACAGGTGCCGGGTGCAGAGAGGAATGTCCTGCATCATGGCCATCCTCTGGCAAACTGGCCTGCCACATGCTCCAAAGGCAATAGCGCCTCACCCTTCTCACCAAGATGAGATCCCCAATCCAAGGGCACATATCTGCGGCATGTGACAACTCTGCAGGACACATAGAAATCTGAAAGGACCTTGCCGAGCCAGAGGCAGTGTGTACCTCCCCTGTCCCCTCCGAGCCCACAGCACAGCATGATTGTCTCTGTACCCCTATAGGCCACCCCCCCAGCACTTGTCTGCGCCTAACACCATCTGCCCTTGACGTCAAGTCCTACTTACCTTGTACAGCACTTCCAGCCGCCACTCCCCCTTGCACTTCATTGTGCCACCCACCCCTGCACTTGCGTGACATGAATGACACCAGCACCAGTAGTATTGTTGACTGGCATCCCCTTCTGCCCCACCACCCCTCAGTGCTCCGCTGCACCTACAAACATTACTTGACGGTGCTTCACGAATGCAAAATTATTCCGTTACAGGTGTTGGGAGGTGGAATCACAATGTTTACTGCATTATGTTGATCTAGACAAGGCACTGTGCATCGTTGCCAATTTGGACTAGCAGATCCATGTACAACATGTATACTAATTGATGTGACGATTGCAATGTCAGGACCAGAGTGGTTGAAATCCAAAAAAGTAGCCCTCCTCTCCCTCCTCACTTGTGGCTATGTCACATGCCATGTGTGTGATGGCATGTGCCTTTGACATGGCAATCACCGCCAATGTGTGATGGCAGTGCTAGCATCAAGGTGAGCAGGCGTTGCTGTCCAATCAGTACATAGTATGCCCTGAGCCTCCCCTACAGACCCAGTGATGGTGAATGCATAGGAGGTCTCCCAGTCATGTGGGACATGTGTCGTAGAACTACTGCCTCTGTTGTTCATCAGCCCTTGTTGCATGCCATGGTGCTAATGCCTGTTTCCATTTTTCTCTTTCATGTCTTTGCAGGGGACGAAGCACTTGTTGATGCTGGGGATGTGGTGGTGGAGCCGTCCAGAGGGCAACCGGGCCGACCTCCACAAGTGAGGGACGTGGTGTGTTTGTGGGTGAAAACCACAAGTGCTGCAGGTCGTGCTGTCGAGGGGTGTCTCTGGGGGTTCCTCCCCGAGCAGTATTCAGGTGTAGACTCGGAGGATGACACCTATGTGCAGTCGCAGGTGAGTGTTCTTGGAGAGAATCTCCTCTGTCCGACCCACCTGCAGCCGGCCATTGCCCTCAATGGGATGTCAGTGTCGGCAGATCAGCCTCCGGTGGTTACGGATGCAGGGCCACACCACACAATCTCTGATCCTGTTCCTGGGGCTGCAGATCAGAGAGGGAATGCAGTCCTGCAGCCTGAGGCCTTGCCGGCACAGCAAGGCGCAGTCCGCCTTGCCCCAGGCAGGTGTGGTGCCCGTCAACGTGGTGGCCGTATGCCACCTGGCAATACCGTTTGGAGCAATCCATCTACGGTATGGCCACCCAACAGGCAGCATCATCCGAGATGATTGCACAGGCCATGGATAGGGTGGCCACTTCCATTGTCCCCCAGAAAGGCTGATGGAGCGACTGGGCAGGCTACAGAGTCCATCTGCCAGGCACACAGGGAGGATATGTTGGCGTCCAACATGGACAGGCGGGCGGCACTGGCGACTCTGCGGGAATCACTTTCCATGGAGTCCCAGCGCCACAGGGAAGGCCTGAGGGAAGAACTCCGTCACCTCAGGTCGACCCTGTTAGAGCTTGAGGCTTCATCCCATAGAAGGACAGAGGAGCAGCTGGAGCGTCTGACACGGACGCTCTCGGCCGAGATGCAGGCAACTCGTGCGGAGGTCAGGTCATCCCGGAAGTTACTGCATGGGGACCTCCGCATGATTATAACCCAGAACCAGAACTACCAGACCCGCCTGCTTGCAGCCATGGAGGAGCAAACTCGTGCTTTGCGTGGGCTGCCTCCCATTGTCACACCATCTTCTGAGGCAGCTCCCCCACCTCCTGAGTCAGCTGCAGGGTCTGGCCAGAGCGATAGCGACTCATCTCCCACAACAGAGTAGCGTGTGGCCACGAGCCTATGGGGTGTTTTAGTTTCCCATGATCCACACAGGTGGATTGTGGTGCATCCTGTCCTCGGACCTCATAGGTGCCCCCCCCCCCGCCGGCCCTTTCATGGCCATTTTTTCTCTTTTTCATTTTTATTTTGCAAGAGTGTTGCCTTGTGTGGGTACCTGGGCATACACTGTATTGTGGCTGGGCACATGCAGGCTTGTCCTGAGTTTGGTTTCGATGCTTGGGTAGCAGACATCCACACCCCTCCTGCTTCCGTTTCCATGGGCTTGCAAAGGGTGTGCCCAAGTGACAGCAAATTACACGGTGACATTGGACTCCCATGAGCTGTTGGCCGTCCATAGTCAATACTGTGTAGACATTCATAGTGTTCATTGTTGTTGCACCTAACTATGCATGATGGTTTGATATGTGCCTCTACTTACATATGTTGCTCATGTTTTGCAGGTATTTCACACAGATCTTCACAAGGGCATACTCTCTGGAGTCAGACTACAGTCGGTAGATGTGCACTGACACTTTTGCATGGCGCCATCACTGTACATCTGGACGGTGAGGACATACCAGCAGAATCAGGTAATGAGACTACCATTGATTACATGCAATGTGTCTTGTTTGGGTGGGCTTCAGGGTGGGTTGGTGTGTAATTTGATAGAAATTACTCTTACACAGGTGTGTAGTAGTGGCTCCAGGGCGGTTAGCTGCTCAAGTGGGCTATGTTCCATTTGGGCACTGCTATTTGTGACACTGGTGTCATGTTGTGATGGCCAGTTTGTTTGCTGTCACATACCATGACATGGTGTCCTCAGTGGCGGGACTGTGAAGGGATGGGTGACATGGCAATGTTGTCATGTAGTGAATCGCCTGTGGCAATGCATATTAGATTGATGGAGTTGTGTCTTTGCGTTGTGATGCATTGCTGGTGTATGTGTAGCTAGGGGTGCACACATAGTGACACTTCCATGTTAACAATCTCAGGCTGATGTGTATCTGACAGTTTATTGTCAAGTAATTTTCAGACATTGTCAGGTAGGTCATCATTGATTGTCAGATGGTATGTGCCAGAGCAGTGTGCACTAGCCAGCACTGTGATTCCTAGGTGAAGAAGTTGGCCACCAGTTGCGTACGGGCTGCCTCCCCCCGTGCCCTTTCCCCTCCCATGCGCAGCGGCTGTGCATGTGGTTGGGATGTGGGGCCACCACCATGTCCACGGCCAGGCCCCGCGTGTTGCAACGTTGTGCAGGACACATGCTGCCACTATGATCCTGCACACTATTCGGGGAGCATATAACAGCTGCCGCCAGAACGGTCAAGGGAGCGAAAGCGTGACTTGAGCACTCCGAATGTGCGCTATGCCCCGTGTTGCAATGTGGGCTGTGTTGTACCTTACCTGGGGTGGCGTGGTGGGTTCCGGATTGGGGTCATCATGTGGGGCTGATAGGGTAGGCACTGTCCCCTGCGGAGGTGGTGATGGTATCATTAGTGGTGTTGTGTCATGACCCAGTATCTGACATGCATGCATGTGCAGTGGCATTCATGCTCACCAAGCAGCCATGTATCTCCATGCTGGCCAGCCTCTAGTCCCGGCATAGGGTAGACATTCTGTAGATGAAGCTGTCGTGGGTGGACCCGGGATAGTTGGCATATACTGATGTGATGATTCCCTTGGCATTGCATACAACTTGCACGTTGATGGAATGCCAGTGCTTGCGGTTTCTATAGATGTGCTCTGTTGCCCTGGGTGGACGTAGAGCCACATGTGTGCAGTCAATTGCACCAAGCACTTTGGGAATTGAGCCACACCATAGAATTCCTGGATGCACGTCCGCCTTTCTGCATGAGTCCTGGGGAGATATATGTGCCTGCGGACTGATGGCCGTGCAGTGATGATGTTCAAGACCTGGTGTAGGCAGCGTGACTGCGTGGCCTGTGACACCACCCACTATGGCACTTGTCCGCTGAAATGATCCAGTGGCTAAGAAGTGCAGTACATTGAGGACCTTCTCCAGGGGCTGAGTGCTTGGGAGCACAGGGTGGGTGATGTGAGGTCATCCTCCCACTCACTCACCAGGTCCAGTATGATGTGTGGTGGAAACCTGTACTCCCATACACCTGGTCATCAGGCATCCCGAAAAGGCTGGTTCTGGGTGTGAATATTCTGGCCCTGACTTCTCTCCTCCTCCTTTGGTAGCCACTGCCACTGCTGCTAGGAACGGTATGTTCATCCT
>CM010932.2:1525714135-1525844153 GCA_002915635.3 Ambystoma mexicanum | reverse complement strand
GCAGAAAAACGGCCTTCAGGGCAGGAGCATGGTCTTCAGTGTGTTGTCACGTGGCCAGCTTGATACAGAGTGTTTTAGCATGTGAAAAAAGTGCACGTCAGTGTGTAATTCGAGGAAAGGCCCTTAGCTCATAAGCGCGTCTGTGACGTTACACGCACGGGCGTTTCCCTTGTGACGGGGCATAGTGAAACACCACGTCAAAAAATAGCACGTCCGCGTGTTAATGCGTGTAAACCGAGAAAAGAGCCTAAGCACGTAAGTGAAGTGACGCACACGGGCGTTTCCCTCAGCACGGGTTAAAGGTGAGCGGGTCCAGAAGTTCGGTGTACGTGCTTTTTGTGGAGACTGATGTGTGTGTTGCTACTTCGTGTTGTTTCACGCACCATCACAACTTCACAGCGGATCAAGGAGGTATCTCTCCTTTTTTGTCAGGGGTATTGGCTATGCGTGTTTTTCATTATCACGCTAGTCTAATGGTGAGTCACGCACGCTATTTTTCCCACTGCGGGTGCCCCTATGTATCGCGTACCCATTTTCGAGGTCTTTGTAGCCTGCGTGTCCCACGCGTATGTGTTTTCGTGTCCTTGGGTGCCACCGCGGACTGTGGGAGGTTAATTCCACACATGTGGGCTACCGGGGTGCATGCAGGTTTTACTGCAGTTTTGGAGTGCTAGAGGGTTGCGTGACCCGTCTCTTCATCACCGGGGTCACATACAGCCTTGCAGGTGCAGGGGTGCTTTTAACATCATGTATCCCACCCCCTTCACCCCAATTGCCCAGGACAATTGTCATGTACACCTCCCATTGGCACTACTACCTCTGTGCCGGCACTACTCCATCTGCGCCATGGTTGGTAGGTCACGAAAGGTGAGGGGCGCCCCAGCTGGGCATACTCCTCGTGGCGGGCGTGGTCAGGGACGTGGCCGGGGTGACCAGGGAGTAGGGGGACTTCAGGGTGTCCAGGGTGGATGCAGAAGGGGAAGTGGCAGGGGTGCGGCAGCTTGTGACGATGTTGTGCAACGTGTTGGTGCAGTCATGCCACCACCCCTTGCGGCTCCGGGGATGCAGTTCTTGCATCTGGCACTGGCGCCCATGTGACCCGGCAGTCCGTTTTATCGACTGCCACGGGCCAAAGGGTAGTGGTGGCTGCAGGTGCAGGTTCGGCCACCACCACCCAGGCTCAGGGTCTGCCAGCGCAGGCTGCGTTGGCACGTTGATGAGTCATGTAAGATTTACAGGTGGTCAGGAGGCACACCGTAGGTGCACGCAGGCTGCCCAGACAGAGCACGTGTCCTGGGCAGTAATCCATCTGCTGCCCCGACCAGCCGGGTGTTGGCAACTGCAGGGGCAGATGCAGCCAACACAACCCTGGTTGTGAGTCTACCAACCAGGACAGTCCTGGTCAATGACCCTGGCCCAGCGGATGTTGCTGTGCAGGGTCCATTCCAGGGCACCCAGCAGCCACTGACGCAAGTCAGGGCCTCACTCCATGTTCCACCTGCCACTCCCTCTGCTCATTCCACCAGTGCCACTGCCTATACTGATCAGGGTGGCATTTGCCAGCCAGGGTCCGGACCAGCGTCCAAGAGGAGGAAGGTTGCACCTGCAGTACAGGCTGGACCCCAGGCACAGCTACGGCCTCCTGCACATTGAGGAAGAAGCCTTTCTGCAAGCAGGAACTGGACTACCTCGTGGACTACGTGCGGGACCACAACCGTGACATGCTAGTGGGACAAATTGTCAGACTACAGCTGCCCATCGTGATACCCACTGGAAGCAAGTTGCGGAAGATGTGAGTGCATTCGGCCATGAGGTGCGCACAGCCCAAGAGTGCAAAAAGCATTGGAATGACCTCAAACGCAGCGCTAAGGCGAAGCGTGCCTCAAATTACAACATGACTCTGGTGACTGGCAGTGGGCCGGCACCTGAGGAGGTAGACCTCACTCCGCACGAGTCACTCGTTGCAGAGTTCATACCACCAGAATTGGTCAAAGGAGTGGGAGAGATGCAGGACTTTGATGCCCAGTCCAGTGAGTGTTGCTGCGTGTTTGTCGAGGCCATGGTTGTTTTACTTGTGTCATGTGTTGGGCATGACTGCCACTACATGTTATGTGTACATGGTTCTCATGGGTGTCCTGTCAAAGATTCAACACCAAAAGGATTGAATGATGAAAGGGTCGAGGTAATTGGACTTAAGACAAAAGGGTCGAAATTCTCAGACAGAATATATATGATAATGGTTTTGTGTAGTTAAAAATAAAAGTGGTTTATGCTACAGTAAACCTGGGTTGGGGGGGTGTCTTGATATGGGCAAAATCTTCCTCGGGGCCAGCCCTTTGAGAGCAAAAAATACCCAATTCAGCCCAAAATACAGTTCTATTGTGCTGAGCAGTGATCTCATGCTAGTGACAAATGACACCTTCAATAAGTTTTAGTATTTATTCTAAACAGTGAATTTCATATACATTTGGGATTCAAGTTAGAGAGATTACAAAGCACAAAAACTTAGAGAATGCAAAATATAGAGAAACATAGAACTTAGATAAACATAGAGAAAACATAGAGAAACACAGTCTTACGCCCCTTCAATCAGCACTGGGAGACCCTGGCCCTCATAAGCTAGCTGTAACAAGCCCCGCTCAGAGGACAGCGCTGTTGGGTGCCGTCAGAGCTCCAAATTCCGGGCACTTGATCTTGCTCGAACCAAGTCCACAGGACGATCTCCCCCCGAGTCATGTGAGCATGCATATTTTATAATCTCGTGCTGCCCGTCCATGACGCACAGTTCCAGAACTTTCCCTGTGCAAAATATAGGCTGGCTCATGGAAAAAACCCAACTCTGTTAATTTCCACTGCTCCTTCTTCTGAGCCCCTCCCTGGCTCCCATCTGCGCAAAAGCTCAGGAATGTCTTATCAGTGCCTTCCCAGAGAAAAGGAGATTACCTTGGGGCCATGCAGGGCTACCGTTAGTGAGGCAGAATATTCTAAGGGAAGCAGGGATGTATTAACCCCATCTGCAAGCTCTAAAAGGCATGCACTCATAGCTTAGTGTTCATAGCGCTTAAGACTGGCTATCTAAGCGCTATATAGGTGCCATAATGTTCCAAACACTCCAAAAATGTCTATTAGCTACAGAGCTAGGGTCCTCTCCCTGCCTGTCTATCAACAATGCATAATGTGACCTATCACTCATACTAGGCCTGCAATTCCTTGTAGCTCACTACTGCATAATGGAAGTGCTACAACAGACTACTGTCAGCATTTTTAGCACATACTTTGAATACACTATTGGCTTTCAGCGGCTAATGCTGTCATCTAAAGCCCTGATTGGCATGGTTGCAATTTTGTGTATCACTACAGGGGGACCCCCAAACTATTGGCCCCAAAAAATCGACCCTTTGGTTTTTTGGTCCTTTTGTTTCAACCCTTTAGTCATTCGATCATTTGCATTCGAACATTTGACCTAGAACCGTTTTCATGTGCAAGTCATGCAATGCTTCACTGATGCGTGCCTGCTGTGCAGGATGGTGGACATGTTGAGCAGACAGGGACTGTCCTCATCACCACACTTGCACCATACTCACATGCTAGTCACCCGGATGCCACTCTGGTCCGTGTTCCAGCTCACTGGCACTTCTGCATGTAGCCTGGGGTGTCCTTCCTCTCAGCACTGGGACTATGTCATTGCATGACTGACGTGCATGTGTCCCCTGCCTGCATGCGGGTACTCCACATAGGCATGCTCCCTTGCCCCTCCACCCCCCCTGCAGCCCAATTTCACCATTGCACTGTTGTGCATCATTTTGTGGTACTGCAATGGCCTGTTCAAGCCTCCTGTGTACATGCTAACTTCCACCAGCCAACCTGACAGACACATGCAGTGGGGTACATCCTCTGTGCTTGATGCAGGGGGTCTCACTTGGACTGTGCAGATGGCAGATGCTCCGCAGGGACCTGATTGCCCATTCATGCTCCATGTGCATTCCATGCGTCCCCTTATGTGTCCTTGACTGGATGCTCATTGTAGCACGTGTCCAGGGTGGCCGACATTTCATGCCATTCCACCATCCATCCCATGGCCACTCTGGCCCAGTCCTGCATCACATACATGTTTAGGGTGTTAAAGTCTGTGTGGGGCACAGTCCTCCCCCAGTTTCAGGCCCACTGACTCTGTCCAACTGGTGTAGTGGGTGTTGCACACATGGGTGTACTACTGAGGGTACGTCATGCGTCCTGCTTACTGTTCCATCATCATCTGCTGTGTTGTCAGTTGACTTATATGATGCCATTGATGCTAGTCAACACTATGTGCCAATACACAGGTCTCTGGTCACCCTTTTGCTACCATGCAAGGCATCCTGCATTTTCACTGAGGGGGAGGGGTTTGCTTGGTGCCATGCAACCCATTGCATGCACATTGCACGTGATGCCTGAACTTGCCCTTCCACTGCCTTCACGTTTTTTGATACGCATCATGAAGTACTTGTTCATGTAGATAGTGAGTAATGTACACATGTTCTGCACTGCATCAACCCACTTCTGAGCCGTGTAACACCGTTCTACATGCCTACTCACTGATGCAATGTCAAATTGACCAGGCATGCATGGCAGGTTCTCTTTTGTGTGTGACATGTCTGCTTCATGTGTTGGCTGTCTGTGTGATGTCTATGTGTGTGTGTGCTATGTGCTTCTAACATGTGTACTAATGTTTTTTTCTCTCCACTTTTCAGATGATGCCGCAATGGAGCCAGAGGATGGTGTTGTCATGCCAGGCACAGGGTTGTTATCACAACTGCAACCCGGCACAAGTGGGGGTTGTGGGGTGTTAGACCACGAGAACCCACATGTGCTACCAACCATCTTGTCTTTGGCTGGCAATGTGTCCAGCCCAGAAGACCACTCTGACGGTCATGTCGAGTGGGATGTGTATCAGGTCCATACGTCAGGGGTGAGTGATTCTCATGTGGACACTCCTCTATCTGTGACACCTACACTGAGGGGCCAGACAGTGGTGGGACCTCCGCATGTGGTGGATCGGGATGCAGGGTCACCCTCCACACCAGTCGCTCATGTGCCTGGGGCATCCCGTAGATGGGGGCATGTAGTCGTGCAGCTGCGGGCGGTGCCAACCCAACGAGGACGGCGGTCCTTGGGTCCCGCAGGTGTCAAGACCAGCAACACGGTGGCCGCATGCCACTGAGGTATATTGAGTGGGAGCAAGACATGACTGCCAATTCAGAACAGCAAGGGGCAGCACTTGATAACATTGCTGTGAGCATGGAACATATGGCCCAATCCATGCTCCCCCCTTCTCCAGCAGCAGGCGGCGCAGTCCACGGCCCGCTCGCTCAGGCTGGGCATGGCGGCCTCAGACAGGGCACGCGAGGCTGAAATGTTGTCTTTGCGTCAAGCTATTGCTGCTCACGCAGAGGCAGATATGGAGGCCCTGAGGACTGAGAATGAGTCCCTCAGATCTACTCTGGGTGTCCTCTTGACGTCCCAGAACGTGCGGTCAGAGGAGAGGTTTGAGCAGCTTGAGCATACCATCTCAGCTGAGCTACGTGCTTGCCGGCAGGTGCATCAGTTGTCCAGCCAGACCACGCAGGAAGAACTCTGTGTTACAAGTGTTACATGTGTTACCTTGCAAGAGGAAGCACGTGTATCACGGGAGGTTCTGCATGCAGACCTGTGTGTCATTGCTGCACATAACCAGGCTCACCCATCCGGCAGACATGCTGCCGACGAGGGGCAAGCTGCAGCTAGGCGTGGTCAGGCTTCTGTGCAACGTCCTCCTTTTCAGGATGAGCCAGACTCGGCCAACGAGATATCTCCCACACAGGTCGTGGCGTGCAGGCGTTGAGCCCATGGAGGTTTTTTTTTGTCTCAACATCATCGCATGAGGGTGTTGAGGTGCGCCCTGTACCTCCCCCCTCCTGGGTGCCTCCCCCACCCCCCGGGTCGTATGTGGCCATTTTTGATTTTTGCTTTTAGTTTAGTTGGTTAATATTAACTATTTGATAGTTATTTTAATTAGGTTATGTAGGTTTTTCATTGTTAGTTCAATTAGTTAATATAGTTTAATATTGTTTGTCTATTGTGCATTCATGTGACAGTGTGGTGCTTTGTGGCTTTTGAAAGCATCCACTGTCTGTTCCAGCTGGGCCCTTCAAGCTTGTCTCATGTATGTGTTTGCAGCTTGGGGTCCTGACTCACAAAGGCCACTCCTGTTTCCCTTATCCATGGGCTTGCTAGGATGGTTCGGTGTAACAAAATTTTACACAAGGGCTTTGGACTTTCTTTATAACTGTGGCCTGTCTGCTGCTGTACTACTTGTGTTAACACCCCAGTTGGGGATTGGTTGCGTTTTATCCACCCCATGTCTGTGATCAATTTGGGGAGTACGTGATTGATGTCTCCATTAATTGATGTGGATTGTGATGTATGTTAATTTGCCTGTATATGTGCTTGATGCACTTCATGCTGTAGACAGTAGCCTGCATCCTTGGCCTGTCAAAGTGACACTGATGGTGGGAGGAGTTTGGATGTAGGTCTGTAACCTGGCCCAGTGACAACCAGCATGTAGACACACACAGAGGGAACTTTCCAGCCTTATTCATTTATTTTATGCCCTTTCTGCAGGAAGATGAGCCTCCAGACTACCTTTGCCAGCAGACACAGGGACGAGTAATCCAGAAAACTGGCCACATTCGGTGGTGCAGACATGTGGATGTGTGCACAAGCAGAAGCACAGGACTTGAGCTCAGACGGCCGACAGAAGCAGACGTGTTTCCAGGAGCTCCAGGCAAGGTGAGCAGCACAAGGGCCCACACCGCAGCGAACCTTCCACCAGGCCACTTGCACATGCATGCTAAGTAGCATCAGTGCTGGGGAGCTTGGCCAGGCATTGTTGGAGAAGCACACAGTACAGCTGACATGCGTTGAGGGCCAAATTCCAAGTGGCTTTACAAGTTGTCAGGGGCACACGCAGGGGCCATCAAACATATCCTCGAGTACCCCCTGCTCCATTGAAGCAGAGTTATTAGGGTAGTAGCGTTCCTAGCCAGAAACTGATACAGCGCACAGGTACACCCAGCGAGGCACAGACTTGTGGCCAGTGCATGTCATTTGCATGTGAAAATTGCCACGTGCACTACCTATTGAAATCTGAGGCTGCCAGAACACAACTTGTACTGAAGTTGCACCTTGCTATACGTGTATAGCAGCTCACCCAGGGACCATTGTATCATGTGTGATTCTTGACACACTGGTCTTCCATTTCCTGCGCACCCACATGCGCCTGCCTTACTGCATTGACAGTGTATGAACCATCAGGGGGCCAAGTTAACATATGGGTACAAAGCAGCAGACAGGGGTGTTTGTTTGTGGAGAAGTCACTTACTTTGGGGCATGGATGGGGTTGTGTGTGTGTGTTGTAATCACACATTCAGATTAGTAACTCACGCTCTCTTTGCAGCATTGAACTGCTCCTGTTACCGGACCTGAGAGTGCGCAGGCAGGAGGCTAGCACTCACTCCAGAGATAAGTCTCTCTTTGGCTTGCATTTGACTCATTTGGTGCAATGTGCATGATGAACATGTTTTCTGTATTGAGTATGTGTTTTTGTGAATAGTTGTATTTTGTCTACTTTCCATTGCTAATCCACATCCCCTCTCCTGCCCCTCTTTCCGGTTATCCTGAATACCAATGCCTGTCCATGCAACATATCCCTGACCCTCCTGACCCGCCGAGGTCTCAGAGGCCTGTGTAAGTTTGACCTTGCAGGCGCCCAGACCACGGAGGGGGTGGTTGGTTCGTGCCACTCCTGTGCCTGGACATCAGAGCTGTGACACTAGCCATCAGTTTTTGCATCATCATTGTATGTGATGTACCGTAAACAGTACCCATCCTGCTGGACCCTTGTTCAACTGTGCTACCTTGGTTGTTGTATCATTGTGCTTGTACATGTGCTTTGACATTCCCTGCTACTTCAAGTCATCTACTGGAGACTCTTCCAGGGTTTGTTGGTACCTACAGGCTTTTTCCATGGTTTGTGGGTTTGCCTACTTGGAGTTCTCTGCAATTTGGTATTTTTACCAGTCAAGGTGGCCTCTGAGGAGGCTGGGCCCTATTTACACGCAAGCTGGAACATGGAGACCAAGGGACAGGGTGATCCTGTAGCTTGCTAAACTTGAAGGAAGAAGGCTACATACCCCAAAGACAGTTGTTCAGAAGGTCACGGTGATGTGTTAATGGGGGAGGGCCTTTTGTTGTTGGACAGTTGGCTTGGGCTACAGTGTTTTGGGCACTCTGACATTGCAATTGTGGGGTACTATGTACATGATGTGTTGTGCTGGTCAATGCCTGTTCCTGTGTTGTCTTTACTTTTCAGGTGTCAGGGGATTGGTGTGGTTTGACATGCTGGGGTGTTGACATGGCCAATGTTCACATGTGATGTGTACAGGACACTGAGGGTCACTTAATTTCACATGCATATATTGAGCGCATGTCCCTAATGACACACACAGTTGCACAATGATCCACCACACGTATAACCACCCTTCCATGCCCACAGGTGCACACAGATTGCATTCTCAGGCCCGCAGTGTCCATGCAGCACATGATCTATTACCATTTGGGTATCCTGTACATGCATCATTTGGTTATTGATTTGATTTGTCATTTTCATGTGATGGTCGAGGTGTATCTGCAACACAATGGCTGTTCAAAGTGCTGTGTGCTGAGCAGTGTGTTGCAGTAGACACACACAGCACACGGGTTCGGGAGTCGGGATTTTGCCAAGCCCAAGGTGCATGTGAACAGGCATTCAGTGTTATGTTCAGGCTATGACTGGTGGAAAGCATTTGTGTCTGACTTTGTATGTGTGGGAGGTTGTTGGTCAGTCATTTCATCTGATTCCATGTCAGGTATCATTGTCTTGTGCCAGTTTTCATTTATGACATGTCACTTCGTATCATATTGGTCATGTGTTGGCCTTTTGCTATTGCATGCCATGTCATGGTGTGGCAGACAAGGGTGATGTGGTTTGGGTGACATACCAGGGATTGTGATGGCCTGTTTTGCAGGGGTGTGTGATACACACCTTGCATGTGTGCCTTTTGGTCACACAGGATTGGTTGGTTTGGGTAGCTAGGGATGCACACAATGTGGCACTTCCAAGGCAACATTCTCAGGGTCATAAGGTTGTAACAGTTGACTGTCTCTTTGTCATCATCGATTGTCACCTGATATGTGCCAGGCCTGTGTGCACTCCGCATGGTTGGGAGTTTAGGTGAAGAATGTGGCCAAGCTGGGTCCGGGCTGCCTCGCCACGTGCCCTGTACCCTCCCATGGGCAGCGCCTGTGCCTGTGGTTGGGGATGTGGGGGCACCACCATGTCCACCGGTACCTGCCGCCGTGTTGCAACATTGTGCAGGACACATGCTGCCACAATGATCCTGCACACTACTGGGGGTGCATATAGTAGCTGCACACCAGAACGGTCAAGGGAGCGGAAGCGTGACTTGAGCACTCCGAATGTGCGCACCACTATGCCCCTGGTTGCAATATGGGCATCATTGTATCTTACCTGGGGTGGTGTGGTGGGGTTCCGGATTGGCGTCATCATGTGGTTGCCTAGAGGGTAGGCACTGTCCCCTGGGGAGGTGATATTAGTTGTGATTATTAGGGTTTGGGTATTTGTCTGTGTGTTACATGCATGCATTGTACTCACCTAGGAGCCATGTGTCGCCATGCTTCCCAGCTTCCAGGGCCCGGCTCAGGGCGGACATTCTGTATATGAAACTGTCATGGGTGGAGCCAGGGTAGTTTTGCATAGACAGAGGTGATGATTCCTTTAGCATCACATGCAACCTGCATGTTGATGGAATGCCAGTACTTGCGGTTTCAATAGATGTGCTCAGTGGCCCTGGGTGGACGTAGGGCCACATGGGTGTAATCTATGGCACCAAGCACTTTGGGGAAGTTTGCCACCCTGTAAAAGTCCTGGACCATGGCTTTCCTTTCTACGGGTTTTCTGGGCATGTATATGTGCCCGCGGACTGAGGGGCGTGCAGTGATGATTACCAACACCTGGTGTAGGCAGCGTGACCTTCTCCAAGGGGCTCAATGCTTGGGAGCACAGGGTGGGGGATGTAAGGTCATCTTCCCACTCCCTGACGAGGTCTAGGATGATATGAGGTGGAAACCTATACCTGCCATAGACGTGGTCGTTAGGCATCCCAAAAAGGCTGGTCCGGGGAAAAAAAATGCGGGCCCTGGCTATTCTTCTCCTCCTGCGGTGTCCCACGATCAGTGCTGCGACAAATGGGGCATACATCATAGCTGTATATACATGTTTGTTTGCGCGCACTTTTATACTGTGCGCGGGGACGCTTCCGCCTACCTTCGTGTGGTGGATGTGTTGATGCCTATGCGCGTCTTTTGACGTGCGCAGGTATGTGCCGTCACACACTGGCCCACTTTGGAACTGGAGAGATTACCCAATATGAATTCATCTGAGAGGTCTGTTATGTCAGGCAGAGTGATATGCCCCCACCTAACTGAACCCTGCTAGTCTCCACTACCTATTGTGAATTCTCAATGTTTCTCTTTGGGCATGGCCCATAGGAACATATGCTGCTCACTTTGCACTTATCCTCAACACTCCATCTCACCAATACACAAACATATGCACCTTGTCATTCCTGATAAAATATCAGATAATGTTAAACTCAGGATTCAAGTCATTAAAAAAGAAACGGGGGGACTATGACATACGCAATGGGAAGTGACATGACAGGAACTGAATGTATCCTAAAATGCACATTGCATATAAACATTTGCCAAAAAAAAAAGATGCTCCGGTATTGTTGCTGACTAAGTATAAAAGGTGAGCACCTTTCGTTTCTAAGAATATGTAACAAAACATGCACTGAAGAGCAGATTACAATATAAGATATTTTACATCTGTGTGATAGAAATGTGTCTAGTTTTGTGGCTAAGTGTCTGGTCTAATTCTATTCAGTTTTGCAAACTGAAGTCTATATTTGCCTTTCTGAGTTCTCATTGCATTGTATTCAAATAAGAATGACAAAGTATTCTGCAAGAGCCGAATAGTAAGAAACTATTCGGCCGGATCTGGATAGCTCTTTTTCAGCCAGAATTCGGCCGAATACTTACTCGAAGCCAAAGTTCGGTACACCCCTACTGTAAATGCGGCATTACATGTATTAGGTCAAAATCCACGTGGCCACAGACATCTCCAGTCATGACCGAGCTCCCATGAGGACAGTTTGCACCCCCTCCCGCCACACTGTTTGCTCATTGTTCTTGAAAGTGTTGCAAAGATGTGCCTTTCATCCGAGAGGAATGTA
The DNA here is from genome assembly GCA_002915635.3 of Ambystoma mexicanum. Lineage (NCBI taxonomy): Eukaryota > Metazoa > Chordata > Amphibia > Caudata > Ambystomatidae > Ambystoma > Ambystoma mexicanum. The sequence continues at coordinate 1,525,832,781 of CM010932.2, read as the reverse complement.
CCCGACAAGGCCGCGATCATAGGTCGATGCCTGGTGTGCATGTTATCTCACTTTGGCCAAAGAATGATTCGGCTCATTTCCGAGTGACCACGAGTTAGAGCCCATGTAACTGACTAAGCCCTAAGATCCCTGAATTCCATGACACCAGGTGCCCTATGACCACCATTCCCTAAGTAACAAGTCATGAAATGTTCAAAAAGGATGGACAGCGTGTATCATTGAACCAACAATCGTGTCATTTGTATTACGAGGTGCTGGGAGGGATACATTATAGAAATGTATGGTGTAACTAGTATTGGTTGAGTAGCCAGGTTTTTACTAGTTTTAAACAATGGAAGGAGTCTTAATTTGTAATGTTGAGTGGGAGCTCGTTCCAGAGAAGCTGCTGCCTCCTGCTCTGGAGCTTTTGAAACGGGGGACAGCGAGGAGCGATTTATTATTGGATCTGAGTGTTCTATTAGCATCTTTTTTGCTTATTGAATTATTTAGGTAGATGGGAGCTTTATTGGTGAGGCATTTGTGGGTAACACAAAGTGATTTAAAGATGATTCGGGCCTTGATGGGTAGCCAGTGAGCCTCCCTCCTGATGTTGGAGGTATGGTCGGATTTCTTGATTTCTAATGCAGATCGTAGCGCTTTGTTTTGCATAAATTGTAGTTTCCCTAGGTTGGAGTTGGAGTATGTTATAGTAGTCCAACTTAGATAGTACTAATGCTCTAGCTAGAGTAATGCAATTTGTGGGTGTGAGATACTGGCGATTTAAGGCAATCAATTTAGAAGTATAGAATGTGGATGATGATAGAGCGCTCACATGTCTGGTCATGGTTAAGTTGGCATCTAAATAAACCCCTAGGGTTGTATCCCTGTTTCTATACTGGGATCAGAGAGACATTGATGTTAATGGATGAATGAATAGTCTGAGTGGAGGGTGCTGATTTTGGATTGGGAGCCCACAATGAGAATCTCAGTTTTCTCATCGTTAAGGAGGAGGCTATTCAGAGCCATCCAATTTTGGATTATAGCAATCTTGTTGATGGTCGTCGTGTCTTGGACCTCGTCCACTGAGATCAGAATGAGGATCTGAGTGGCATGTGCGAAGTTAGTGTAGATGACAAACATGGCGTCCAGAGCCAAGAAGAGGAGCTTAGTGTAAGCATTATATAAGGTAGGCAAGAAACAGGATGCTTGGGGTACCTCAATCAGGACTGGTATGGGATTGGCAGCCTCTTTGCCAATGTTTACTCTAGACGTGCGTTCAGCTGGGAAGGATTTCACCCAGAGGGTGGCATCTTTAGAGAAGCGGAAATCAATGGCTAGAGTATTGCATACTTTATCATGGTCCACTAAATCGAAAGCAGCAGTAGTATACAGAGTTTACCTGAGTCCCTGATGGTGTCTATCTGGATTTTCAGATCAAGGAGAGCCATTTCTGTGCTGTGGTTGGGCCTAAATCCAGATTGTCTAGCTCCAAGGAGCTGGTTATGTTCAAGATGGGCTTGGATTTGATTGTGCGCTATTTTGTCAATAATCTTGAACAAAAACTGTACTGTGGTTATTTGGCGATAGTTACTGGGTACTGTTGCATCAAGAGATTTAATTTTAGTAGCTTGGTCACCCACGCTACTTTTATATCTGCTGGGACTATTTTTGTGTTAAATGAGGCGTTCACAAAGTTAGTAATAATGGGGGTGATGATTGGCGTGGAGAGTTTGACTAGATGGGCTGGGAAGTTGTCCCTTTTGTACTTGGAGGCTTTTAGTTTCGAGATGGGGTCTGCGACTGTATCTTGGGTTACTGGGGTAAAGTGGAATTGCAAGTTCGGATTTTCTTTAGTTTTATTGAGATAGGTATTTGGCACTGTTAGGCAGAATCATATGCAGTACCCTTTGGGAAGACCACACACAATTAAGACTACAAGTGTAAGTACAATTTCACCTTTGGTACAAGACTGTACTACACTGTAAAGTGGTAGCGATGGCTGAGCAGCCAGACTTATCTCAATAGTAAAGTGAGCAGTATCAGATAGTTACACAAAGGACAGCAATGTACTATGATTCAAACAAACACTGACTCAACGTTTCTGAGTAAAATATACATTTATTTAAACCATCACTTATGAAACAGTTCACTAATATAAAGCAGCAGAAAATCACAATCTTAATACACTACACTAACCCCCAATCAATTCTGTACAAGTTAGGCTCAAAATGAAGTGTGAGTAAAATGGCACTCCAGCAATTTAAAAGGGAGGAAAAGACAAGGTTATTCAAAATCAACAACACCAACAAGTGATAGGCAGGGTAATCTATAAAATGCTTACTACAACTAGGATTCAAATCAATAGGCCTGGGACAATGTTAGTGGTTCAGAGTCTTTGCAGAGGTTCACACAGTTCAGAGTAGTTCGCGGTTAAGTCTTTGCCAAGATTTCAAAACGAAGTTGGTCGGAAGAAAGGTTATTCAAAGGAGAAGAGAAGCACAAGCCTTCGGAGAGGCGAAATATTTCTAACACTTTCACCGCGGTCAGACGGAACGAACGACCGGATTTGCACAGTACCCTAAATGCAGAAGAATGCTATAGCTGAGGCGGTTGTTACTGGCAGTTCCTGCAGGCTCACGGTTCCTGAAGCGACTGTCGTGGTGACAAGAAGGAGGAAGACTGGAGGGTCCTGCACTGCATAGGGAAGAAAGAAGCCAGCAGCAGAGCAAAGCGTCAAATAAAAGGTGCGCTCCTTAAAACCCAAACAGGTTCCAATCCTCCTGGCTATCCGGTTCACTGCAGCGAGGCACAGCAAATTCAACCAGGAGAGGAAGGCTGGCGTTTGGTGTTTGGCAAGCTGGTTGGTCCCACCAAGCTCAATGAAAGAAGATTCCTTGAAGATCTTCTCTGTCATCAGATTTTCGGGCGATTCGGACCTGCAGAAGGGCTTCACCGGGATGTCCAGTAGTTGCAACAGTCATCTTCCTTCAGCTCCTCATTGGTTCTCTCGTTTCAGTGGCGGCTCTTCCTTCCAAGTCCCAGATACCTGCATTTAAGCAGGTTTCCCCCATTCACACAGCCAGGCTGTCAATCACACAGCAGGGTTTGTTTGTTTGTTTGTTTGTTTGTTTAGTAGTGTTTGTCCCGCCAGGACAGTCACCTAGCCAATCAAACAGGAGTGCGACTTGGGTCTCCAAGGAGTCCATGTACAGGGGGCCTCAAACCCCTCCCTCACATCCTGTCCACCCAGTCACTCAGGCGCCTAAGGAGGGCTTCTGTGTAGAAGCCTGCCAAAGGACGGCAAACAAAGGAACCAAATCTGGTTTGGCGCGCAGAGTGAAACACGAGAAAGACCTTGACAAAAAGAAATGGCGAATAAACCCGACCGGAACCAAGTAAGGGGTCCAGCGGATTAGAGTTTGAGGCTACCACCGTAGCCTCTAACAGTACCAAGGCTATTTTCATAGCTTGCGGTAGAAAACAAATGGTAGATACCACTGCCACCAGCCAAATCTTAGAGAAAGGGGAACAAAATAATGTTTCATGAGAATCAGACAAAAAGGGATAACTATTAATCCTTAGAGTACTCTATTGGAGGATAGGTTGTATTGGGTCTGTACATTTAAAAAGACTAATAAAGTCAATGGCAACTTTACATGTTCTGGGAGACAGCAGTCAGTCCCAGAAAATGGAGTTTAAAGTGGGAAGTCTAAAAAGACAACCCTGTGTCACTGCACTAAAGGTGCTGTCTAACACACAATAAAAAGACGATGCCTATGGAGCAGGTGAGACTCCATAGTCCATGAGCACAAAATGTACAACACACAGCAAAACACATGTAAGAGTGGGAGAAAAGGCTCACACTCTTACCAGGTGAAAAAGAGTCTGCCAGCTCTACTACCTCGAACCCTGTGGGTGGACCTACACTATTTAATCTGCCATTATCTGCGGAGCGGCCGCCGAGTGGTCGGCGAGTGGTAGTCCTGCAGTCATGGCAGGCAGGGCTGACAGGACTGCCAGGGGTTCGGACGTGACTTGCACCTCCAAAGAACACGAACAAGGGCGCTGCTTGAGGAGCGGGTGCTCAAGAATAACGCCGACGGCTGTGCCGATGGTGCTGCAGCAGGAGGAACTGGTGTAAGCACCTGAATCACCACCTGTCCTCATTTCAACGGGGATGGGGGGGGAACCACAGAAAAATCCCCCGAACTCGCACTACATGTAATAAACGCCAGAAACAGACAAAGGCCAACAGGAAGCTTGATCGATGGCTCAAACAAAATTCAAGATCAAAGGCTTAAGCCTCAAAAGGGGAGGGGACAAAATAAGCCAACATCAGCAAACAGGTCTAAGATTAACCAAGTAATTTTAAGCTCTTGAAAAAACAAAGATGTAAAAGAGTCTATAAAAATCCTCTGACTAACTTCTTCAAAACGTGTCTCCAAACTAGATACAATAAGAGATTACCTCATTCAGAAATTTCTGACATAGACATTCTAGAAGCACTTAATGAATGCATCCCTTTTGCCAAGCAGCGCCGAATAGAACATACCCCAAACAAGACACTGTCACCTCTTGAAAAAAGCCTGGAGGGTCTAACACCAAAGACACAAAAACCTCAAGAAAAAGGAGAAACAGCTCATGACCGGACCACATTATTGGGGCAAAAGCATGATTTACACTTGGGGAAGCCCCTACTCGAACGAACAGAGGAAAATGAAGCAGAGCCTCAAACAATTGTTGCCTAGATAGCCTCTGCTCTACCTTCTAATATGGATGAAACCTCTGTGGTCCCTGGCAGTAACGAACACGCCCTGACAGATCCTGTCCTACCTTCCAACATGCACATAACCTCTGTGGTCCCTGGTAGGAATGAACATCAGAGGGACAAAGGCCAGTTCCCAAATTGGAACTTAAGCCAATTAAACCAAAAAGAAACCCAGTTCCGACCATCACCTCAAGTAAAAGCGACAAGGTGATATTTGCTGGACATGTACGGTCCAAACTCCAATCGGTCACCATTCACTGTCCACAACTTAGAATCTCCTCCTAGAAGACTGTCCTCAAATCGACATCCAAACTCTCATTCGACTCGTGCTTCAGAATCTCCTACAAAGAAACCAGACTAACTCTCCATCATGTCGGCAATGACAATAGCGCTAGAACCCTTCACTAAACTTTATGAAGTGGTAGCCGACACCTTAAAAGACCATACAACTATACAAGCGATGACTCAAAGTAAGCTAATTTTCCTAGAGGCTTACGTCATGGCACTAGATTCCAAAACTAAACACTCAACAATTACGAAAGATCACCGTTTTGCATCAATTCAAACAACTAAACTGCATAAACACTTTAGAACGCAAACAACAACATGGATAGACTCAACAACCACTGACCAAAAACTCCAAGGGGAAGTCCCTACCTCAATAAAAACCCTGCGCTTGAACGTGCAAAAAAGTTCTGGAGACCATTTGGTTGCTTCACAAAGTGTAAAGGGTGGAAAAGATACCTTTGTTCCATGAACCTCCCCATAAAGATCGAAGCCCCCAAATTCAGCAACAAATGTTGATCCACAAAAGGACACCAATTAACATTTGACCTCAGAGTCTAGTACTACTAAAAGCCAAACAATGGAACTAATCTTCCAAGCCCAAGGGAGAAACACAAAAGCAGCAGGAAAAATACCACAAGGGCAAGATCGCATAACAAAAAAAAAAATGAGCACAAGCCAGACAAACCCAATTTAGTTTTACAGAAATCAATAACCAAGAAAACCAGTACCGACCGGAATTCCCCTCAGACAATAGACGAGTTCCTGAATACTGATGCTCTAATGAATCCAAGTCTGCATTTGATAGAACAAATTCTACACGAGACGAGAGAAATTAAATCATTAACCCTGTCACAAAACAACCCATTTCATGAGATAAAGGGGAAACACAGTGAATCCAGTGACAATATGACAAGTACAAGCACGGCAAACAAGCCATGCAACAACCCATTCCATGAGGGAAAGGAGCAACATGAAGAACCTAGTGACAACATGGCAAATACAAGTTCTGCATAAATCAGCCAATAAGGATTTAAGACGACATAAAAGGGCTAGCACACGTTCTGCAAACAAGCAAGTTAACAAGGACTTAAGGGGACACATGATGGCTAGCATTAGCTCAACTAATAAGACAACCAACAAGCGCATGCAGAAGTCCCCTTCCCCCTCTAGAAGGATAACGGAAATGCTGGCACCTAAACAACCTGTTAAGGTCTTCGAAAAAAGTGAAAGGAGAAGAAACATACATATGAGTCGACAAAGAAGGTACGAAGAAAGAACAAGAAGGTATTCAACCCCACAGCCGACATCTCGACACAAAAGACACCAGTCAAAAGAAACGAAACCCGTGATGATCCATTACCAATCAAACATTTTAAATTACAGTGGGAAGCCTAGAAAGTGGGAATCTGCAAAATGGAGACTACTTCTGGAACAAATAGATCAAAATGAAGACAACATTATCTTAAATAGGAGCTCTGTGCTAAGTCTCTTCAAGTATATTCCACAACTTCGCCTTTGAAATCAGAGGACCTCTTAATAGTGGAGCCTAGCCACAAGCATCAGAAAACACAAGCTTACCTCTATGTGAAACCATCAAGAGTAAAGGCTGCTTTAAGTGACAGAAAAGACGATTTCCTATGAATGGGTTTCGACCTAACGGTTTCCTCTAGAGCTGACCAAAAGATCAAAAGAACAACACGTCTAGATGACCCTCATTCCAGAACAACGTTAAATAAGAGTACAAAGAAGATTAAGGACATTAGCCACCAGACTCAAAGATTGCGTCCACCTGTACACAAAAACTTCAAGGAAAGACAAGATAAGGAAATGAAGTGGCGCCACCACTCGCTGGAATTAAGACACAGGACTTACGCAACAAACTCTGAGACAGAAACAACAAAAAAGTGTGACAATTGAAAAGGTCAACACAAAAAGATCAAATAAACATCTACACCATCAAACCAGACCTTGGACGACTCTTCTGATAGAGGAACGCTCCTGCAAAGACTGTTTTCCTGGCTTCCGAAAGCTTTGAAGACACAACAAAATAAATAGCAATTTGCCGGCACGAGAGAGACAGGGAACGAGATTTATCAATCAATGTCAACTTCCAACACAATGAAACTGTGTTCATGGAACATGCGGGGACATGCCCATCTCCAAGCACCAGGGGACATAAAACTATGCGACTACGATCTTTTATGTTTCCAAGAGACTTGGTTGACAGAATGTAAAACGCTAGAGGGCTACGTAATCGTTTTAGAACCGGCCAAAAAGGGAGCCTTAGGCAGGCCCTCATCAGGTCTATTGAAAGCGTGCAGAAACGGATGTGGAATTAAACTGGGAAAAACATTACTCAGCACTCAGGCAATTTTGATGATCAAGGCAGACTGGACTCGTCTAGATTCCTCGAAGAACATCCCTAAGCAATCATCAATAATAATTGCAAACACCTACTGGAATCCGGCACCTATGGACATCCCAAGTTACTTGGATATACTAGAGAAAGCAATTGAAGAAGCCTTGGCAGTTCATCTGATTCCATACTTTCTACTATGGAGAAAAACAACCATAACGCTTCCATCAAATCATCAGCGGTGGAAAACAGAGATGCTGCACTAGCACACTTGATGAAATCACGAGATTTGCATAACATAAATGAGACATTCCCAGACAATAAAAGAACTCCAACTTGGGAGTGTGAAGATTCTGAAGGGACAATCGATTATTTATTCGTCCCGATATCTTTACTTCATATTATACAATCATTTGAGGTTAAAAGATCCGAGGCAAGCGATCATAATCCATTGTCAATGTAATGGGCTTCTACTGCTACTCTGGTCTACAAATCACGAGCGCAGCTGGAAATTAACACACAAGGAACTCGATTAAGATTAAACGCAAACTCGATAATCGATCTAGAGACTCAATACACTGCAATGTCCCATGATGATCATTCAAACGAAACTGACTACCTTCCTCTCCTAACAGTCTACAAGAAAGCGAAGTTTCGTAAACAACAGTCAGCTGCACCACCCAGACATGTCTATGCCAAACTTCTTGCGGACAAGAAATGCGAACTGAGGAAACTCAAACAGAGAGTGAAGCAGTTGGGTGAAGAGGAAAGAGTCAGTGTGATAACTAGAGCAACAAAACAACACAAAGCTTGTGTAAGAACGTACCGACTCAACCTCTACCAACACGATGCGGAAAACATCTTAAAAGCTATGAGCAGCAACAAGTATAGAGAATTTTGGTCACTCATTAATTCAACAACCTTCTCATCAGGAAACACCATGGCTAATAACATTGGAGAGAAAACTTGGATATTACACTTTACCAACCTCTTCAAGTCCCCGCAAGAATTCGCGGCACCAGATTCAAAGGAGACATCTCAACCATGGGCAAAGTTGGATAACCAAGAAGACATCATAGACTGCATCAAAAAACGTAAGAATTCAAGAGCCCCGATGACGTAACCAACGTGGACTTAAAAGCTTGTTTTACGGAATGGTCAAGACTCCTAAGCACAATCTTCCGGAGATGTGCAGACCTAAAATCAATCCCGCCATCATGGAAAACGTCCATAATCGTCCCGATTTACAAAAAAGGAGACAGATGTGACCCCACAAACTACCGCCCTATAGACCTATAGCGCTGATGGACGTTATAGGAAAAGTCTTTGGCACCCTTCTATTAAAAAAATTCAAAAGGTGGGCCAAACAGGCTCCTTGCGACGACTTCCTACAGACAGGTTTTAAAAAGAACCTAGGAACAACGGCCAACATCTTTTTGATAAACGTGCTAAAAAACAAAGTCCTGGAAGGAGGTCCTCACATTCTTTTGGCCTTTATAGACCTGACCCAAGCTTTTGACAGAGTGGATCGATCCAATTTATGGTCCAAATGCACGGCTTGGAAATGCCCACCTAGTCTACTGGAACCAATCAAGGCGTTATACTCCAACACCAGCATAAAAGTTTGCCTAGATAAGAACAGTGTTTTATCCTCTGCAATTCCAACATGCAGAGGACTGAAACAGGGGTGTCCACTGGCCTCTTTGTTACTTGCTTACACTGGTGACCTACAAGAATCCGACTTAGAAGTACACAAGCATTCCCCCAAAAGATGAACAAAACTTTGATCACACGTTTACTGTATGCCGACGATCTGATACTACTTGATTACACCCCAGTCGGCCTTCAACGGCAACTGAATAGCCTACTCCAATACGCACAGAAAAACAACCTAGAAATCAATGAAAAAAAAGAAGTTTATGATCCTGGAAAAATCGAAGAAGAAAAAAGAGAAAATTCACCTAACTTTGAATGAAAAGTCCATCGAAAAAGTCCAAGGGCCTCATTACACGGACGGCGGTAACCATGGCGCTATTAGCGCCATGGTTGCCGCCGGTATTTTACTGAATCCGCCATGGTGAATGGCGGAATTACTGCCCTATTCCAAGGTGTGTGGGGGCGGTAATTCCCCATTCACCATGGCCCTTCCCCATTCCCATTTTTGCCCCATAGAGCTCAATGGGAATGGGGAAGGCGGTAATTACAGTACCGCAAATTGCGGTACCGTAATTACCTCGTAGTAAGGCAGTAAGGGTTTACCAGCACTGGTACCCTTACCGGTACCGGTAAAACCTTACCGCCATCCGTGTAATGAGGCCCCAAGACTTCAAATATTTGGGTGTCATGTTACTCAGCTGAAGAACTGACACAGCAATGCAAGAAGCACTTAAGGTAAAAGTAAAACAAGTAGCAACGCAAGGCAAGGCTATACATCGAATGTACGGTCGATACTCGGCAGTGCCTGTCCTTGAATTCTACAAAATAAAAGTGATCCCATCATTAACCTATGGAGCAGAAGCATGCACAAACATCCCATCGAACACCTGGCCAAAACTCAAAGCTTCATTTTGGAGGACGGTTTTGTCATTGCCAAACTCAACGCTGGTTCATTCAATCCGTCGCAAACTCAGCCTATTCTCACTTCAGGGCTCAGTAAAATACGCAACATTTATGCTCTACAGAAAGTGCCGGATGGCAGATGTCCCCTAGGTCTACAACTTAATAAATCAAGAACTGGAGAACTCCAAAAGTAAGTCACTTTGTCTATGGAAAACTAACAGCTGTCGATTTTGTACTACTCCCAACAAAAAAGAAACCATTTGTCATCTTTTGCTTCATTGTCCAGGTAACCAGATTAGAGCCCGATATCCGTGGCCGATTTTGTCGACCTTCGCTCGAATGGACGAACCAACATGCTGGGGCAAACTGATTGGCAGCGACAATACGAAGTGGCTGTTAGCTACTTACAAAATACTGCACCACATCAATTTACCAGGCAAACTGTTGGTTGATAAACATGCGCTTACCCTTCAGATCTGAAGACGAAACCATTACTCAGCGAGAAATGTGGAACTTTTTACTCAACTTTTTCAGTGTCTCTTCGTCTTTTGTAAAAACCTTTAAGATTATACACAAATAAAAAAAATTAAAAATTAAAAAAATTATAAATCCTAGAAATACAGCAAAGCTGCTGAGGGGCTCAACAGGTAAGGGGAATTAGCCATTCTGGAGAATTCTCCCAAACAGGCACGTTTTTTTCAGCTAAGATTTTTCTTTTTGTGAGGATTTTCTTTTGGAGTAGCTCAATTTTGGAGGCCAGCACATTTGGGATGGTAGTACGCCATTGCTTACTGGAGTTAGCAAGAGTAGTAACTGGGATTGGGTTTTCCAATTCTTTTAGAATGGAAAAGAGCTCTTTAGTGTTGGAGGTGGCGTTACTAATATGAGTGTCATATAACTTAGCTTTGTAGGTTATAATAGCAGTTTTGTACATTTTGTTAGCCACTCTAAAGGCATTGGCAGTGTCTGTTGAAGGGGATTTTTTGTTGATATGTTCAAGCGATATTTTAGTTCGTCTAGTGAGACTAATTCCTCATTGAACCAGAAACTCGTTTGTTTGTCAACATGTTGTGTTTTGGTTGTTAGCAGTGCTGCTGTGTTGATAGTGGTGGTAAGGCCCTTGTGGTAGGCCTCTGCCAGGAGACCAGTGTTGTTGCTAGTGACCATGATGGAGCACAGAGCATCGATTATGATGGGGGCAAGATTCTCCGCTGTTAATTTACGAGTATTTCTAGTTTCGTAAGTATTTGTTGCCTTAGACATTGATGGGTTTATCTCCTTTCTAGTAAGGGAAAAATGACTGTAGTGGCCAGTCCAGTTCAGGGGTACAATCGACTCAATAGATATTTTGCAATTTAGAGTGAGCATCCAATCCAGAATTCGACCTTTGATATGGGTAGGGGAATTCACTAACTGTATGAAATTCATATCTTTGAGTGCAGTATGTAGGTCTTCTGCGTTGGTATCCTGCTTGTCATTGAAACCTAGGTTGATATCGCCAAGGATGATATATTTGGTGTTAGGTTTAATGTGGGGAGCTAACAACAGAGGTATGTCTAGGTCCGGATGGATGTTGCTGTTGGGTGATCTGTAGATAACCAAGAAGTTTAATGTGGTTTTCTGGTCAGTGGCGAGTTTGGCTAGGAGGAGTTTGTAACCTGCTATTTCTTCGAGGGGGCAGGATCTGATTTCCAGGTTATCATGGCCACACCACCTCCTTGTGAATTCGATCTGTCAGTGCTGATGATGTTATAATCTGGTGGGATGGCCAGAGCTAGTAGGGGTCCAGAAGCTTGGTGCAGCCAGGTTTCGGTCACTCCTAGCAGGTCCAGTTGTTGCTGGATGATGAGGTCATGGATTTCAATGGCGTGGACGCCTAGTGAGCGGGCATTAATAAGGGCACCTTTAATGTTACTTGATAGAACTATTGGGGGCTCTGAAGTGATGATTGGAACCTGGTCATTGGTATCACTGGCAGAATGTTTAGCAGTGACTTCAGAGGGCCTCCTAGGTTGTTTGTTGCTGGGCAGGAGACTCAGTTCCGTCTGTTTGGACAGAACACAGGTTGTTTTGTGATTAATGGGAGTCAGATTTGTCTGTGATCTTAGACGCTGTAGTCTAGTGGTACCCTGAATCAGATAGGTAGTCGTGTTAGTCATATTATTTAGGGCATAGTCCTGATCTTGCAAAGATGTGGACTTAGTAGGCTATGAGTTTTTTGAGATTATGGTAGTACTTGGGGAATTAGGGAAGTCTTGGATGGGCAGAAATGGAAGTGTGGTAAGTAGAAAAGGTGTGGGGCAAGGGATGGGGTGATGCTGGTAGCAGGCTATTCTGGCAAGGCCATTTCCATAAGTGATGTAGGAGCTACCTGAACAGGGTAGGCAGTCTTGCACAATAGAAAATAGAAACATGGTGGTAAATAATAAACCAAGCATGACTATATATGTTTATTGGCCTATACACTAGCAAGTTAACAGCATAGCACTTCAGTAAAATGTCGCTGTTGGTGGAACGGCTAGTAGTAGCTGACGATCTGGGGGGACACACATGGTGTGGTATAACCTAGGATCACAGATGTCGGCAGGTCATAAGCACAGGTCTAGTGAAGTAGATGCATATTTCAGTAACAGGGCACAGTGGCAAGGCATGCGCGGTGCAGAATAGCGTATCAGAGCAGGTAGATATGGATTACTTAAACAGGCACAGTAGTAGGACAGGGACACAGTAGCAGGGCACAGTGGCAAGACATGCGCGGTGCAGAATAGCGTATCAGAGCAGGTAGATATGGATTACTCAAACAGGCACAGTAGTAGGACAGGAACACAGTAGCAGGGCACAGTGGCAAGGCATGCGCGGTGCAGAATAGCGTATCAGAGCAGGTAGATATGGATTACTTAAACAGGCACAGTAGTAGGACAGGAACACAGTAGCAGGGCACAGTGGCAAGGCATGCGCGGTGCAGAATAGCGTATCAGAGCAGGTAGATATGGATTACTTAAACAGGCACAGTAGTAGGACACAAACACAGTAGCAGGGCACAGTGGCAAGGCATGCACGGTGCAGAATAACGTATCAGAGCAGGTAGATATGGATTACTTAAACAGGCACAGTATTAGGACAGGGACACAGTAGCAGGGCACAGTGGCAAGGCATGCGCGGTGCAGAATAGCGTATCAGAGCAGGTAGATATGGATTACTTAAACAGGCACAGTAGTAGGACACGAACACAGTAGCAGGGCACAGTGGCAAGGCATGCGCGGTGCAGAATAGCGTATCAGAGCAGGTAGATATGGATTACTTAAACAGGCACAGTAGTAGGACACGAACACAGTAGCAGGGCACAGTGGCAAGGCATGCGCGGTGCAGAATAGCGTATCAGAGCAGGTAGATATGGATTACTTAAACAGGCACAGTAAGTAGGACACGAACACAGTAGCAGGGCACAGTGGCAAGGCATGCGCGGTGCAGAATAGCGTATCAGAGCAGGTAGATATGATTACTTAAACAGGCACAGTAGTAGGACAGGAACACAGTAGCAGGGCACAGTGGCAAGGCATGCGCGGTGCAGAATAGCGTATCAGAGCCGGTAGATATGGATTACTTAAACAGGCACAGTAGTAGGACAGGAACACAGTAGCAGGGCACAGTGGCAAGGCATGCGCGGTGCAGAATAGCGTATCAGAGCAGGTAGATATGGATTACTTAAACAGGCACAGTAGTAGGACAGGAACACAGTAGCAGGGCACAGTGGCAAGGCATGCGCGGTGCAGAATAGCGTATCAGAGCAGGTAGATATGGATTACTTAAACAGGCACAGTAGTAGGACAGGAACACAGTAGCAGGGCACAGTGGCAAGGCATGCGCGGTGCAGAATAGCGTATCAGAGCAGATAGATATGGATTACTTAAACAGGCACAGTAGTAGGACACAAAAACAGTAGCAGGGCACAGTGGCAAGGCATGCGCGGTGCAGAATAGCGTATCAGAGCAGGTAGATATGGATTACTTAAACAGGCACAGTAGTAGGACACGAACACAGTAGCAGGGCACAGTGGCAAGGCATGCGCGGTGCAGAATAGCGTATCAGAGCAGGTAGATATGGATTACTTAAACAGGCACAGTAGTAGGACAGGAACACATTAGCAGGGCACAGTGGCAAGGCATGCGCAGTGCAGAATAGCGTATCAGAGCAGGTAGATATGGATTACTTAAACAGGCACAGTAGTAGGACAGGAACACAGTAGCAGGGCACAGTGGCAAGGCATGTGCGGTGCAGAATAGCGTATCAGAGCAGGTAGATATGGATTACTTAAACAGGCACAGTAGTAGGACAGGAACACAGTAGCAGGGCACAGTGGCAAGGCATGCGCGGTGCAGAATAGCGTATCAGAGCAGGTAGATATGGATTACTTAAACAGGCACAGTAAGTAGGACACGAACACAGTAGCAGGGCACAGTGGCAAGGCATGCGCGGTGCAGAATAGCGTATCAGAGCAGGTAGATATGGATTACTTAAACAGGCACAGTAGTAGGACAGGAACACAGTAGCAGGGCACAGTGGCAAGGCATGCGCGGTGCAGAATAGCGTATCAGAGCAGGTAGATATGGATTACTTAAACAGGCACAGTAGTAGGACAGGAACACAGTAGCAGGCACAGTGGCAAGGCATGCGCGGTGCAGAATAGCGTATCAGAGCAGGTAGATATGGATTACTTAAACAGGCACAGTAGTAGGACAGGAACACAGTAGCAGGGCACAGTGGCAAGGCATGCGCGGTGCAGAATAGCGTATCAGAGCAGGTAGATATGGATTACTTAAACAGGCACAGTAGTAGGACAGGAACACAGTAGCAGGGCACAGTGGCAAGGCATGCGCGGTGCAGAATAGCGTATCAGAGCAGGTAGATATGGATTACTTAAACAGGCACAGTAAGTAGGACACGAACACAGTAGCAGGGCACAGTGGCAAGGCATGCGCGGTGCAGAATAGCGTATCAGAGCAGGTAGATATGGATTACTTAAACAGGCACAGTAGTAGGACAGGAACACAGTAGCAGGGCACAGTGGCAAGGCATGCGCGGTGCAGAATAGCGTATCAGAGCAGGTAGATATGGATTACTTAAACAGGCACAGTAGTAGGACAGGAACACAGTAGCAGGGCACAGTGGCAAGGCATGCGCGGTGCAGAATAGCGTATCAGAGCAGGAAGATATGGATTACTTAAACAGGCACAGTAGTAGGACAGGAACACAGTAGCAGGGCACAGTGGCAAGGCATGCGCAGTGCAGAATAGCGTATCAGAGCAGGTAGATATGGATTACTTAAACAGGCACAGTAGTAGGACAGGAACACAGTAGCAGGGCACAGTGGCAAGGCATGCGCGGTGCAGAATAGCGTATCAGAGCAGGTAGATATGGATTACTTAAACAGGCACAGTAGTAGGACAGGAACACAGTAGCAGGGCACAATTTTAAAAATAGCAAAATGTTTTATTAGCTACACAAGGCTACTCGAGGATTATTCAAGCAGTGCATATATTTAAACTAGGGAAAACCTAACGTAGCATTTCAAATATTTCCCACAGTTAAATTGCGCATGGCTACCGCGAACAAACAGTCGTGCACACAGTGAGTCTACATCAATGTCAACAATGGGTTGAGTGGCCGGTCAGATAAAGTATGAGAGTCACATACAGCACATCTTTTTCTGTTTTTTACTAAGTGGTGATTGCAGTAGAAGCCGGTATCAGCTCTGAGCAATTTGAGTTTACCTGTTATTACAGTGGCAGCAGAAATATGCCAGTGCGAGGAGAGGTAGTCTTAGGCGTATTGAGGATCCTAGATGCCAAGTTGGTTAATGGTTGTGAACTACATATGTGTGTCTCAGGCAGAATGAGCGGTGCAGTCGATAAACACAGATATCGCTTGATCTACGGCCCACAAAGGTGTAGTGTGGTGCCTTGAAGAAGAGATGACCGACACCGGTGGTGGTGGTGGCACGATGAGGCGGGCAGAGCTAGGTGTGGCACGCTCAGCCAGCTCAGTCAGCACCAGCCTTCTTCCAAGGCCGGCTTGCGCCTGCCGGTTGCCTTCTATTTGCTAAAAGGATTCAGGGAACCAATCCCATTCCAGAGGCACTCGCTTGTTGCAGAATGTGTGATTCATATAGGCAGCAGCCATCTTTAGACAAGCAAACCTCATAGTTTGTTGAAGCTGGCTCAGTTTTAAATCACATAAAACAGAAAAAGTAGAATATATTACCCATATGGATCAGGCAATTATATCTCAGGATATACCTCAGAAGGTAAATTTCAACGAGCTTTCTCGTGCAGCTCGTGCAATGTGTATTACAACACGAATTTTGAAGATCATTGCACAGACTTACCGCAGTAATGTTGTAAAGTTGGGGAGGCTGGTGGGCTGCTCCTGCAGCTCACAGAAGAAAGGGAGCTCCTGCTCCTGGGCAGCCAGAACATAGATCAGATACAACATTGATCATTGCACCTGGGTGAACTGTAGCATGTATAGACTCTCTTCACACCTAACATGAAACCTATTGCAATACATAAGAGCCCCTTTCATGCCAGTTCCTGACAATAGAATCCAAGCAGATCAAGGTCCGAATAGCTCGGGACAAAACTAATCCCCACATTGGCAGTCAATTTGGTTAGATTTGGCTCATGAGCCAGCATCGTCCCACCATGTAGAGTGACCGGTACTAAAGGGTTATCCACACCCTATTATTGAAGCTTCCTGGGAACAAATTACTGGGACCCTAGCTCAAGACAACCATCACCTCATATCTGGTGCGCATTATTAAAAATGTTTCTAGGCGTACCCATATCGCTAAACACTGTCAGAATCTTTACTGGATCCCCATCAAGGAGAGAATCCTGTTTAAGATGGCATCCTTGGTGCACAAATTCTATTTCGGTCAACAAAATTGAAAAACAAGAAAGATTCAGCTCATTTGTGATCCTGCAAATTTCATCCACACTACCACCCTCCTCCCCATGGGACTCCCTTCCCAAGGACCCTGAGAAGGCGATAAGCCAATCAAACAAATCCTCCCTGCCTGAGCATCAGCCACCTGGCTTTGGCATGGGATACAGGGGCGTAAGCAATGTCCGCCACACCAACTATAAAGACTGCTATAACAATGTGGAGCACAAACAATGGATCAAATACCAACAACAATGGCTGTACCTCTGCACAGGCTTCCCTACCATCCTAGACAATAGCACCCAAATAGGCTCTGAGGCAACTTTTGGATTTCAGCAGAGGGTGGGACGTATCCATTTCTTGCCCACCCTTCCCTCGTCCCTTCCATGCAGTGGTATCTAAGGACCCCATCTGGTTCCTATATGCCGGGTCTTCTTAGAACTTAAAGCGTGAGAGGAGTGGTACTGTTCCCGGAATATTCACCATCTCTGACTGCTGACCGTGTCCTGTTCTAGGCGACCCTGTGATGCTGGGGGAATGATTGACTTCCATGTCAGATCCATCATGATCCTTTTCAGTTGCTTTGAGGTAACCCTCCAAGTCCAATGGATCGTTGCTAGGCAGAGTCATATTCAGTACCCTTTGGGAACACTACACACAATTAAGACTACAAGTGACAGTACAAATTCACCTTTGGTACAAGCCCGTACTACACAGTAAAAGTGGTAGCAATGGCTGAGCAGCCAGACTTATCTCAAGAGTAAAGTGAGGAGTATCAATAGTTACACCAAAGACAGCAATGGCTATGGTTCAAACAAACACTGACTCAAGGTTTTCAAGTAAAAGAATATACATGTATGTACACATCAGTTGTAAAACAATTCACTAAGGTAAAGCAGTAGAAAAATCACACTCTTAATATACTACACACCACCCAATAGATTCTGGAAAATGTAAGCTCAAAATGAAGTGTGAGCAAAATGGCACTCCAGCAATTTAAAAGGGAGGGAAAGACAAAGTTAGACAAGAATTAAGCAGCACCAACAAATAAGTAAGCAGGGCAATCTAGAAAAGGCTTACTACAACCAGGATTCAAATCAATAGGCCTGGGCCAGTGTTAATGGTTCAGAGTCTCTGCAGAGGATCACACAGTTCAGAGTGGTTCGCGGTTAAGTCTTTGCCAAGAGTTCAAAACGAAGTTGGTCGGAGGAAAAGTTATTCAAATGAGTAGAGAAGAAGAAGCCTTCGGAGAGGCGAAAGATTTCAAAAACGTTCACCGCTGTCGGATGGAACGAACGACCGGATTTGAACAGTACCTTAGATGAAGAAGAATGCTGTAGCTGAGGTGGTAGTTCCTGGCAGTTCCTGCAGGCTCACGGTTCCTGAAGTGACTGTCCGACTGACAAGAAGGAGGAAGACTGGAGGTTCCTGGGCTGCCCAGGGAATAAGCCAGCAGCAGAGCAAAGCATCGAATAAAAGGTGCGCTCCTTAAAAGCACAAATGGACTCTCTCTCACTGGCTATCCGGTTTCCTGTAGCACAGCAAATTTGACCAGGCTGAAGAGGAGGTACAAGGGCTTTGTGAGTTGGTTGGTCCCACCAGGCTCAAGGGGAGAAGACTCTTTGCGGATCTTCTCTGTCGTTGAAGTTTCAGGCGATTCGGACCTGCAGCAGGGCTTCCCTGGGATGTCCAGTAGTTGCAGCAATCGTCTTCCTTCAGATCCTCATTGGTTCTCTTGTTCCAGTGGCGACTCTGCCTTCCAAGTCCCAGAGACCTGCTTTTAAGCAGTTTTCCCCCATTCACACAGCCTGGCTGTCAATCACACAGCAGGGTGGCTGTCCTGGCAGGACAGTCACCTAGCCAATCAAACTAGAATGTGACTTGGGTCTCCAAGGAGACCCTGTGCAGGGAGCCTCAAACCCCTCCCTCATATCCTGGCCACCCAGACACTGAGGCGCCTAAGGTGGGCTTTGGTGCAGAAGCCCGCCAAAAGACGGCGAACAAAGGAACCAAACCTGGTTTGGCGCGCAGAGTAAAACACGAGAAAGACCTTTACAAAAAGAAATGATGAATAAACCCAGCCGGAACCAAATTAAAATAAAAGTGTTCCAGTGGGTTACAGTTCGAGGCTACCACCATAGCCTCTAACAGTACCGAGGGCATGTTCATAGCTCGCTGTAAAATAAAAATGGTAGATACCACTGCCACCAGCCAAATCTTAGAGAAAGGGGAACAAAATAATGTTCCATGAGAAACAGACCCAAAGGGACAAGTATTAATCCTTCCAGTACTCTATGGAAGATAATTTGTACTGGGTCTGTAAATTTCAAAATACTAGTAAAGTCCATGGCAACTTTACATGTTCTGGGAGACAGGAGACAGTTCCAGAAAATTGAGTTTAACAGTGGGAAGTCTAAAAGACAACCCTGTGTCACTGCACTAAAGGTGCTGTGTGACACACAGTGGGCCTCATTACAACTCAGGCGGTAAGGGGTTTACGGCAGCGTTAACAGCGCCGACCCTTACCGCCTGATTACGAGGTCCCCTAGCGCCATGGTGCTTTTAACACCTGCTTTTAGCAGGTGTTAAAATCCATGGCGCTAAGGGACCATGGAGTTAATTACGCCACCGTAATTTACGGTGGCGTAATTAACGCCTTCCCCACTCCCATTATGCCCTATGGGGCAAAAATGGGAATGGGGAAGGGTAAATGGGGATTGGGGACTTACCGGCCCGCCTAGGTCGGAATGGGGCGGTAAGTCCGCCAACCACCATGGCGTAAACGTAGTTTACGCCATGGTGGTAAAGTCACGGCCCAGGCGGTAACTTACCGCCTGGGTCGTAATGAGGCCCAGTAACACGATTATGCTTATGGAGTAGGTGAGACTCCATAGTCCATGAGCACAAAATGTATAATACATAGCCAAAAACACATGTAAGAGTGGGAAAAAAGGCTCACACTCTTACCAGGTGAAAAGTTTAAATCCTAGAAATTCCATAGGGCTCAATGGGAATGGGCGAGGGAGCTAGCAATGGGCCGATTACCAGCGGCCCGTTGTTAGCTCCCTCTTCCCTTCGCGGGACCCAGTAACAACGTCTGGTTTTACCAGGCATCCTTACCGGGTCCCGCGAGGGGACCTCGTGATTATGCGTAATGGTATTAAAGGGTCCGCCTCCTTTAGCGGAGCCTGTTAACCCATTACGCAAAAGTCGTAATGAGGCCCAGTGACTCTCACTGGCTTGGGGGAAGCAGCACTCTCCAACCCCTCCTTAATCTGGGCCAAGGGGCCTCTAACGGGATGGCAATAGAGAAGTTCAAAGAGACTACAACCAACTCCCTCCTGGGGGGCTTCTCTATAAGCAAATAGAAGGCATGGCAGTAGAAGTTCCCAATTTCTCCTAAGGGGTTCATCTAAAGCACCTATCATGCTCTTCATTGTACAGTTGAACCTCTCTACCAACCAATTTGTCTGAGGATGGTAGGCAGTTGAGAACTTGTAAATTACTCCACAGTTTTTCCACATGGCTTGCATGTAGCGGGACTTAAAATTGGATCCCCTGTCAGAGATAAATTCCTTAGGAAAACCTACCCTGGAAAAAATACCAAGTAGGGCCTTAGCCACAGCCAGAGCTGTAACAGTTCCCATAGGTATGGCTTCAGGATACCTAGTAGCATGGTCTACTACAACCAGAATAAACCTGTTTCCTGAAGATATTGGAGGGTCTAAGGGACCAACAATGTTGATTCCTACCCTCTCAAAAGGGACTCCCACCACTGGGAGAGGCACCAAGGGTGCCACATTCTTGGCTCCACTCTTGCCAGAGGTTTAGCAATTGTGACAGCTCCTACATAATTTGTCAACTTCTGCACCTTTCTTAGGCCAGTAGAAGTATAAAGATAGCCTTTCCTTGGTCTTTTTGAAGCTCAAATGACCAGCCAAAGGTATCTCATGGGCTAACTGTAGGAACTGGAGTCTGCTTTCAAGAGGCACTACAAGTCTTCTGTAGTCCCCTGGGATAGACTCAGTTGGTTTGCTGTAGAAGAGGCCATCTTCCCAGTACAACCTATGCTTCCCTGGCTCTTGCCCATCCAGCTGGGAAGCTGCCAGTTGGCAAAGACCTTCAAGAGTAGGACACTCTATTTAACCTCTGCTGAAGTCTGCCCTACAGGGTCCACATTCTGCCAGTAAAGACTGCAGCTCGGGATGGTCTCAGCTCAAGAGAACAGGCATCATAAATAGATTCCAACGTAAACAGATTTCTCATACCTTCATAAGTGTTCACTCTGGAACCCTTAACCCATCCATCTAAGTTTTTCAAACATTCAGTCACCGAGGTAGCCCAAGGGGTACCATTATGCTTTTTGAGGGTTCTAGACCGCTTAAGATACTGAGAAGGGGTCTGCCCAAATCTGGCTATCAAAGCTAGCTTCACAGTTTCATACTCCTTTCTGTCTATATCCCCCAACTCCGTTACGACATCAGTTGCAACAGGGGGCAGCCTAGAAAAAAGCCAAGAAATCAGCTAATTCCTTGTAATGTCTTGAATCCCATGGTTATATTCAAAAGAAGCCAACCAATCCAAAATATAAAGCTTAACCTCATACATACTTACTGAATCTTTGGGCATGCAAGGCCTCTTAGGACTGGAAGACCTAGAGGACTCTGGGAGAGAACCAGTTTCAAGAGACAACTTTTTCATTTCAAGTGCATGATTTAATTCCATTTCTCTGAGTCTAAGCTCTTGATGCTTTGTTTCAGTTTGAGCTTGGATTCTTTTAAATTCTAACTCCAGCCTCATATTTTCAAGTGAGACGAATTCAGGACATAGGTTTGGACCTGATGGGGTCCCTGTGGTCAAAGGTTGAGGCCTATGAGCAGGTAGAGGTAAGACAGTGCCTACATTCTGAGACTCTTCTGCCTCATTTAACTCATCCACAATATTAGAGCTGGGCTCTGACATATTATCATCCTCATCAATATTTTCCACATTTGCTGCAGGTGTGGGGGTTTCAGACCCACTCCTCAGACTTTGGTATTCTAACAACGTTTCTATCAATTCAACCTTTTTGCCTTTTACAGTGAGATTCATAACGGTGTCCGGTTAAAGTTTCGACTACAAAAGGATCGAATGCAATGGGGTCGACGCAATAGGACCAAAAACAAAAAGGGTTGGATTTTTTTTTTAAATTATATATATTTTTTTGGGTTTCGGTATAGGCAAAAAAAGTGTTTTTTACCACAAAACAGGGGTTGAGGGAGACCCCCCAAAAATTTTAAAAAATACAATAAAATTCCAAGTGCCTCATTCCGGGTTTGGAGCTAACCATGGAGTAATCAGCTCCATGGTTGCCTCCTAAACCGTCCCAAATCCGGCATGGTGAAAGGAGTAATTACCGGTCCATTCCAGGGTTGGAGGGACCGGTAATTCCCCATTCACCTTTTGCCCTTCCCCATTCCCATTTCTGCCCCATAGGGCTCAATGGGAATGGGGAAGGAGGTAATTACGGCACCGTAAATTACGGTACCGTAATTACCTCCGAGGTACCTTTGCGGGTCCCGTACTTTAAGGAAGGACCCGCAAAGGGAACTCGGAATACGGAGGTAAGGGATTACCGGCATCGGCACCCTTACCGGTGCCGGTAATCCCTTACCTCCAACCTCGGAATGACCCCCCAAGTCTTTTGTTTTCTGTCCTTTTGCTTCGACCCTTTTGTCATTCGATCCTTTTGAGTCGATCCTTTCACCTATAACCATTCATAGCTTTACACATATCTCTCAATTGATCAACAGTTAAAGTCACTAGGGTCTCCTGTCTGCAGCTTTCCATATCAGTCATGATAAAACAATTGCTTTACTAGTGTTGCTTGGCCTTGGGAGGATTATTTGAACAAAGGTAAAAGTAGCACTCTAAATGTAACAAGTATACTTTATCCTCACCACTGTACACCAATGTTAGGAATAATCACCTGCAGCACCCTTGGGGAACACTACAGGCAATTAAGACTACAAGTGTCAGTACAATTTCACCTTTAGTACAAGCATGTACTACACAGTAAAGTGGTAGCAGTGGCTGAGCAGCCAGACTTATCTCAAGAGTTGAGTGGGCAGTAGAACAAGTTACACAAAGGACCAACCAATACAGTGATTCAAATACACGCTTACTCAAGGTTTCCTGGTAGAAGAATATGGGCCTCATTACAACCCTGGCGTTGGACCATGGTGCTATTAGCACCATGGTCCATGCCGGATTCCGCCATGGTGGATGGCGGATTTAACGCCTCATTCCAAGGTTGGCGGGGCGGTAAATCCCCATTCACCATGGCCCCTTCCCCATTCCCATTTTTGGCCCATAGGGCTCAATGGGAATGGGGAAGGCGCTAATTACGGCACCATAAATTACGGTGCCGTAATTAGCACCAAGGTCCCTTAGCAGGTTGGACTTTAACGCCTGCAAAAAGCAGGCGTTAAAGTGTGAATCGGGCGTTAAGGGTTTAATGGCGCCGCAGCCTTTTACGGCGCCGTTAACCCCTTAACGCCAGGGTTGTAATGAGGCCCATATGTTTTCTAACTGAAGGAGTAAATACAAAACATGTATTTACTCAGTCAGTTAGAAAACATTACAATAGCAGTTCAATATCACACACTAATAAACCAAAAAATCCAACCAGTAAGTAAATGAACAAGTTTAGCTCCAAAATGAAGCTGGAGCAAAATGGCACTTCGGATACTTAATAAAGGAGGGAAAAGACAAGGTTATAAGAATAGACAGCCCAAATACATTGATTGGCACGGCAAAAGGTTTCAGTTAAATACAACCAGCAATTCTTCTCAATAGGCCTGGGCCAAAGTCAATGGTTCAGAGTCTTTTGTATAGGATAGAACAGTTCTGGTATATACGGTTAAGTCTTTGCCACAGATTTTTAAAGGATTTGGCTAGGTGAAAAGTTTGACACATATTTAGGGAAGGACAAGCCTTCATAGATGAGGAAAGTTCCACGCACTATCTCGACGGCCGAAAAGATTTCCAGACCGCGTTTGTACAGTACCTTGTCAATGAAGAAAGCTGTAGCTGAGGCAGTTGTTCCTGGCAGTTCGAGCAGATCTCGCTGTTCCTGAGCTTCAGTCGTGGGGACAAGAAGGAGGACGTCGGGAGGTTCCTGCACTGCCCAGGGAAGAGGCCAAAAGCTGTTGCAAGACGTCGGTTTAAGGTATGAGTGCCTTAAAGTCCACAAACTGGTGTCCTTCCATCTGGCTATCCGGTTTTCAACAGTACTCTGATGAAAATTCGACCAGATGGGGGCAGTGTCCAGGTGGCTTGCGAGTTAGTTGTTCCCACCAAACTCAATGGAAGAAGTTAACCTTGAAGGGCTTCTCTGTCGTGGGAGTTTCAGGCAATTCGGACCTGTAGCAGGGCTTCACCGGACATCCTGGATTAGCAGCAGTCCTCTTCCTTCCTCTCCTCTTCGGTTCTGTCGTTCCAGTGGTCAACTCTGCATTAAAAGTCCCAGAAACCTGCTTTTAAACAGTTTTCCCCCATTCATTCCAGCCTGGCTGTCACTCACACAGCAGGTTGGCTTCCTTGCCGGACAGCCAGCTGGCCAATCACGCCAGAGTGCATTCAGGTCTCCTAGGAGACTAAGCACAGGGAGTTTCGGGCAAATACCTCACATCCTGTCCCCTTCAGCACTGAAGCCCGCCAAAGGCAAACGAACAAAGGGACCAAACCTGGTTTGGCGCGCAGAGACAAACACAAGAAGGAACTTTCCTAAAAGAAATGGCGAAAAAAGATGACCAGAGTCTGTTTTTACAGATAGGTCTTCGGCGCCATATTGAAAAACATGGCTGACCTGATTTTTAGCTACCGTTGTTAGCGGTCGAGAAAAATCATGGTAGTTTGATCTAAACCACTGCCACCAGCCATTTAAAGTATGAAAGGGTAACATTTTACTGTTACATGAGTGTTTTGACTCGGGGGAAGCTAGGTAATCCCTCCAGCACTCTATAGTAAGATAGGGTGTGCTGGGTCAGTAAATTTAAAGAGACTAGTTAAGTCAATTTAACTTTACATGCTCTGGGAGACAGTAGTCATCCCCAGAGAAGGTATTTAAACATTGGGGAGTGTGAAAGACACCCCTGCGCCACTGCACTGAGGGTGCTGTGTGACACACAGATAAAAAAAGATGATGCCATGGAGTTTGTTTAAAACACCATAACCAAAGAACACAAAAGGAAAACACACATCAAAATACATGAAAGAGTGGGAAAAAAGGCTCACACTCTTTCCAGGTAAAAATTCAACTCCTATAAATCCAGAAAAGTTGCTGGGGGTCTCAAAAGGTAAGGGAAATGAGTACATGTTGAGAATGTTCCCCAACACACCGCCTATCTAATAGAAAAGGGAGAGGGATGCTTTCCCTATACAGAAGCACACCCTGTCCCTGTCAGGGGTCGCTCGCCCTAGGTCACTGGTGGTGCACCCCCTATCTAATAGAAAAGGGTGAGGGAAGCTTTCCCTATACAGAAGCACACACTGTCCCTGTCGGGGGGGGGCTCACCCAAAGGTCACCGGTGGTGCACCACCTATCTAATAGAAAAGGGAAAGGGTTATTTTCATTATACAGAAGCACACCCTGTCCCTTTCAGGGTGGGGCTCGCACTAGGTCACCGGTGGTGCACCACCAATCTAATAGAAAAGGGAGAGGGAAGCTTTCCCTATACAGAAGCACACCCTGTCCCTGACAGGGTGGGGCTCGCCCTAGGTCACCGGTGGTGCGCCGCCTATCTAATAGAAAAGGGAGAGGGAAGCTTTATATATACAGAAGCACACCCTGTCCCTGTTAGGGGTGGGGCTCAACCTAGGTCACTGGTGGTGCGCCCCCTATCTAATAGAAAAGGGAGAGGGAAGCTTTCCCTATACAGAAGCACACCCTGTCCATGTCAGGGGTGGATCGCCCTAGGTCACTGGTGTTTTGCCGCCTATCTAATAGAAAAGGGAGAGGGAAGCTTTCCATATACAGAAGCACACCCTTTCTCTGTCAGGGGTGGGGCTCACCCTAGGTCACCGGTGGTGCACTGCCTATCTAACAGAAAAGGCAAAGGGATATTTTCCCTATACAGAAGCACACCCTGTCCCTGTCATGCGGGGGCTCACTCTAGGTCACTGGTGGTGCGCCCCCTATCTAATAGAAAAGAGAGGGAAGTTTCCCTATACAGAAGCACACCCCGGGCCTCATTACGATTTTGGCGGTAGCCATGCCGCTATTGGTGGCATGGTTGCCGCCAAAATCGGGTCTGGGTTCCCAGAAGGGAATTACCAGGCCATTCCAAGTTTGGAGGGCCCGGTAATTCCTACCTCTGGGAACCCAGGCCCGGACCTTCCCATTCCCATTTCAGCCCCCATAGGGCTGAATGGGAATGGGGGAGGGAGCAAACAATGGGCCGATTACGAGCGGCCCGTTGTTTGCTCCCTCCTCCCCTCGCGGGACCCGCTCTGCACGTCTGGTGAAACCAGAAGTGCAGTGCGGGTCCCGCGAGGGGACCTCCTAATGAGGTGGTACGGGGTTAATAGCGCCAGCACCTTTACCGGCGCTCTTAACATCTTACCGCCTTTATTATAATGAGGCCCAGTCTTTGTAAGGGTGGCTCGCCCTAGGTCACTGGTGATGTGCCCCCTATCTAATAGAAAATGTAGAGGGAAGCTTTCCCTATACAGAAGCACAATCTGTCCCTGTCAGGGGCGGGGCTCGCCAGAGGTCACCGGTAGTGCGCCACCTATCTAATAAAAAAGGGAGGGGGAAGCTTTCCCTGTACAGAAGCACACCCAGTCCCTGTTGGGGGGGCGGGGCTCGCCCTAGGTCACCGGTGGTGGGCCACCTATCTAATAGAAAAGGGAGAGGGAAGCTTTCCCTATACAGAAGCACAACCTGTCTCTGTCAGGGGGGGCTCACCCTAGGTCACTGGTGGTGCACCCCCTATCTAATAGAAAAGGGTGAGGGAAGCTTTCCCTATACAGAAGCACACACTGTCCCTGTCGGGGGGGGGGGCTCACCTGAAGGTCACCGGTGGTGCACCACCTATCTAATAGAAAAGGGAAAGGGTTATTTTCCCTATACAGAAGCACACCCTGTCCCTTTCAGGGTGGGGCTCGCACTAGGTCACCGGTGGTGCACCACCAATCTAATAGAAAAGGGAGAGGGAAGCTTTCCCTATACAGAAGCACACCCTGTCCCTGGCAGGGTGGGGCTCGCCCTGTGTCACCGGCGGTGCGCCGCCTATCTAATAGAAAAGGGAGAGGGAAGCTTTCCATATACAGAAGCACACCCTGTCCCTGTCAGGGGTGGGGCTCAACCTAGGTCACTGGTGGTGCGCCCCCTATCTAATAGAAAAGGGAGAGGGAAGCTTTCCATATACAGAAGCACACCCTTTCTCTGTCAGGGGTGGGGCTCACCCTAGGTCACCGGTGGTGCACTGCCTATCTAACAGAAAAGGCAAAGGGATATTTTCCCTATACAGAAGCACACCCTGTCCCTGTCATGCGGGGGCTCACTCTAGGTCACTGGTGGTGCGCCCCCTAACTAATAGAAAAGGGAGAGGGAAGCTTTCCCTATACAGAAGCACACCCCGGGCCTCATTACGATTTTGGCGGTAGCCATGCCGCTATTGGTGGCATGGTTGCCGCCAAAATCGGGTCTGGGTTCCCAGAATGGGGAATTACCAGGCCATTCCAAGTTTGGAGGGCCCGGTAATTCCTACCTCTGGGAACCCAGGCCCGGACCTTCCCCATTCCCATTTCAGCCCCCATAGGGCTGAATGGGAATGGGGGAGGGAGCAAACAATGGGCCGATTACGAGCGGCCCGTTGTTTGCTCCCTCCTCCCCTCGCGGGACCCGCTCTGCACGTCTGGTGAAACCAGAAGTGCAGTGCGGGTCCCGCGAGGGGACCTTGTAATGAGGTGGTACGGGGTTAATAGCGCCGGCACCTTTACCGGCGCCCTTAACATCTTACCGCCTTTATTATAATGAGGCCCAGTCTTTGTCAGGGTGGCTCGCCCTAGGTCACTGGTGGTGGGCCACCTATCTAATAGAAAAGGCAGAGGGAAGCTTTCCATATACAGAAGCACAACCTGTCTCTGTCAGGGGGGGCTCACCCTAGGTCTCCGGTGGTGCACCGCCTATCTAATAGAAAAGGGGGTGGGAAGCTTTCCCTATACAGAAGCACACCCTGTCCCTGTCAGGGGCGAGACTGGACCTAGGTCACTGGTGGTACACCACCTATTTAATAGAAAAGGGAGAGGGACGTTTTCCCTATACAGAAGCACACCCTGCCCCTGTCAGGGGAGCCACCCCGGTTCACTGGTGGTGCGCCACCTATCTAATAGAAAAGGGAGAGGGAAGCTTTCCCTATACAGAAGCACACACTGTCCCTGTCAGGGGCGGGGCTCACCCTAATTCTCCAGAGGTGAGCCGCCTATCTAATAGAAAAGGGAAAGGGAAGTTTTCCCTATACAGAAGCACCCCCTGTCCCTGTCAGGGGCAGGGCTCGCCCTAGGTCACCGGTAGTGTGCCACCTATCTAATAAAAAAGGGAGGGGGAAGCTGTTCCTATACAAAAGCAAACCCTGTCCCTCTCAGGGGCGGGGCTCGCACTAGGACACCGGTGGTGCGCCATCTAATAGAAAAGGGAGAGGGAAGCTTTCCCTATACAGAAGCACACCCTGTCCCTGTCAGGGAAGGGGCTCGCCCCAGGTCGCCGGTGGAGCGCCGCATGTCTAATATAAAAGTGAGAGGTAAGCTTTGCCTATACAGAAGCACACCCTGTCCCTGTCAGGGGGGCTCACCCTAGGTCACTGGTGGTGCGCCGCCTATCTAATAGAAAAGGGAGAGGGAAGCTTTCCCTATACAGAAGCACACCCTGTCCCTGGCAGGATGGGGCTCGCCCAAGGTCACCGGTGGTGTGCCGCCTATCTAATAGAAAAGGGAGAGGGAAGCTTTCCATAAACAGAAGCACACCCTGTCCCTGTCAGGGGTGGGGCTCAACCTAGGTCACCGGTGGTGCCCCCTATCTAATAGAAAAGGCAGAGGGAAGCTTTCCCAATACAGAAACACACCCTGTCCCTGTCAGGGGGGGCTCGCCTAGGTCACCGGTGGTGCGCCGCCTATCTAATAGAAAAGGAGAGGGAAGCTTTCCCTATACAGAAGCACACCCTGTCCCTGTCAGGGGGGCTCGCCTAGGTCACCGGTGGTGCCACCTATTTAATAGAAAAGGGAGGGGGAAGCTTTCCCTATACAGAAGCACACCCTGTCCCTGTCAGAGGGGGCTCGCCCTAGGTAACCAGTGGAGCGCCGCCTGTCTAATATAAAAGGGAGAGAAAATCCTTGCCTATACAGAAGCACACCGTCAATGTCAGGGGGGGGGCTCGCCCAAGGTCACCGGTGGTGCGACGCCTATCTAAAAGAAAAGGGAGACGTAAGCTTTGCATATACAGAAGCACACCCTGTCCCTGTCAGGGGGGCGGGGCTCGCCCTAGGACACTGGTGGTGTGCTACCTATCTAATAGAAAAGGGAGAGGGAAGCTTTCCCTATACAGAAGCAAACCCTGTCTCTCTCAGGGGCGGGGCTCGCCCTAGGACACCGGTGGTGCGCCGTCTATCTAATAGAAAAGGGAGAGGGAAGATTTCGCTGTACAGAAGCACACCCTGACCCTGTCAGGGGCGAGCTCGCCCTAGGTCACCTGTGGTGCGCCGCCTATCTAATAGAAAAGGGAGGGAAGCTTTCCCTATACAGAAGCACACCCTGTCCCTTCAGGGCGGGCTCGCCCTAGGTCACTGGTGGTGCGCCGCCTATCTAATGGAAAAGGGAGAGGGAGCTTCCCTGTACAGAAGCACACCCTGCCCCTGTCGGGGGCTTGCCCGTGGTCACCGGTGATGCGCCGTCTATCTAATAGAAAAGGGAGAGGGAAGCTTTCCCTATATAGAAGCACACCCTGTCCCTGTTAGGGGGGGCTTGCCCTAGGACACCGGTGGTGCGCTGTCTATCTAATAGTAAAGGGAGCGGTGAGCTTTCCTTATCTCTCCACCATGTGCTATACAGATTTCTAAAATAACTATAAAAAATAGAACAACGCAGTAATGGTGGCCCAACCTCTGCAGAAAGAGATGCAAACAATTAGCATCTCAGTGCATCCTGTACATGTTCAGGGGGGACTATTTATATGGCTCAAATGCCTCATTTATTCACCCTCACTGAGGTGTGTACAGTGGATGCAAGCTAGGGGCAAAATGCTAATAATAAAAGGTAGGGAATGGGTTGATGGAGGTGCTGCCTAGCTTCCCCTGAGTCAAAACACTCGTGTAACAGTTAAATGTTACCTTTTTCTACTTTAAATGGCTGGTGGCAGTGGTTTTGATCAAACTACCATTATGTTCCCGACCGCTAACAACGGTAGCTAAAAATCGGGTCAGCCATGTTTTTCAAAATGGCGCCCCAGACCAATCTGTAAAAAGAGACTCCGGTCATCTTTTTTTGCCTTTTTTTTTAGGAAAAGTCCTTCTTGTGTTTAGCACTGCACGCCAAACGAGGTTTGGCCCCTTTGTTCGATGGTCTTTGGCGAGCTTCGGTGCTGAAGCCCTCCTCTGGCGCCTGAGTATCTGAGGTGGACAGGATGTGAGGGAAGTGCCGGAAACTCCCTGTGCTTAGTCTCCTAGGAGACCTGAAGGCACTCTGGTGTGATTGGCCGGCTGTCTGTGCAGCAAGGACAGCCACCCTGCTGTATGAGTGACAGCCAGGCTGGAATGAATTGGGCAAAACTATTTAAAAGCAGGTCTCTGGGACTTGGAAAGAAGAGTCGACCACTGGAACGAAAGAACTGAAGAGCTGAAGGAAGAGGACTGCTGCAACTCCTGGACGACCGGTGAAGCCCTGCTGCAGGTCCAAAATGCCTAAAACTCCATTGACAGAGAAGCCCTTCAAGGTTAACTTCTTTCCTTGAGTTTGGTGGGAACAACCAACTTGCAAGCCACCTGGACACCGTCCCCATCTGGTCGAATTTTCATCAGAGTGCTGTTGAAAAGCGGATAGCCAGAGGGAAGGAAACCAGCTTGTGGACTTTAATGCATTCACACCTTAAACCAACGTCTTGCTAAGGTTTTGGCCTCATCCATGGGCAGTGCAGGAACCTCCCGACGTCCTCCTTCTTGCCCCCACGACTGAAGCTCAGGAACAGCGAGATCTGCAGGAACTGCCAGCAACAACTACCTCAGCTACAGCTTTTCTTCATTAACAAGGTACTGTACAAACACGGTTCGGAAACCTTTTAGGCCATCGCAAAGGTTTGTGGAACTTTCCACAATTACGAAGGCTTGTCCTTCCGTAAACATTTGTCAAACATTGCACCTAGCCAAATTCTTCTAATCTTTGTGGCAAAGACTTAGCAGTTACTTACCAGAACTGTGCTATCCTATACAAAAGACTCTGAACCATTGGCCCAGGCCTACTGAGAAGAATTGCTGGTTGTATTTAACTGAAACCCTTTGCCCTGCCTATGAATGTATTTGGGCATTCTATTCATATAACCTTGTCTTTTCCCTCCTTTATTAAGTATCTGAAGTGCCATTTTGCAACCACTTTATTTTGGAGCTAAATGTGATCATTTACTTACCGGTTGGATTTTTGTGGTGTATTAGCATGTGATATTGAACTGCTTATGCTAGTGTAATGTTTTCTAACTGATTGAGTAAATAAATGTATATTCTTTTACCAAGAAACCTTGAGTAAGTGTTTGCTTGAATCACTGAATTTGTTGGTCCTTTGTGTAACTTGTTCTACTGCTCACTTAAACTCTTGAGATAAGTCTGGCTGCTCAGCCATCGCTACCACTTTACTGTGTAGTATGGGCTTGTACCAAAGGTGACATTGTGCTTACACTTATAGTCCTAATTGCCTGTAGTGTTCCCCAAGGGTACTGCAGGTGATTCTGCCTAACAGCCATCTTGGATAGGGGAGTCAGTCGGTTTTCCTCTCTCGATATTATGTCTATCAGTGGCCAAGCTGGCCTCATAACTCCAATGATTTGGCCAGGACCCAGCCTGGCAGTAATTCCATTTGTTCACAATGGCCCTCATTACGACCCTGGCGGTAAGGGGTTTACGCCAGCGTTAGCTGCGCCGACCCCTTACCGCCAACTACGAGTTCCCAGAGCGCCATGGTCATTTTTCCGCCCGCTTTTTGCGGGCGTAAAAATCCATGGCGCTCTGGGACCTCGGTGTTAATTACGCCACCGTAGTGTACGGTGGCGTAATTAACACCTTCCCCACTCCCATTGAGCCCTATGGGGCCGAAATGGGAATGGGGAAGGGTAAATGGGTCAATGGGGACTTACCGCCCCGCCGACCTCGGAATGGGGCGGTAAGTCCGCCATCCGCCATGGCGTAAAGGGACTTTGCGCCATGGCGGAAAAGTCCGCCGATGGCGGAAAAAATCCGCCAGGGTCGTAATGAGGGCCAATGTATATTAACATTTAAATATCCGATGTTAGATTATCGTAGTTAAACTGAGAATGAATGAAAGGGTGAAAAAGACCTTTAGGGATTCCACGACACATCTTTACACACAACAGTGTTTCTTCTAGTGGATCACATTAGGTCAGGACAAATCAGAAGAACTCGGAGAAAGTCAGAAAGAGTAAATCAATGACCTGCCGCGCAGTATAACACCCACCCGCCCCGTGCTGACAGTTGCTCAATGTTTCTTCAAACGTGAATCAGCACTTGTCATTACTGGCTAATGCATGTGTGCAGTGGGGCATAGTTCCTTACTGCAGGGCAGTTTACTTCTTAACAGCTAACGCATGCAACTGGAGGGCTTCATTAAAGCCATTCTTATAAGTATTGAAATGGAAAATCAAAATGTGTTCTCGTTTTATAAGGAGATTAGCGAAATTCCTTCTCCGACGTGGGGGATGCATTTTCTCCAGGACTGTCCATCTAAAGTCCTCTGCCATGTGGCCTATGGCAACAAAATGCGACACAAGTGGAGCTGTCAATCTCAAGGTTCTGGTGCATGATGTATGTTTGGTGAGCCTTTTTTTGACAAATCTCATTTTCATTCCTACATACTGCATAGAGCACGGGCAGGTTAATAAGTGTACCACATCCGTTCTGTTCCAGTTGGTAAATGTTCTTTGTTGCCAAGGTGTCTACCATCCGATATCGATATCGGTCCAACATGTGGTTTGGGCACACATGGTACAGCTGCTCTTTGCGTAACCGAACTCTGTCATCGAGGTGCACAGCATGCCTCGTCTACGCAGGATGTCCACGATCGATCATCAACGAGCACTGCAAAATTCAAAGTTGCTGTCCCGACTACAGTGTTCATATTTTCTTGACGGAATCTCGACTACCGTGGCTCCTGCATTAGTAGTCCACTCACGTGGAACCCGCCGATGAGCCGTCGAAGAAACTCTGCTAAACTCAGGAACAGTAGGGTAGTGGAACATTTTTTACCATGAAACAAGACTATTTTAAACATTAATGGACTGGGCTTGTTAATACACTTTGGCCCTCATTACGATACTGGCGCTAAACCATGGCGCTATTAGCACCATGGTTGGTGCCGGTATCGTAACAAGTCCGCCAATGTTCAATGGGGAATTACCACCCCATTCCAAGGTTGATGGGGCGGTAATTCCCCATTGAACATTGGCCCTTCCCCATTCCCATTTTTGCCCCATAGGGCTCAATGGGACTGGGGAAGGCGCTAAGGGCCTCATTACACGGTAGGCGGAGGACCAAGGTACTATTAGCACCTTGGTCCATGCCGGTAAAATACCGGCACCGCCTTGGTGGAAAGGGGAATTACCGCCCTATTGCAAGGTTGGCGGGGCGGTAATTCCCCCCTTCCCCATTCCCATTTTTGCCCCATAGGGCTCTATGGGAATGGGGAAGGCGCTAATTACGGTGCCGCAAATTGCGTTACCGTAATTAACACCCTGGTCCCTTTGCGGGTTGGTTTTTAACGCCTGCTAAACAGCAGGCGTTAAAGTACCTACCCGCAAAGGGACCTCGTAGTAAGGCGGTAAGGGTTAACGGTCACCGGTACCATTACCGGTGACCGTTAACCCTTACCGCCTTCCGTGTAATGAGGCCCTAAGTACGGTACCGCAAATTGCGGTACCGTACTTAGCACCAAAGTCCCTTTACGGGTCCCTACTTTAACGGCTGGTCTAGACCGCCACAGCCTTTTACGGCGCCATTAACCCATTAGCGCCAGGGTCATAATGAGGCCCTTTATTAAAGGTTGCCCAGGTGGGGTGGTGGGGGGATCCTCACATAGAACTGTTTTAGTAGCAAGAGAACCACTCTGCCATTGTTTAACCTAACTTGTCTTACTTCCTATGTTCTATGGTGATACATATTACTGTTTGATTTGTATGCCATTAAGAAACTGTCAGCAGTTGGTGCATTTTAAAGGAGTCTAAGGCCCTCATTACGACACCGGCGCTAAACCATGGCGATATTAGCACCATGGTTGGTGCCGGTGTTGTAACGGGTCCGCCATGGTTCAATGGGGAATTACCACCCCATTCCAAGGTTGGCGGGGCGATGATTCCCTATTGAACCATGGCCCTTCCCCATTCCCATTTTCACCCCATAGGGCTCTATGGGAATGGGGAAGGCGCTAGGTACGGTACTGCAAATTGCAGTATCGTACTTAGCACCAAGGTCCCTTTGCGGGTCCCTATTTTAACGGCTGGTGTAGACCAGCCGTTAAGGTCGGGTCCCGCAAAGGGACCTCGTAGTAAGCCGCTAAGTGTTTAACGGCGCTGCAGCCTTTTACGGTGCCGTTAAACACTTAGCGCCAGGGTCGTAATGAGGCCCTAAGAGTAGACATTGGGCCTCATTACGAGCATGGCGGTGGCCGTGCCTGTATGGCAGGCACGGCTACTGACATGCTCACTACCGGCCCCGCCACCCGCGATTGGGCAATAACCAGCCCATTACGAGTTGAATGGGCGGTAATTGCCTCTTCGTGGGTGGCCGTATTGTCGGGCTCCCGATCCCCATTCTGCCCGATCGGGCAAAATGGGGGTGGGGAGCATGGTTGCACCGGCACCATTGATTACGGTGCCAGTGCAATCACGAGTTCTGCTCGCGTGTGCTGTTAAGATGGATTTCTGAACTCTGACCTGGTGGGCGGAGGTTCAGAAGGCCATCCTAGTTTCTTGGAACAGGGTAACCTCTGGACAAGCCAGACCAATCAAGGTAGCTATGGCAGGCAGTGAAGTCTAAGGGGGTTAGTCCGAGTACAGCGGTAGGGGGTTAACGGCACTGGTAAGGATGCCGGTGCCGGTAACCCCCTACCGCCGCATTCTGAGGTCCCTTAGCGGGTCCCACTAAGGCCGGCTGGTTTTACCAGCCGCCTTTAGCGGGAGCCACTAAGGGACCATGGAGCTAATAATAGGCCCGCTATTTGCGGACCCATTATTAGCTCCTTCCCCATTCCCATTGAGCCCTATGGGGCTGAAATGGCAATGGGGATGAGTTTTCTGAATGTGGAAATACCGGGTCCTCCAAGGTTGGAATGGCCCGGTATTTCCCCATTCAGGGAATCCAGACCCGACTTTGGAGGTAGCCATGGTGCTAATAGTACCATGGCTACCTCCAAACTCGGAATGACCCCCTTAAGGGCCTCATTACGAGCTATTAGCACCATGGCTGCCTCCAAACCAGGCTCCATTACCGGATTACTTCAATGAGGAATAACCGGGTCATTCCAACATTGGAGGTCCCGGTAATTCCTCCTTGAAGGAACCATTCCCCATTCCCATTTGAGCCCCCTTAGGGCTCAATGGGAATGAGGAGGGAGGTAATAACGGGCACATTATGAATGGCCTGTTATTACCTCCCTCTTCCCCTCGCGGGACCCGGAAAAGTCATCTGGTTTTACCAGACGTGTGATCCGGGTCCCGCAAAGGGAACCTCGTAATCGGTGCTCCTGTAATGAAGGGTGCCAGTCCCGTACCGGCACCCTTTATTACGGGAGTGCCACCCTTGTCATGAGGCCCTGGGCCTCATTACGAGTTTGGAGGTAGCCATGGAGCTAATAGCTCCATAGCTGCCTGCAAACCGGGCTCCTTTTCTGGGTGCCTCCAATGTGGACTTACTGGGTCACTCCGACATAGGAGGACCTGGTAAATCCTCCTTGCAGGAACCATTCCCCATTCCCATTTCAGCCCCCATAGGGCTCAATGAGAATGGGGATGGAGGTAACAACGGGCACATTATAAGTGTCCCGTTGTTACCTCCTTCTTCCCCTCGCGGGACCCAGAAAGGACACCTGGTTTTACAAGGCGTCCGATCCGGGTCCCTCAATGGGAAGCTTGTAATCAGCCCTGACGGAATGAAGGGGGCCGGTCCAGTACCGGCCCCCTTCATTCCATCAGCGCAAGCCTCGTAATGAGGCCCCCAATGTATATACAAGACCGTTGGGGTCTAAAGGGTTAAATGCACGAAATATGTTGACAACCTAGATGGGAAGGAAACAGGCAGTGCAGGTAGTCTTAAGGCCCCTTCGACATCAGCAACAAACCTAAAAGGCAGTCCAAGCCCTAAGTAGAAAGGAGCCTTGTGCTCAATAGTACATGCAATGCAAGTGCACGTGGTGTTCCAATGGGCAAAATAGGATCTCTTCAGGGGTCTCCAGCAGCTTAGGAAGGAGGATGAGGTGATGAAGAATAAGTTCCCACTATTCAGGGAGGACCTCCACTTGAAGGCAGAGGCAGTTCCAGAGAGTGGGATGGAGTTGCTAGTTTGCACTAGCAGTGGAAAGGAGAGGGAACCCTGGGGGCCACTCGTGAAAAAAAAGGGGTCCTGGCGCTAGGGGTCACCGGTTAGTGTTGGAAGTACTCACCGCTCCCAGGTGCACTTGGACCCAAACTTCGCCAGTTCAGTCCACTTCGCTTGCAGGTTCGAACACGACAAAAAGGACATCTCTGCGGCTTTCAGTTCCTGAGATACAGTGAGGATTACCAAACGGGACAGTGGTGATTTCTCCACGACGGGTGGATAAATCGACCTGGTTTCACTGCAGCAGGCTTCAGGGGCAAGAGGGTCACAAATGCATGTCACTTTGAAAGGTTGTTGCCGCGGCAGGGCAACACAGTAACCGTGTATGCTCGGGTCCTTGCGCACTCGTCTCCCTTCAGACCTGGGAATACCAAGTGTACGAAATTCGGTGTGAGGGTGCCGTGGACACAGAGCTAGCAGTATACAAAGTTTTGAGAGCCTTCTCGAAACGGCTGCAGTGACAGAGCAAAGCTCCTGGGTAAACTGGTCAGTCCACTGTTTGGCCCAGGGACACTTCCGAGAAAGCTTACTTGCAGGTTCTGGTGAAGGTGCCGAGAATAGTTGGTCCCACTATTCCAATGGATTGAAGCGTCTTCGCAGACCTTCTAGGACGACCAGATGCAGACGGGTCCCACAGGACGACAACCGGCTCAGGATGCCAAACCTTCCAGCGGGTCACCAGCGGTTCCTCGACTCGGCTTCGTAGTGTAAGGATACTTGAATCCTATCCTTCGTTCAGTGAGAACTCCAGAGATCGACATGGTATGGGTATTTTCAGCCTCCTCTTATGCAATGTTCCATTCGCGCCAAAATGGAGAGGACCCAATGGGAGTTCTGCTCACAAACACACACTCCATACGTGGTCCAATCATGGACCACAGCGGTCCCAGTCATTCACAGCACTCCAGACTCTCTGGCACCCAGGATGTGCATTGGGGACAAACACCCCAGCCCACATCCTGGAGGTACACATACAAGGCATGCAGAAGCCCACGAAAGCTTGGTGTTTCGCAGTAAACTGCAGGTACAAATAAGGACTGACCTGGGTCGACTCGACCTGGGGAAGGTGAAGGGGCAAGATGGCGAAAGGAAAGGACAAAGAACCTCGTGGCATGGCCATTTTGTAGCCAGGCCACCTATGCATGCCGAATGCGGTTATCACAGTTAACATGGCCGGAAAGGGGTTAATCATAATGCGAAAATATAGCTGCCACCAGCCCTGTCCATGACACATCTGCACATCTCACAAAAAGTCCTTTGTGAGTGTCTAGGGTCTGTAGAAATTACTATGGGCCTCATTCCGAGTTTGGAGGTAGCCATGGTGCTATTAGCACCATGGCTGCCTCCAAAGTCGGGTCTGGGTTCCCTGAATGTGATTTACCAGGTAATTTCAACCTTGGAGGACCCAGTATTTCCCCATTCAGGGAAGCCATCCCCATTCCCAATAGAGCCCCCATAGTTATTAGCTCCCTTGTCCCCTAGCGGGACCCGCTAAGGACGTCTGGTCTGACCAGACAGTCTGAGCAGGTCCCGCTAGGGAACGTCATAATAGGGCGGTAGCCAGGATCGGAATGAGGCCCACCCAAGTGTGCTGTATTGTACGATACATTGCACACTTGCTACATGTTGTAGAAAAGTTGCAAAATTGGAAAAGGACTAAGGGAAACAAAGGCCCTCATTACGTCCTCGGCGGTAGCCATGCTGCTCTTGGCGGCATGGCTGCCGCGGAAATCGTGTCCGGGTCCACAGAATGAGGAATTACCGGGCCATTCCAAGTTCAGAAGGCCCGGTAATTCCTCTCTCCAAGGACCCGGACCCGGTCCTTCCCCATTCCCATTTCAGCCTCCATAGGGCTGAATGGGAATGGGAGAGAGAGCAAACAGCGGGCCATTACGAGTTGGCCCGTTGTTTGCTCCCTCTTCCCCTTGCGGGACCTGGTAAGCACGCCTGGTTTGACCAAGCGTTACTTCCTGGGTCCCGCGAGGGGACCTCGTAATGAGGCGGTACGGGGTAAACGGCGCCGGCACCTTTTACGGCGCCGTTAACCCCGTACCGCCAGGGTCGTAATGATGCCCAAAGTCTCCTAGTACTGCCTGTCTTAAGGGCATGTCAGTTTCCCCATAAAAAGTGAGCGAAAGCCCAGAGGAGTGTAGCTGAAGGCTGTGCTTCTTTGGCAAAGTCAGTCTATGGTGTCTAAACAGAAGCACAAAGTTTGGGGGTGTACACATGGAGACAAAATTACATACAATGATGTAATCTTTCCTAACAGGTGCTGCACAGCCCGCCACGGTCTGTCAGGAACCCGCACGCAGAATCGTAATGCGGCAGGATGGTATGAACGGTGCGGGGTGCCTTACCAGCACCGTTCATACCGTCACCGCCAGGGCCGTAATGGGGCCCATTGTATATATTTGCCGATATTAGATTTGCCAAAGTACAAAGTGGGCCTCATTACGACCCAGGCGGTAAGTTACTGCCTGGGTCGTACCCTTACCACCATGGTGTAAACTACGTTTACACCATGGTGGATGGCGGATTTACCGCCCCATTCCAAGGTGAGTGGGGCGGTAAATCCCCATTTCCCATTTTACCCTTCCCCATTCCCATTTTTGGCCCATAGGGCATAATGGGAGTGGGGAAGGCGTTAATTACGCCACCGTAAATTACGGTGGCGTAATTAGCACCATGGTCCCTTAGCGCCATGGATTTTAACGCCTGCAAAAAGCAGGCGTTAAACTCACCATGGCGCAAAGGGACCTCGGAATCAGGCGTTAAGGGTCGGCGCCGTTTACGGCGCCGTTAACCCCTTAACGCCTGATTTGTAATGAGGCCCAGTGTGTTATTAATTGATGTATATATCTTGAACCTTATTTATATAAAGAATTGTGCTAGTACATAACATAGTGTGTGGACATTCCTTTGTGGGGGCTTGGGGACTACACTCTACTTAAGAACCAGCCTGCATCACCTCCTGAGAGCTTATGCCATGGTTGTTCGTCCATACTACTGCATAGAAAATCTTGGATGGGGTGCTCTGTGCTTCTACTCTGCCAAATAGAGGGCAGGAGTACAGATAATGCACCTCCAGTCTTTACAGGAGTCACGAGTTGATCTTTCACTCATACGCCGATGACACTCAAACCTATATTGAAGCAAATAACATTGAAGACACGCTTAGGAGAGTTAATCAGTGTATGGCTGACATTGATAAGTGGATGACGGATAATCAACTACAACTCAATGCAGCAAAGACCAAGATTATCCTGTCTGGGCTCAAGGTGAGAGTTACGGACGAGAAGCCAATATTCTCCCCCCGTATTCTTGATGAGAGGCTACAATTTGCTCCAAAAACTAAAATCTTGGGCTGTGTCTGGCAGCAGAATCTCGGTAGTGAAGCCAAGATAAGGGCTAAGGTCCAGTCAGTGTACTACTCCCTGCGGTTGCTTAGGAATGTACTTCCCTTCCTACCATCAGAAGATCATGCGGGGGTTGTATTGGCTATGACGAACATTCACCTGGACTATTGCAACAGCTTGATGGCAGGCATACCAACTAAGCCGATATAAAAACTGCAGAAATCCCAGAATGCAGCGGTCAGATTGGTGGGGCAGCAGGGAAAATAGGGCCAGGTTTCATTGTTTCGTAGATCCCTGTACTGGCTTGAGGACTGAATCAAATTCAAAGTAGCCTGTTTGATCTACAAATGCATTAATGGGCTTGCCCCAGAGTATCTCAGTGTTAAAGTCCATCGTTACTATCCTGCAAGAGCATTGCGCTCAGGAGACAAGCTTTTGCTGAAGGTACCGCGCTCTAAAATTATCTCCAGAGGGGATAGGAGATTTGGAATTACAATCTCCCGATGGAGATCAGTGCTTGTCAGTCATTGGTCCAGTTTAGGAGAGCCTTAAAAACCCACTTGTTTAATTAGGCTATTTTAGTTTAGGGATAGCATGTGTTCATGATCTGCTCAGTACCTCACTTGAGGCCTTTTATATATCTGGGCCCGGATACAGTTAAGTGCGATATAATAATCAAATCAAATCAAATCATTGACCTATAAATGTTCTAACAAGGACTCTGCGCAATATCTACACGATCTGCTGACTCCTCTGATGTCCAGACATCCCCTACGCTCATTTAATACTACAAAACATACACAGCCAAGATTCAAGCTTATGAAATTTGGTGGTACAACATTTGATGTACAAGCACCGGCAGCCTGAAACAAGTTACCCCTTCATTTCGGGCAGGAAAATTCACTCACCTCCTTCAAAGGGGTGATAAGACCTTTCTCTTTAATTTAGCTCCTGATTAAATCCATGCCGATCCTGCTCTTTATATCTTAAGTCTTGCATGTAGCTATGTGCGCTTTGAGGCCCACAGCGATTTAGCGTTACAAAAATTATAAATAAATAACATAAAATAAATAAATAAGTGCAGGATGAGGAGAAGTGCAGGAGTGGAGAGCTCAAAGGGAGGGGGTGAGCAAGTGCTGGGGGGAGGCCAAGACCGCAAGGGAAAGATAGGGGGAACCAAGGATGAGTGCAGTGGACAAGGTGGACCAGGTTAGGGCTAGTCTGGGG
The DNA here is from genome assembly GCA_002915635.3 of Ambystoma mexicanum. Lineage (NCBI taxonomy): Eukaryota > Metazoa > Chordata > Amphibia > Caudata > Ambystomatidae > Ambystoma > Ambystoma mexicanum. The sequence goes on along the minus strand of CM010932.2, from coordinate 1,525,791,461 downwards.
AAGGGTGCCCGAGGGCAAGTGCTGGCAAGGGATGCTGGGAAGACTGGTAGGGGGGTGGTCTGACCCCTGTATGACTTTGAAGGCACCAGGCTGCAGTCACAGTGGCATGGGGACGTTAGCACAAGAGGGGGAGATGGAAGGAAGAGGTGAAAAGAAAAGTCTTGAAAGGTTTCCAGAATTTAAGAAGATCCGGCTCAAGTCTGAGAGGGGCAGGGAGGCCGTTCCAGAGGGAGGAATCAGTTGAGGAAAGGGATCTACCTCCCAATCTCTGCTTGGAGAAGCGTTTGACCTGCAGAGAGTTGGAGCCAGAGGACCTAAGTACTGTAGCTGGGAGGTATTTAGGGAGGAAAGCTCGATGTAGAGAGGTCCCAGGCCCCAGGCCGCCTTGTGGATGATGCAAAAGGGTCTTGAATTTGATCCCTGTGGTCACCAGGAGCCAGTGGAGAGATTTTAGGGCTGGAGAGATGCAGTCCCGGGGCTTGAGACCAAGGATATGTCTTGCAGTCCTATTCTTGATTAGTTGAAGGGGTGAAGGGAGGAAAGAGGCAGATTGAGGAAGAGGCTGTTGCAGTTGTCCAGCCTAGAGAGAATCAGGTCTCTGGAGACGTTGAGCTTCTGGGGGAAGGTGAGGAAAGGTAGAATGCCTCTGAGTAGGCTAAGCTAAACGTTGGACTTCTTGGCAAGGTCTGTGATGTGGGGAGAGAGAGAGAGAGAGAGAGAGAGGAGTCAAAGATGATCCCAAGATTTTTTGCTTCACATGTGGGTGAGGGAAGGGGGCCTAAGGTGGGTGGCCAGGGAGTGGGGGAAAACAAGGAGCAGACATCCCAATTAGAGGGATCTTCGTCTTACTGGCATTAAGGCAGAGATCATTGGCAGAGCACCATGCCTGAATAGCAGTCAGGTATGAGAGAGGAGAGAGAGGAGGTAGAGGGTGGCAGCTTAAAGGAGAGCTATGTGCCAACTGCATAACACTGGAAATGAGGGGAGAAGGTGGGGATCAAGTGGGCCAGAAGGGTTAGGTAGATGTTGAAGAACCATGGCGATAGGATAGAGCCCTGAGGGATGCCACAGGTAGAGAGTGGCATGGAGGAGAGAAAAGGAGCCGTTTGCACTTGGTATTGGTCTGTCTGAAAGGAAGAAGGTCAGCCATTTCAGTGCCCTGTCCGTGATGTCTAAGGTGTCAGGGAGATGATTTGTGAGGATGTAGTTGTTGACTGTGTTAAAGGCAGAAGATAAGAACAGAGAGAGTGTTAGAGTCCAAGTTAGAAAGTAGGTTGTCACCAGTGTTCAGGAGAGCAGTTTCTGTGCCTCTGGATGCCCTGAAACCAGACTGGTGGTCATGGAGGCAGCCAGCCATTTTGGTGTGGAGGGTCTGTTGGGGGAATAACCAGCTTCTCCATGAGTTTGCCCAAAAAAGGGGTGATATGGGGCGTTAGTTAGCTGGGCAAGAAGGGTCAGTGGATGCCTTTTTCAACAAAGGTGGGATGATATTTTATCAAATGGCGCTTACTTCGCACACTGGGCCCACATCCTGATTTCACCACTTAACCAAAGTGTGTGACCCTGGGCAAATGTGTAATCTCACAGTTATCTGTCAAAATCAGCAGAGCCTGGAAGTGATTCAGTTTGCAATTTTTTCTACTTAAAATCTGCTCTCATATTGTTTTCTAGACCTTAGAGTTGCTATAGGTACAATGACAGTGACAGTTTATGTATTGCGCACCAGAAAGTTGTTTGCCTCTCGGCTTACACATGGACGCTTCTTTTAATTTCGCTACCATCAATGTGCTTGGGTAGCAGTGAACCCCGTCCTGTCTGCGTGCTCCACTCTGCGTCATGGAACGCAAGCGGGGCGCGGGCGGCACACACAGCCTGGCTGCTCCCATGCCGGCCCCCCCTTGCATCCCAGCCGGGCTTCTGCTATGGAGATACTTTATGACAATTAATGAAGTAGCATTTCCAGACAGAACAGATCCATGACTATTCCTGAATGAGTGCACTTTTCTACAGCAAGTTTATCAAAGTCTGATAAAACACCTTGTAATGTTGTGTTCTGTAATTTCACTTTTGATGATGTAAATACAGATGCAGAATATGGGGTGCAGGGCCCCTGCTGCACAGAGTCTCGATGCTTCTAATCTAACAGGTCTGGTCCCTGTGTGCAGAACAGTCCTGCAGTCTGGGAAGCTTAGGTACGTGTGGCACGCATGCACGTGTGTGTGCGTGTATGCGTGTGTTATCATAAACGTGGAAATGGGGGGGAACGCACGTGCGCAAAGAACGCTGCACGGAACCAGGCAAAGCGCTGAGTGCTTGGGTTGCGCGTCCACGTCTTAAGCCTCCTGGAAACTAATGTGTAAGGTTGCCCCTCCCCCTTGCCCCCCATTCCCATTGCAAGCATTTGCTCCCAACTCCTGTAATGGCGGGTGATGTCAATGAATGTCAGTGATTGGTCATTATCACACCTGCCTAACCTCCGGAATGTTAAGCATTTCTCCGGGTCTTCGCAAAAGTCCCGTGAATCTCAGGAATTTTGAGATTTTTTCCGTCCCGTCATATTCTCCACTTGATTGGCTGCTCCTAACCTATGAGAGGCGCGACTCCATTCCGCGCATGCTCCTAGCCAACGTTAGCCGTATCTCCACATTGCGCATGCGTCTGCTTTCACGTGCGTGTCCGTCCGTCAATAAGGACCAATAATGACCAAATCTGCCTACGTTGGCTAGGAGCATGCGCGGAATGGAGGCGACCCTCTCATAGGTTAGGAGCATGCGCAGAGTGGAGGGTGGTCTCTCACAAAGTAACGCATGCGCAAAGTGGAGACCTTCACTCATGGGCTAGGAGCATGCGCACAGTGGAGAGACAGCCTCTCAAAGGGGAGGCGTATACGCAAAGTTGAGATATTGCCGCTCATAGGCTAAGAGCATGCGCAGTGCCAGGTGTCAGCTTCTGAGCATGCGCACAGGAGACACTGCCTCGTGTCTCGTCCTTGGCCTGAGGTAGGGTCGGAGGCCCGGATTCTCCTTCTCTGGGAGTCGGAGGTGAGAGGTTTATTATCCCCCCCCATTCCATCCTTTATTCTGAGTTCTGGGCTAATATATCCCCTTCCCCGAGGTTTAGGACAGAGGTTGTCTACCCCACAAGCCTATCCCTCATATGTTCACACTCCTGCTCTCCCCCCTGGCCACTCCTGACCCCCCCCCCGCCACTCCTGCTGTCCCCCCTGGCCAATCCTGCTCTCCCCCTGCCACTCCTGACCCCCGCTACTCCTGCTGTCCCCCTGGCCAATCCTGCCACTCCTGCTGTCCCCCCTGGCACTCCTGTCTCCCCTGGCCACTCCTGACCCCCCCCCGCTACTCCTGCAGTCCCCCTGGCCAATCCTGCCCCTCCCCGCCACTCCTGCTGTCCCCCTGGCCACTCTGCCCCTCCCCCCTGCCACTCTTACTGCCCGTCTACCTCTGCCCCCCCCCCCTGGCTGTGCCTATCCTCCCCAGCCACTCCTAAACCCCCACCTCTGCCACTCCTGCCCCCCACCTGGCCGCTCCTGCTCTCTGCTAGGCCGCTGCAGCCCTCCCCCACCCACGGCCACTCCTGCTCTCCTCTGGCCAGTGCCTTCAGTGGCACTGGTAAATGAGCCAGGGCTCATTAAGGGGACGTGGCCTAAAGGAGGGGTGGCTGCCTTTTGTAGAGATCCGCACCCTTTCCCCATGAGGGAGAGGCATACCTGCCTAACCTCTGGGTTTTCCCCGGAGACTCCAGGTTTCTAGCTAGCCTTTTCCGTCCAATCCTCCATCCGATTGGCTGCTAAAGACCGCTGCCGGCAGCCAATTGGGTGGAGGTTTGCGCAGACCCAGAAATGGCACCAATATGCATCCTATTAGCCCGTTGCTCGGGTGGGGGCAGCTTTTACTGATTGCTTTTTTTTTAATGCTTGTAGGACTGCTCCGCTGCGGACTCCCTACCTGAGTGTGGCTTTGTCTCTGCAGCAATGACTGTAACATAGCCAGCAAATTGGCAAAATGAATGCAGGTGAAGCAAAATAACGCGTGTTTGTTTTGCTTCACCTTTCATTATTTTTTGCCGACTTTCAATGCGAACACGCGTTTATTTTGCTTCCGTTCTTTTTGCCAAAGTTACCAGGGCTCAAGCCGAGGGTACGACTCATTTTTAATTCACCACTGCACTAAATAACCTAATGAAAAACAACTAAAGTGAAATGTCCAATTTCGGTACTGCAAAATTCAGGGAAAACCTTTGTATTGGTTCTTGGAGTTTACATGTGCACATTTTAACGTGTTGATTTTAAGGAAGGCAAATGCCTTTTGTCCTATGCAATGTGGGTGGTTGTGAAAAGCCAATTTTTTTTTATATAACATTTTTATTGAATTTTGACATAACCAAAACGGCCACCAAATCGGGGGACAAGATCAACAAAACAACTAAAAAAAAAGGGACAACACATTAAGAGCACTCCAGTACAGCTTCTTCAGTCATGTGTTTACATGGTATTTTGGTATCTCACATCGCCATGGGTCGCGGGCCACCCATCCCGCCCACCTTCTGTTCATGTGGAGGCCACCACTGCTTCAGGACGTCAAGGCCCAGTCTCTTCCCATTTCCCCCATATCTTGGATGCTTTATTTGGGCATCCTCTTGCGCGATAGACTCGGTGCTCCGTCATGGCACATGAGTCCATGTCGAGTATCCATTGTTCCAGTGTCGGAGGGTCAGGCGCTCCCCATTTTTGGGCAATGTTGCGTTTCACTAGAGCCATGGCAGTGTTCAATAGCAGTTTTTCCCATTTATTGGATTCATACATGTCCGGTACCCCCAATATTAAGACCTTCAGATCTAGTTCAACAGGATAAGGGCTCTGGACAATTCCATACAGCATGCAGTCCAATAGTCACAGATCCGAGGGCATGCCCAGAGGATATGATAGAAGGTGCCTTCCTCCTCTCCACAGCGAAGACAGTTCGGACTCACTACTCTCCTCCAGCCATATAGAAGAGTTCGAGGGTAGTACACCCTATGCAGGATTTTAAGTTGCACCAGTTTAAGTCTGGAGGAGATGGCTACCGCCCGTGGGTGCATTAGGACCTGGATCCAGTCCTCAGGGTCTATTTCCCCCACCTCCCCTTCCCATTTGGCCTTTAATCCCAATAGCTCGGGAGTCGCGAAGGAGGTGATAGCGTTATAGAGAGTGGATGTACATTTGCTGGGGTTATACTCAGGTAGCATATTGCGTTCGATCGGAGTGTAGTCGGGGATTGAATCACCTGGGGGCATATGGGTTCGGAGGGCGTGTGTCATGTCACGCGGGAGACTGGGGTCTGCCGCTCCCATTTCCTCCTGGCGAGTCTACCCGCGCGTTCGCGTCTGGGGACTCGCCGGGAGGGGAGCGACGGGTTACGGGGCCGGCGGCCTTCGGCGCATGCGCGGAGGTCCTCTCTCTCGGTTCCGCGCATGCGCCGTGGGGGCTTGCCTCCCAAGCCTCGTTATGGGTTCGCCGGCGCCCGGAAACGGAACGGTTTGCGTTCCAGGCCTCTCGGGCGCCGGCGGCCCATAAAAGAGGCCGCAAGTCAGAGCGGGTCGCGTCTCAACGCGGTTCGCTTTGCTCACCTCGTTGTTCCTGCCCTGCCCTTACCTGTGGCCTGTCCTGGGCCTGCCTGCATCCAGTCCTTACCTGTGGCCTGTCCTGGGCCTGCCTGCCTTCAGTCCTTACCTGTGGCCTGTCCTGGGCCTGCCTTACCTGTGGCCTGTCCTGGGCCTGCCTGCCTCCAGTCCTTACCTGTGGCCTGTCCTGGGCCTGCCTTACCTGTGGCCTGTCCTATGCCTGCCTGCCTCCAGTCCTTACCTGTGGTCTGCCCTGGGCCAGCCTGACTCCAGTCCTTACCCGGGTCCTGTCCTGGGCCTGCCTGCCTCCAATCCTCACCTGGGTCCGGCCCTGGGCCAGCCAGCCTCCAGCTACTACCTGGGTTCTGCCCTGGGTCAGGCTTCCCTCAGTCCATTCCGGAGTTCTGTCCTGAGTCATCATTGTGTAGATGGGACTTATCCTACACTAGTCTGCATTCCCCTGTTCCATCTTGGGCACGTTCCTACAGTTCTCTATTTGGCCAGACAGCTAGCTCCAACTGACCTCACTCTTTCCTGTCTTGCCTGACTCCGTACCTCATCCTGTGTACCATTGGAACCATCTGCACCAGCCAAGCTCCTTTTGCCTACTGCGAATACCTTTTCTGCTACACTGGTCTCTCTACCAACTGTCGCTGCACTGAGGTTCTTGGAAGATTCATGGTCTTGACAACAAGCTCCACCTGGACTACGGCTCCATCCATCTGAGCCTACAATCCTCTTGTCACGCTTACCTGGGAGAGTGCCTTCGTGACATTGGGGGTTGGTCCATCCTTCACCCAGTTCCTCTTTTGGGTGGTGGAGAGGCTGATTCCTCGTGCCGCTATTTCATCATTTCCAGGTCTCCAGACTGGCGACCTCTGCGAGACCAACCACCAAGACTACAGGTACGCGGTCCTCTCGGGCCAATCAGCTTGACAGATTGAGACGCCTGCCTTCTGATTCAGAGATGGATGAATCGCAGGACATGAGGAACGAGTTGCTAGCGCTCAGGGCCGAGATGACCGCCCTGCGTCAGGAGAATCAAACATTACGACAAATGATAACGCAAGGAGCACCCAGTACCTTCTCAAGTAGAGGGATCATTGGCTCATACAACACCCATCAAATTCGACGGAGACCCTAGACGGGTGGCAGAGTTTTGTAACCACTGCAGGATACACTTTCTCTTCAGGTCTACCTACTTCAACAACGATAGGGCCAAGATTGGTTACATCTTGGGAATCTAACTGGGAACGCATTAGCTTGGGCAACTCCGTTTGTGGTTACGAACAGTCCTATTTTGAATGACTTTGCTGCCTTTGAAAAGGCCTTTCTTGAGGTATTCCAGACGCCGAACCTGGCCTCCGTTGCACAGAATCAATTGATGGACTACAAACAGGGAAGCAATGACGTCATCACCTACATCAGCCGTTTCCGACTTTTGGCTACCGACTCCCAGTGGCCCGAAATTACACAGAAGACACTGTTTCGTCGAGGCCTGAGAGAGGAGTACAAGGATGAGTTACTTCACATCCCTGAACCAGAGAGCCTTCAACTCTTGATTGATCAAGTACTCCGTATTGACCAAAGGCTAGCCGAACGAAAGGCTGAGAGACGTCGGCTTGACAGAAGCGGTCCCCGGACGACCAACTCACCCGCTGGTTCGTTTGGGTCGACCGAGTCCGGACCTGAGCCCATGCAAGTAGGAGCCATGAGGGGACCTTTGACGGAAGAAGAGAAGAAACGAAGGAGGTCTTTGCGTTTGTGTCTTTACTGTGGAGCAGCTGGACATTATTTGGGTACGTGTCCTTTGCGTCCGCAAAAGAAGAAGTCGGGAAACTAGGAGACCTGTCGTATACAGGAAGGGCAACGACAGGTCCCATTTCTTCCTCAGACCCTTCTGTTATTTGTTCTATTCGTCTGCCCATGCAACCAGCGGTGCTACAGACCCTGAAGGTCCGAATTAAATTACCAGACAAGAACCTGGAAGTATCCGGTCTACTGGACTGTGGGGCTTCCGGCAATTACATCGACGAAACGTTCGTCACCAGACATAAGATACCACTCGTTTCCAGACACACGCCTCTGTCGGTGGAGCTTATTGATGGTACTCCCTTGTCTTCTGGACCCGTTAGTCAGTTCACAGTTGGACTGGCTCTTCTGATTGCTGATCATTACGAGGAACTAGCCTTTGATGTTATCAAGTCACCGAACTACAAGATGGTCTTGGGATTACCTTGGTTGCAACACCACAATCCTTTGATAGACTGGAGAACCCAGACCTTGACCTTTTCATCCGAAAGGTGTGCTCTAGAATGCAAGCTACCGGTTCCCACCAGGACCGTTTCGACTTCTCTAGTAACGGACAGCAATGGGGTTCATCTATGTTCCACATCTCTGGTCCCACAGGAATATTCCGAATTCAAACAGGTGTTTTCTGAACCGGCAACATACCCCTTCCTCCACACCGTTCCTTTGATTGCTCCATTGCCTCCATTGACCTGCTACCGGACCACGTTATTCCCATGGGAAATTATATGCTTTGACACGTGACGAGAAGCTAGTTCTTCAGGAGTATTTGTCAGAGAGTCTAGAAAAGGGGTACATTGTGCCGTCAAAATCACCTGCAGGATTTCCCTGTTTTTTGTAAAGAAAAAAGAAGGTACATTGAGACCCTGTTCGACTACCGGCAGTTGAATGACATAACAGCCAAGGACCGGTATCCTTTACCCTTAATACGCAGTATCCTTGAAACCCTGCATACTGCGCGAATCTTCTCCAAATTGGACCTCCGCGGAGCTTATCATTTGGTGCATCAGGAGTGGGGACGAGTGGAAGACAGCTTTCAAGACATCTTTTGGGCATTTTGAATACAGGGTTATGCCTTTCGGCTTATGTAATGCCCCCGCTGTTTTTCAACGATTCATGGACTACATCTTTGGTGACCTGTTAGGATTATCCGTCTTGGTTTATCTGGACGACATATTGATATTCTCTAAATCCCTAGACGAGCATGTGGAACACGTTCGTGAGGTCCTTCATCGGCTGTCCGTCAATAACCTGTTCGCCAAAGCGGAGAAATGTAGCTTTCACCAACCCAGCATTGAGTTCTTGGGATTTGTTATCAATCAAGAAGGTATTGGGATGGATCCCAAGAAGGTGCGAGCCATACAAGAATGGAAACATCCACACGATATCAAGGCTCTCCAACGCTTTCTGGGATTCGCAAACTTTTACAGGCGCTTTATCCCACAGTTCTCACAGATCTCGGCGCCCCTCACCAGGCTAACCAGCAGCAAGATCACGTTCGAATGGGATCTCGTGGCTTCTCAGGCTTTCGACGTATTGAAGTCGGCCTTTATGGCTGCCCCGATCCTGCGCCATCCCCAGGAAGAGTTGCCTTACATAGTGGAGGCCGATGCTTCCAGCTTCGCTGTAGGAGCAGTCCTTCTTCAGAAGATCCAACCACGTTAGTAGAACATCCAGTGGCTATTATTCTCGCAAGTTGAGTCCCAGCGAACGAAACTACGCGGTGATTGAAAGGGAACTGTTGGCCATCAAGACCGCATTCGAGGAATGGAGACATTTTCTCCTCGGAGCACGCTTTTCTGTGGAGGTGCGGACAGACCATCGCAATCTGCAATATCTTCGCTCTCTGCAATGTCGGACTCCTCGTCAAGCCCGGTGGGCCTTCTTCTTCTCTCCGTTTGAGTTCCATGTTACTTATATCCCGGGAACCTCCAATACAAAGGCGGATGCGCTTTCCAGGTCCCTGGAAAACGTAGATGGGACGCCTTGTCCAGAACTGCCACTGATTTCTCCTCGCCATTTTCTGCTGGCCTTGTCCTCTCACCTTAAGTCCATCGCGGAAGCCACTCGGTCGGATCCAGAAAGAACGACCCTTCTTAGTCGGCAATTGGTTTCAGAACGAGATGGACTGTTGTTTTTTCAGAGAAGACTCTACATACCTAGAGGAGCCGTTAGAAGGGGCATTCTACATGGATTCCATGATTCACCCATAGGAGGACATCGCGGGGTCAGAGCCACTCGAGACTTGATATCCCGACAGTTCTGGTGGCCTGGTTGGGCGACCGAGGTCCAGAAGTACATCGACAGCTGTCCAATTTGTGCCCAGTGCAAGGTTCCCAGAAGACGACCATTGGGTTTGTTAATGCCACCGAAGTGGCTCCCTATCCATGGCATACCATCGCCACCGATTTCATTGTGGATTTGCCTCCATCTGAAGGGTACACCTGTATAATGGTGGTTGTGGACAGCTTCACCAAACTGGCCATTTCATCCCATTCCGGAAAATCCCTACAGCTACTCAAATGGCTTCAGCGTTTCTGCACGACATCTACCGGTTGCACGGCCTACCGGAGAAAATCATATCGGATAGAGGTACCCAGTTCCTTTCATCATTTTGGAGACAGGTGTGTGGTCATCTGGGAATACATAGAGCTCTAAGCTCAGGCTACCACCCACAGACAATGGCTAACCGAAAGGACCAATCAGACTTTGGAGGGTACCTCCGCTGTTTTGCCAATGCCACAGTCTAATTGGAAAGATGGGTTAGATCTGGCCGAAGTATCCTACAACAACACTGTTCATGCTTCCATTGGAGTCAGCCCATTCTTCTGTTCCACTGGTCTACATCCTCGGTTAATGCCTTTTCAACCAGTTCCATCTAGTACTGTTCCCTCTGCTGATGGTCTGGTCTTACACATCCGGAACAGCAAGAACTTGCACGCAAGATCTTAAGTGAAGCCAAGGATCGGATGAAGAGACAGGCAGACAGGAAGAGGAGTGCAGAACCTAATTTCCAGGAGGGCGACAAGGTGTGGTTGTCCTCAAAGAACCTGCCTCTCCGCAATCTGCCCGTCAAACTGGCCCCTCGATATTTGGGACCCTTTGTTATCACCAAACGGTTGTCCTCTGTAGCCTTCCGTCTTCACCTACCCTCTTCCTGGCGTGTACATCCCGTTTTTCACGTGTCCCTGTTAAAGCCCTATGTGGTCGATGATTATGGCCGCACCTCTCCTCGTCCGGCCTCTGTTTTGGTACAGGGGGTCCCTGAGTTTGAGGTACACGAGATCTGTGATGCCCGTTACCGTAGAGGAGTGCTCCACTATTTGGTTGACTGGAAGGGGTACCCAGCTGTGATCGTACATGGGAACCGCGCCAGCACGTGCATGCTCCCGGCTGATACGTGAGTTCTACGTACGGTTTCCCTGGAAACCTGGGGCCCCGGGTCTTCCTGGGAGGGGGCATAGTGTCATGTCACGCGGGAGACTGGGGTCTGCCGCTCCCATTTCCTCCTGGCGAGTCCTACCCCGCTCGTTCGCGTCTGGGGACTCGCCGGGAGGGAGCGACGGTTACGGGGCCGGCGGCCTTCGGCGCATGCGTGGAGGTCCTCTCTCTCGGTTCCGCGCATGCGCCGTGGGGGCTTGCCTCCCAAGCCTCGTTCTGGGTTCGCCGGCGCCCGGAAACGGAACGGTTTGCGTTCCAGGCCTCTCGGGCGCCGGCGGCCCATAAAAGAGGCCGCAAGTCAGAGTGGGTCGCGTCTCAACGCGGTTCGCTTTGCTCACCTCGTTGTTCCTGCCCTGCCCTTACCTGTGGCCTGTCCTGGGCCTGCCTGCATCCAGTCCTTACCTGTGGCCTGTCCTGGGCCTGCCTGCCTCCAGTCCTTACCTGTGGCCTGTCCTGGGCCTGCCTGCCTCCAGCCTTACCTGTGGCCTGTCCTGGGCCTGCCTGCCTCCAGCCTTACCTGTGGCCTGTCCTGGGCCTGCCTGCCTCCAGTCCTTACCTGTGGCCTGCCCTGGGCCAGCCTGACTCCAGTTCCTTATCCGGGTCCTGTCCTGGGCCTGCCTGCCTTCAATCCTCACCTGGGTCCGGCCCTGGCCAGCCAGCCTCCAGCTACTACCTGGGTTCTGCCCTGGGTCAGTCTTCCCTCAGCCCATTCCGGAGTTCTGTCCTGAGTCATCATTGTGTAGATGGGACTTATCCTACACTAGTCTGCATTCCCCTGTTCCATCTTGGGCACGTTCCTACAGTTCTCTATTTGGCCAGACAGCTAGCTCCAACTGACCTCACTCTTTCCTGTCTTGCCTGACTCCGAATCTCATCCTGTGTACCATTGGAACTATCTGCACCAGCCAAGCTCCTTTTGCCTACTGCGAATACCTTTTCTGCTACACTGGTCTCTCTACCAACTGTCGCTGCACTGAGGTTCTTGGAAGATTCATGGTCTTGACAACAAGCTCCACCTGGACTATGGCTCCATCCATCTGAGCCTACAATCCTCTTGTCACGCTTACCTGGGAGAGTGCCTTCGTGACATTGGGGGTTGGTCCATCCTTCACCCAGTTCCTCTTTTGGGTGGTGGAGAGGCTGATTCCTCGTGCCGCTATTTCATCAGTTCCCGGACTCCAGACTGGCGACCTCTGCGAGACCAACCACCAAGACTACAGGTACGCGGTCCTCTCGGGCCAATCAGCTTGACAGCGTGGGTCAGTTGTGTAAAGTGGTACCACTCAGTGTTGGGCAGTTGGAATCTAGCCTGGATGTCTTCAAATGAGGCTAGTTTCCCATCTTTTAGGATATCTTTAATTCTAAGGATTCCCGCTCTTAACCAGCGCGGCCATGGTTCAAATTTCTCGATTTCCTTCAGATTGATGTTGTGCTGCTGTTATTTTGTCTTCCCACCCAACAAACGCATGTACCTGCCTCCAGACCGTAGTAATGTGAGCCTTAATTGTGAGCGGGGGGGCCTACCCGGAGATTGGTATAGTTCCTGCAACATGTCCCGACCTTGTATGGGTTCCACTTCTACCGTAATGTGAGGTAGTGCCCGACCCCCGTGAAGCAGGTCGTTGACCACCGAGAGTTGTGAAGCCCAATAGTAAGTCTGGAGACTGGGTACGCCTATCCCACCCTCCCAGACTGACCCCTGCAAGGTACTTAGTGCAATGCGTGAGCGGCCTCCCCCCCAAATGAGTTCCCTAAGAAGGGTTTCTGTACGCTTGAATTCGGGGGCAGGGATCGCAAGCAGGGCATTCTGCAAAACGTAGAGGAATCTTGGTAGTGACATCATTTTAAAGAGCGCGGCCCTCCCCATGAGGGTCAGAGGGAGGAGTTTCCAATGGTGGACTTCGTTGACCAATCTATCCATGATCGGTGTGGAGGTTGTGTCTTGTGTATCTAGTGAGGTCAGGTGTTACCCAAATCCCCAAATATTTAAAGCCCTGCCGTTCGAGCCGGTATGGACAACTTGTTAACTCGGCCTGCTCCCCCCCCTTCACCGGGAACATCACAGATTTCTTCCAATGAATTTTCAACCCACTGAATTCCCTGTAAGTGACTAGCATTTGGGTTACTATGAGGCAGCTCCGAACTGGGTCAGCCAGGTATAGTAAAAGATCATCAGCATAAAGAGATATGCGGTCTTCATGCCCTTTGGGCCATTTGAATCCCTTCCATGCTCCGCTTTGATGAAGCCACAGTGCCAGTGGTTCAATGGCGAGGGCGAAGAGGAGAGGGGAGAGGGGGCAGCCCTGCCGCGTGCCTCTACCTAAGGGAAAGGCTCTGGAGGTCCATCCGTTCACTTTGACTTCTGCCCGGATGTTTGTATAAAGCAATTTCACCCAACCTAGGAAGCTTTTTCCAAATCCCATCTGGGCCATGATTTCCCAAAGGCAATCCCAACGGACAGAATCAAATGCCTTCTCAAAATCTATTGCCAGAAGTGCCAATGGGGTGTCGAGGATGGGGGCCCGTTCTAGCACCAGGTGGAGCCGGCGCAGGTTCATCCTGGTTGATTTATGAGGCATAAAGCCACATTGGTCTGAATGTATAAGTGTGTCCGCTACCCGTTGTAGTCGGTTAGCCAAGAGCTTGGCCAGGACCTTGGCTTCGCCGTTGATTAGCGAGATCAGCCTATAAGACGCGCATTGCTCTTGGGGTTTATCAGGCTTGGGGATGAGCACTATGGTGGCCTTACATAGGTCGTCTGGGAGGGAGCCCCACTCTAACGCGGCCAGCAGCATCTGGTGCAGGGGAGGTGATACGTTATTGCCTCCCAGTTTCTGCCATATCTCTATGGGGAATCCGTTTGGGCCCAGGGTCTTCCCCGGTTGTAGCTGTCCCAGGGCTTCTACCAGTTCGGCCTCAGAGAGATCAGAGTCCAGCATTTCCCGTTGCTGAGCCGATAGGGCGGGGAGCACCACCTCATCGAGGAGGGTCCGGTCCAGCGGTAGCTCCGAGGCCTGGTATAGTTCAGCATAAAATTGGGCGAAGGCTTCTGCTATATCGGCGTCTGACCGACAGATCTCGCCCTGCGGGGTGATGATCTCACGTACCGACTGCCGACCCTCATCCCTCCTCTCAAGCCAGGCCAGCAGCTTACCGGCTTTATCCCCAAGCTCATATATCCGGGCTCTGGATTCCCAGTGGGCCTCTTTGGCATTGTCTAGCGTAAGGTTTCGGAGGCATTCACTGGCGCGTTGAAGGGACATGTGGGTCTGTGGGGTAGGGTCTAGGGTATGCTCATTTTCTCTGTGGATTACCTCCTCCTCTGCCTCAGTTATCTTCCAGAGCCTCACCTTTCTTTTGTTCGCTGTTCAAGAGATTATCTCTCCCTGCAGCACTGCCATATAGGCCTCCCACCGCACAAACGGGTCGGTTTCGTCAGAACTGTTAATCTCGAAGTATTCAGTTGAGGCCTCTATAAGGCGGTCTACCAAATCCGAGCTGCCTAAATAGTAAGTGTTCAATAGCCACGTTCTAGGGGGGGCCGTTCCTTGCAGTCGCCTCTCCACCAGGAGAGGCGAGTGGTCCGAAACCCCCTGGGGGAGCAAGTCTGCTGAGAGCATATTAGACAGATCTGTGTGTGGAACAAATAGGTAGTCAAGCCTGGAAAGGGAGCCGTGGGCCCCGGAGTGGAACGAACAGCCTCTGGTTCCCGGGTGCAGTTCCCGCCATACATCACCAAGACCCAGGGCAGACACAAAGTTAAACAGCTTCGTGGGGAGGTTCGGGTTGCGTTGTCTAAGGTGCGAACGATCTAAGGTGTTGCACATGACGTCGTTGAAATCCTCTCCCAGGAACCACTTGTCTGATTGGTGCCTGCCCAACAAGGAGGTCAGGTCATCAAGAAGTTCTTGCCCCAGCCCAGGTGGAGAGTAAATGGAAACAAGTCCCAGTGTTTCTTCCCGGAGTGTCCCAAGCGCCATCACGTAGCGTCCGCGAGGGTCCTGCTCTAGTGCATGTAGAACAAACGAGATCCGTTTATGTATAAGAATAAGGGTGCCCCTGGATCCCATGGTGTATCCCGCATGGAAGGCGGTCTTGTAATTGGTGCGTAGAAAAAATTTACAGTGTGCCCCCGCAAGGTGTGTTTCAGTGACCAAAGTCACGTCGGGGGAATATCTGGAAAGTAGCTGTTTGACCAGACGTCTTTTGATCGTGGAACCTATCCCGTTCAGGTTCCAGGTGAGAACCTTGAGAGAGCTGGGGCGCGTGGACATGGGTGGGTGAGATTGGTCAAGTGACATCTAGTAGAGGTATAAGAGGGATAGGCAGGCTGCCCCCGAGGGTGCAGCCCTGGCGTGTGAACATGCAGTGCAAGAAAGATAAAGATTGAGGTCTGAAGCGCTGATCCTGTGTGGTGTGGTCCCAACCGGCCAGGAGCTCCACCATCCCTGGAGACCTACCAGGGAGGGTCGGTCCTGAAATAACAAACAAAGTTCCCCATCTAACTCCTCCCTCCCCCTCCCTATACTCCACCCCAACTTCAAGTACCTGTCGACCCCACATTGCTGACAATCAAAAAGAGTAGATTGTCAGCTTTAACTGCCCTTATTAAAGTTTAACTAGAAAGTCAGGGGGGGCTGTGATGGTGTTGTACCCCCTCTTAAACACCCAAGTGGGAGGGCAGCGATCCCCCACTTGCCGCATTACAAACGTGTGAAATCGCCTTTAGTATTCCAATGGCTTCGTACTGTCAGTGACCACAAGGTAGGTACCCCATGGGCAAGGCCCTCGGCGGGTTCTGGGCGGTGACTCATCACCCCCATCTTCTGGCGGATCTGGTAGTGGTGGCCGGTCCGGCCTGGGATGTTGCTCCTATGATGGTCTGGGGTTCCTGTTTCTGTTGTTATTACCCCGGGTTGCGGACCAGTCTCCTTCAATGTACCGCTCCGCTCCACCCAGCTTCTCCAGGATCATCGAAATGGACCGTCGTGCCTCTGTGATAAATTTTCAATTGTGCGGGAAACAGGAGGCCGTACTTGACCCCTAATGTCTGTATTTGCTTCTTAAGCTTCCCAAAGGACAGTCTCGCTTTCTGTACTTCCCTGGTGTAGTCGGGGAAGAAGGTCAGTCTAGATCCGTTGAATGTAATTGTACCTTTGGATCTTGCAAGTTGGAGCGCATCCCGGTCTCGATAATTTAAGAATCTCGTGATCACGGTGCGTGGGGGAGCGCTGGGCAGTGGTCTGCCTGCGGGCATTCGGTGCGCTCTCTCGATGGAAAAGAACTTTTTAAAGGATTGCAAGTCAAACAGATTTGTTAGCAATTGTTCCAAAAAAAGTTCCATGCAGGGCCCTTCCTCTTTCTCGGGGATACCAAGGATGCAAACGTTATTGCGTCTGGACCTTCCCTCGCTCTCCTGCACCCTGGCCCCCAGCGTCTCGAGTGTGGCCGAGATTCCATGGATCTGTTGCTGCACATTGTGTAGGCCATTTTCTGTCGTCGCGATCCGTTGTTCTGCCTCTCCAGTGCGCGCAGACAGCTTCTGGAGGTCGTGTCTAAGGAGGGAGACGTCGAGGCTTACGCAATCTATCTTCTGCTCTATAGATGAGCGGGAGTCCGCAATGGCCGCCATAACGTCTTTAAGCGAGAGCACGTGTTCAGTTTCCATCCCGTCGGGATGTAGCGATTGGGAATCCGTCTGTTGTGATGAGGGCACAGTATATTGTTCAATTCTGTTCTGCATGTTGGGCTTCCTCGTTCTTTCTTTACCCATGGTCGCACCCCGATCCTGGGGCAGTAGCTCGGTAACCGTGTTCTTACCAAGGGCCTTCGGTAGCGTCCGCTGGGTTGGTCCCGTCTCAGTCGGGCCGCAGCAAGGCCGAGAGGCAATCGTGTTGAATTTGCGACGTGAGGTCAACATCCCGTCTTTGCGGCCCCCTGCCGGGAGAGGGGTGGTGTGGTTGGGCACAGAGACCACCGCCTGCCCAGGTGATGTCTCCCCTCAGTGGGCATCTGCAGCTTTGTGGCCCTTAACGTGTGTCAGGGTGTGTACCGTGACTTGGGCCCCCGGGTGTACTCCTGCCGGGATTCGGAATGTAAAACGTTCTTGCTCTCCAACCACGGCGCCGCTGGGTTCTTCCCGATGGTGTACCACTCCCACCTCATGTGCTCTGTGTGTCGGGCCGTGGTCTCAGTGCGGGAGGCGTCTGACGTCTAGGCCGGTGTTGCAGGTTCTTCCCCTTTGAGGGGGCCCCCTCTGCGAGCATTGATTCTGCAGTGCAAGGCACGACGTGCCGGATGCTTCGGCCCAAATAATATATGGGTTGGTGACTCGGCCCAGTATGTTCTTCCAGGATCTGTACACCAGACCTTCCAGCTCGTCGAGGCCCCCCCCGGTCCTTCAGTGGCCGATTCGCCGGATCTGCTGCGCACTTGAGCGATTGATGGGGGAGGCCCGGGAGCCGCTCTTGTCGAGGCCCGGCTCTTCTTCACAGATATGACGGGTGGGGAAACCAGTTTGTGTCCCGGGGGGAGGGCAGGAGGGGTGCCCGAGGCACACGTTGCTGGGTCCTGCCTCGGTCGCCTTGACCCGGGGCGAGGCCCGGGCTCGGATCCTTAGGGCCGGGGCAAGTCGTCCGCCTCCCTAGTCGTTCCGCTCAGCTCCGGGTCTGGTTCGTCGTGAGGTCGCCTCTTAAGGTTCGCACAGGAGCACACCAGCTCCCTCCATGGCCTTTTCCTCGGCCGAAACCGTCGCAGCACCTCGTCACCCAGTGTGTACCGTCCGTTAAGCTTCTTCACTCAGGCGGCCATTTTGGGAGAGCGCCAGGCGATTCTCCGTCCACCTTCGCCTCGACGTATCTTCGTGCCCGGCTTTCGAATGTTTTCACCGCCTGGACCGAGTGAGCACTGCGGTTCCCTCTAAGCATAGAGGTAATTTTTAAGTTTTATAATTAGCGATATCATGCGATTTATCAGGATTCATGCGGCGATCGAGGGAGCGTCGAAAGGCTACGTCCTCCTCATCGCGCTGCTAGCCACGCCCGTGAAAAGCCAATTTAATGAAATATGCATATTTCAATTTGAACTGCAATTTCTGACGTCACATCACATTGCAGCAGAGTTTACCTTTTTGACATGTGGGCAGAGCCATGTGAAAATGGGCAGAGTCTTGTGTGACTGGGCGGGGCATACATCTCATGGTTTTTGATTTTCAAATGTAGGCGGGTATGGGGAGAGGGTGCTGATCTCTCCATTTATTTTCTATAGGCTTGCCTGGCAGGGGACAGCACCTCGCTTATTCAGCCTTCATGGTGGTGCTGCCCCTCAGGAGTGGCAGCGTCACCATTAAGGCTGAAACTCCTGCGAAGGCGCGGGAGCTTCAGTATTTAGAAAACAAGGACTCTGCTGCCAGCGGCTTCACGTTTCTCTCCATAACGGTGGTGCCGGCCCACGGGTATCTCTTGCTTGAAAGGATGCCTCGCAGGTGCAGCGCCACCATTATGGATGAAAGGCATTTTTTTCTGAAGCCTCAAGCTCTCGCACACAAGCGAGTGCTTCAGGCTTTAAAAAACAATCCTTGTCATGTAGTGGCTGGGGCTGCCAGGGGAGACTAGTAAGCCCCTGCAGGGCCCCGCCTCAAAGCGAGATTTCGGCTGGCCCAGGCCCAGTTAAAGCCATGCACCTGGCCACTCCTGCCCCCCCCCGAACTCCTTGCCGCTCCTGCTCTCGTGCGGCCGCTCCTGCTCGCCCTATCCTGCCTCTGTGCGCTCATCCATTGCCACTTCCTGCCCACAGGAGCCATCTCTTGGGTCAATTTAGAAACCCCCCCACATTTCAAGGGCCTGGAACCTCTTTATTGCGCCCATAGGTGGGTGCAGCGTATTTATCATTTACCAGTAACTGCTTGATTCGCTTCTAATTATTGATAAATATTCCCAGCTACATCTATTCATCTACTACTTGGAAGCGCTCTTTTCCAATTCTCCCCTGAAACTAGCAGGATCTGATCTTTATTATGGAGCAGCATATGTATTTATATGTATTTCCTTGTATTGGCAGCACTTTAAGTAGACCCCGTGTTCTGCAGCCACTGTAAGCAGATCTGGGTCTAGTCCATTAGTACTAAATCCGCTGCATCACCAGCAGCGCAAGGAGAGCCATCCCAGCTGTGGCAGAAATGCTGTGTAGCCTCCAGTCCATCAGGTAAATATTAAATAGCAGGAGGGCTAAGACACCCCCTGCTCTCCCCGGCCTCCAATCCTCAAGATTTTCAGTCCACATTCCCTCTAAATCGAAACGCACCCTAATTTTTAATTCACAATGAAGTAGCAGATCCCTTAATGTTTTGCTGCCATTTTAGCCAAAGACGCTCTCTTTGGACCGTGGTTACCCCCTGTGACCACTAGAGGGAGATCCTGTTCCCTGAGTCCTTTTCTCTACAGCTGGCGCTCACTTTGTCATTTCTGTTGCGTTTTACAACAGATTTTGAAAGCGAGCGCCAGCTGCAGCATACAAGGCTCTTTTCTCCTGCTTTTGAAACCATAAAAAAAAGATGGTAATTTGAAGGGTTGAGCCGCTCTCCCTTTTATTGTATAGGGACTTGTATACTCTCTCGCTATCCGATGGTAGTTTGCTTTGTTCAGCCGCTCTCCCTTTTCTCGTATAGGGACTTGTATACTCTCTCACTATTAGATGGTAGTTAGAAGGGTTGAGCCGCTCTCCCTTTTCTTGTATAAGGGCTTGTGCTAATTTCCCTTATCTTTTGAGACTCCCAGCAACTTTGCTGGATATTTAGGATTTGATTTTTTTTCTACCTGGGAAGAGCGTGAGCCTTTTTTTCCACTCTTCCATGTATTTTGATGTGTGTTTTTCTTTTGTGTACTTTGGTTATGGAGTTTTAGCACAACTCCATAGACATCATCTTTTTCTCACCTTCAGTGCAGTGGCACAGGGGTGTCTTTCAGACTTCCCAAGGTTTAAATACCTCTCTGGGACTGACTACCGTCTCCCAGAGCATGTAAAGTTAAATTGATTTTACTAGTCTCTTTAAATTTACTGACCCAGCACACCCCATCTTCCTATAGAGTGTTGGAGGGGGCTTCCCCCGAGTCAAAACACTCATGTAATAGTCAAATGTTACCTTTTCCTACTTTAAATGGCTGGTGGCAGTGGTTTAGATCAAACTACCATGATTTTTCCCGACCGTGAACAACGGTATCTAAAAATAGGGTCAGCCATTTCTTTTCAATATGGCGCCCAAGACCACTCTGGTCGACTTTTTTCACCATTTCTTTCAGGAAAGGTCCTTCTTGTGTTTTTCTCTGCGCGCCAAACCAGGTTTGGTCCCTTTATTCGTTGGTCTTTGGCAGGCTTCAGTGCTGAAGCCCTCCTCTGGCGCCTGAGTGACTGGGGTGAACAGGATGTGAGGGAGGTGCACAAAACTCCCTGTGCTTAGTCTCCTAGGAGACCTGAATGCACTCTGACGTGATGGGCCGGCTGGCTGTCCGGCAAGGACAGCCACCCTGCTGTGTGAGTGACAGCCAGGCTGGAATGTATGGGGTGAAAATTGTTTAAAAGCAGGTCTCTTGGACTTGGAAAGCAGAGTCGACCACTGGAACGAAAGAACCGAAGACGAGCTGAAGAAAGAGGACTGCTGCAACTCCTGGACGACCGGTGAAGCCCTGCTGCAGGTCCGAATTGCCTGAAACTCCATCGACAGAGAAGCCCTTGAAGGTTAACTTCTTCTCTTTAGTTTGGTGGGAACAACTAACTCGCAAGCCACCTGGACACCCTCCCCATCTGGTCGAATTTTCATCAGATTGCTGTTGAAAACCGGATAGCCAGAGGTAAGGAAATCAGCTTGCGGACTTTAAGACACTCACACCTTACACCAACGTCTTGCTAAAGCTTTTGGCCTCATCCCTGGGCAGTGCAGGAACCGCCCGACATCCTCCTTCTTGTCCCCTCGACTGAAGCTCAGAAACAGCGAGATCTGATCGAACTGCCAGGAACAACTGCCTCAGCTACAGCTCTTCTTTATTGAAAAGGTACTGTGCAAACGCGGTCCGGAAATCTTTTCGGCCATCGAGAAAGTTTGTGGAACTTATCTCTTCTTCGAAGGTTTGTCCTTCCCTAAACATTCGTCAAACTATTCGCCTAGCCAAAATCTTTTAAAATCTGTGGCAAAGACTTAACCGTTATCTACCAGAACTGTGCTATCCTATACAAGGACTCTGAACCATTGACTTTGGCCCAGGCCTATTGAGAAGAATTGCTGGTTGTAGTTAACTAAAACCCTTTGCCCTGCCTATGAATGTATTTGGGCTGCCGTTCTTATAACCTTGTCTTTTATCCCTTTTATAAGTAACTGAAGTGCCATTTTGCTCCCACTTCAGGGGAGCTGAATGTGTTCAGTAACATATTGGTGGTGTATTGTTGTTTTTCTGTATGTGATATTCAACTGCTCTTGCTAGTGGAATGTTTTCTAACTGACTGTGTGAATAAATGTATATTGTTTTTTTTCCTAGAAACCTTTAATAAGTGTTTGTTTGAATCACTGTAATTGTTGGTCCTTTGTGTAACTTGTTCTACTGCTCACTTAAACTCTTGAGATAAGTCTGGCTGCTCAGCCATCACTTCCAATTTACTGCGTAGTACAGGCTTGTACCAAAGGTGTAATTGTACTTACACTTGTAGTCTTAATTGTGTGTAGTGTTACCCAAGGGTACTGCAAATGATTATGGCTATCAGCATGCGCTCCATCATCGCCAGGGGCACAGACTTCCAGAGTGCCCCTTACCAGGAGACTGTCACTACGGACGCTTCCCTGGAGGGGTGGGAAGCACACACTGGTCGTCTCCACGCCAGAGGCCTGTGGCTGCCGGGGGAGTAGGCGCTACATATCAATGTACTGGAATTACGGGCTATGTTTTGGACCCGCACGTCTTTTCTTCCGTCCCTCAGGGGCAAAGTGGTGAGGGTCTTCATGGACAATACCACCACAATGTTTTACATCCAGAAGCAGGGGGGCACCAGATACCCGGCGCTCTCCAGAGAGGCGCACAAGTTGTGGCACTGGGCTGTCGCCCAGGGATGTTCCTCATTCTTTTTTACTGGCGGGAGTCAAAAATACTGTCGCCTACTCCCTCAGCAGGGAGCTGCGCTCTTGCCCCGAGTGGGAGCTTCGACAGGATCAAGTGGACGATCTCTTCCTCAGGTGGGGCAGTGCCCATATCGTTCTGTTTGTATTTGTCGCAAAGTGCCAGAGGTTCGCCAGCAGGTTCCCCTAGCTGGGGAGCATGCTGGACGCATTTTCCTTCCCTTGGGAAGGCCTGTTCCTGTACGCATTCCCTCCGTTGCCGCTGCTATTATGACTCATCAGTCAACTCAGCCGGTGCAGTATGATCCTCGTTGCGCCAGAGTGGCCGAGGCAAATATGGTACCCGTACCTTCTCAGCATGTCCGCGTCCCATCCAGTCAGCAGTGGTCGTGGATCTTCTCGCCAGGGAAGGCGGCGCAACTCTGCACCATGACCCATGATCACTGAACCTGAAGGCCCGGCTCCTGCAGCATCAGAATTTGGTGGTTACGAGCTGCCTGCGGACTGCAGGGAGGTCCTCACCAAGGACAGAGCGTAGGACACAAATGGAATCGTTTTGCGACTTGGTGCCGGTCGCAGAAGATTAACCCTTTTAGGGTCACGGCTCCACAAGTCCTTCCGTACCTGTTGTTGGCTAAATCAGTGCAGGCTCCTGCCTCCATCAAGGTACATTTGGCGGCTATATACCACTACACCAGGACTCCGGGACAGTTTTCTCTTTGGTCCCACCGTCTAGTGAAGGAGTTCATCAAAGGACTGTTCAGTTTGCTCCCGCTGGTGAAGGGTCCTGCCCCAGCGTGGGAACTAGATGTGGTGCTTACCAGGCTCATGGGGGGGCCCCATTTGAGCCGATGCAGCAAGTTCCACTTAAGTTACTGTCTTGGAAGACAGCTTTCCTCGTGGCCATCACCTCTGCCAGGAGAGTAGGTGAGAACCAGGTCCTGTCCTGCAAGCAACCTTATTTGACTTTCCAAGAGACGAGGGTGGTGCTGCGGACACACCCCTCCTTCATGCCCAAGGTTCCGTCGGAATTTCATCTCAATGAGCCCTTGGTGTTGCCTGTGTTTTTTCTGATGCCTTCGTCACTGGCTTCCATATCTAGGTGGCTCTCCGGCTGCATCACTCATTGTCACCGGGTGGCAAACCGACCGCTGCCTGGCCATCCGAGAGCCCATTCTACCAGAGCGATCGCTGCTATGACAGCGTTCCTGTCTGGTGTGCCCCTGCAGGACATCTACAGGGCTGCTAGGTGGAAGTCTACGCACACCTTAACAAAATTCTAATGCATCGATGTGGATTCCATGGAGGAGTCCAGAGTCGGCCGAGCAGTGCTACGCAAACTGTTCACTTGAAGGTGAGCTTGGTGAGGAGGTAAGAGTAATAGCTTCTGTTGAGCCTTGCATGGATTCACATGCAAACCCTCTCTCTTGCCCCTCTGTGGCTCTTCTCGGTTATACTGCCACTTTACGTGCTACCAAATCTGAAGATGACTGCCAGAGGAGGGGCTTGGGGAGAGGGCAGCCATTGGCTAGGGGCAGTATGTCCCAGAGATCAGGGATTGGTTTATAGGAGAAAGACAGTTTATAAACAAAAGTAAAACTGTTCTATTACCAAGGATTCCCAGCCTGACGACGGGGAATATTCAT
This sequence comes from Ambystoma mexicanum, assembly GCA_002915635.3. Taxonomy (NCBI): domain Eukaryota; kingdom Metazoa; phylum Chordata; class Amphibia; order Caudata; family Ambystomatidae; genus Ambystoma; species Ambystoma mexicanum. Next base: position 1,525,767,851 of record CM010932.2, on the reverse strand, counting down.
GAGCATGTGAATCAATGCCAGACCCATGCTTGAGAACAACAGTTGCAGGTAAGTAACTTGTTCCTTTTCTTGTATAGGGGTGTGTATACTCTCTCGCTATCCGATGATAGTTTGCTTTGTTCAGCCGCTCTCCCTTTTCTTGTATAGGGACTTTTTGCCACCCTGTTTGCCAAGCCCCCATCCTAGGAACCCTTCCAAAAAAAGAATACAATTTCAAGATGGAACATCGAATAGGATAGGATGATAGACTGATGCAAATCAAAAAACTTAATTCCTCACAAACCCTTGCGCCAGGTGGGCTATCCAACAATACCTTCTAAATCCGGAAGCATGGAGTGATTTTTGCACTTCCTTGTTCTCCACGATAATGGACACAAACCAGATTCCATCGCCGGAAAAACTGCAACGTTGATTCCTAGACAGAGCTTCTGCAAAAACCTACCGTCTGCTTGCCATGGTGGATCCATTGGGAAATCTCTTTGCTTGAGTACTGCTCAGACAACACAATGGGCAAAACAACCCAATAGAATGGATCCTAGGCAGCCCGAGTTCCTTACAGGCGCAGGAACTAACATCAATCTTCTGCTAATAAATCTCCTAAAATTGGAAGCAATGAGGGCGAAAACGAAAATCTATGCTGTTTTCATAGATTTTAAAAAAACGTTTGACAGTGTTGACCATCAGAGATTGTGGCTGAAGCTACGGATGTGGAATTGTCCACCGGACCTGATATCTGCCATTCAAGAGCTGTACTCTGCTACGTCAATTCAGGTCAGGCTATCTAACCAAGGTGCATTATCCAAGAAAATCGTCACATGGAACGAACTAAAACAGGGCTGCCGACCTGCTGCATTTCTGTTCAACTTGTATATCTCTGATCTGAATACATCCCAACATGAAGTACGAGCATTTCCACCAATCCTAAATGGTACTGCTATAACCTGGATGATATATGCAGATTACCTTGTGTTGTTAGACAAAACACTGATTGGTCCTCAACGTAGTCTAAATGCACTTTTCAACTACCTGGGTATCAATGGGCTAACCATCAACTCTACAAAAACCCAAACAATGGGCCTCGCTACGAGGAGGGCGGTAAGGGTTTAACGGTGCCAGTAAAGGTGCCGGAGCCGTCAACTCCCGCGACGAGACCAGGATGCTAACAACGTTGTTAGCATCATCCCCATTCCCATTGAGCCCTATGGGGGCTTGAATGGGAATGGGGATGTACCGGGTCCGGGTTCCTTGAATGAGGAATTACCGGGCCCTCCAAGGTTGGAATGGCCTGGTAATTCCTCATTCAAGGGACCCGGTACCCGGTAAGGGGGTAGCCATGCCACGATTAGCGGCATGGTTACCTCCTTCCTCATAATGACCCCCATTGTCTTTCCCTAACCGGCAAGGGCAGCGTAAAGATAATTGTTCCCTTTATTTGGGCCTAACCAAGTTGACACAAGTACAAAAGATCAAATATCTAGGGGTATGGATCAATATTGCTTTAGACGAACATGATTGGGGAAATGCCCTTCACACTAAAGTGCACTCTTTGGTGCGTCAAACCTACCTACTACATTGACATTTCTTGCGTTTGAGGCTTAACCGCCTTCCGACAAGAGAAGTATTAACACACCGAAAACAACTAAATGCAGATCTGAATTACTGTCGTTTCTTAACCAAGCAGAAACCATACAACATATTCTTATGGACTGGGAGGCGCTGGCTGAAACGAGACACCACTATCGGAACACATTGCAAACAGATGTGACACCGATGTCCAAAGACGATCGCTGGTCCTCTTTGCTACTAGGCGAGGAAAAATCACGTATATTCAGGGTACTCCAATTTTGGCTGGAAGTAACGACTTTGAAGAATTTTTTATTCCAGAACCTTATATATTTGACGAATTGGATAACTACAGATGTTTTGTAGTAAAAGGTTTGTAATAAACCAGATTACTTATTTAAAAAAGAAAGTATAGGGACTGGCATACTCTCTCGCTATCGGATGGTAGTTTGCATTGTTCAGCCGCTCTCTTTCTTGTATACAGACTTGTATGCTTTCTCGCCATCAGATGGTGGATTGCATGGTGCAGGCGCTCTCTCTTTTCTTGTATAGGGGGCTTGTATAATCTCTCGTATAACAGATTATACATTGCATGGTTCAGCCACCATCTCCTTTTCTTGTATAGGGACTTGTATAATCTCTTGCTATCAGATGATATGATATGGCATTTATAACATGCCTATACACAAGTGTTTCAAAACGCGACACGGCAAGGGAGGGGCAACACAGGGAGGACAGACAACGATCCTACTAGGCCAGGTATCATTCAGATCACGCAAGTGCATGGGAAGGGGGAAGGTGATAATTGCGGGGGGACAGTGCATTACATGGAAAAGAAAATAAATACAATAAGTAAAGGTATCGGCCAGCAAGTGGCAAGTGCAAAGGTAAGTGCAGGATCAGGTGTCAAGTGCTGGTAGTGGGACTGTAGGGATACAGAAACAGTCACCAAATGCTGGGTTTGCCAGGAGGGCAGTGCATGTGTGTGACTGGCGGGGGAGGGACCTGGGCCCGAGATCAGAGGGTGGCCAGGTAGCCAGTGCAGTTCAAAATTCAGCCAGGACATCAGCAGGGTAGAAGAGGAGAGAAAGCTAAAGCAAAGAGAAAGGTTTTGAGGTGCTTCCGGAACCGGAGATGGTTCTCCTCAAGTTTCAGGGAGGCAGGAAGGCTGTTCCAGAGGGAGTCCCCAGCTGAAGAAAGAGATCTACTGCCAACTCGTTGCTTGGAGAAGCGACTGACCCTGAGGGAGTTGGAGGCGGAAGAGCGAAGATTTCGAGAAGAAAGATATTTGGGAAGAGAGAGTTGAAGATATTGGGGCCATTGGCCCCAGAAGGCCTTGTGGACAATGCACAGGGTTTTGAACTTAATCCTCGCAGCCACGCTGAGCCAGTGCAGAGATTTCAGTCCTGGAGAGATACGATCCCAGGGCTTGAGGCCAAAGACAAGTCTCGCAGTCCTGTTCTGGATGAGTTGCAGAGGGTGGAGAGTAGAGGAAGGCAGATTTAGAAAGACGCTGTTGCAATAGTCCAGCCTAGAGAAAACCAGAGCTCTGGAGACAGTGAGCTTCTGGGGGAAAGAGAGGAAAGGAAGAATACCTCTAAGGAGGTGAAGCTGGTTGTGTGACTTCTTAGAGACGTCAAAGATGTGTGGAGCTAAGGAGAGTGTGGAGTCGAAGATGACCATGAGGTTTTTTGCATTGCAGGTGGGGCAGGGAGAGGGCCAAGGGAGGCCGGCCAGAGAGCGACAGGAAAGGTGGGAGTGGGTGTGCCGACGAGGAGAATCCCAGTCTTACTGGCATGAAGGCAGAGATCATTGGCGGCAAACCACTCCTGGATGGCAGACACAGTCAGTGATGAGAGAAGGAGAAGAGGTGGCCGATGTTGGCCTGAAAATGAGTGTCATCCGCATAGCACTGAAAGTTGGGGCAGAGAGCGGCATTGCAGTGGGCAAGGAGTTCCAGGTATTGGTTGAACAGCCAGGGAGAGAGATTAGACCCCTGTGGGACACCACAGGTAGTAAAAAAGATGGCAGTGAGGAAGGACCCAAGCTGGACCTGGGAGGGTCGGTCAGAGAGGAAAGAAGTCAACCACGCCAGGGCCTGACTGGTAATACCCAGGTTATCACAGAGACGGTTGTGCAGGTTGGCATGGTTGACCATATCAAAGGCAGAGGAGAGAAGAAGTAAGATGAGGACACAGGGGGTGTTAGAGTCAAGGTTGGAGAGCAGGTCTTCACAGATGTTCAGGAGAGCAGTTCCCGTGCTTCTGGCAGCTCTGAAGCCAGACTGATGGTCATGAAGACAACCAACAGATTCAGTGTGAAGATTAAGCTGGGAGATGGCCAGATTCTCCAGGAGCTTGCCCAGGAAGGGAGTGATTGTGTTCGGGTGATAGTTAGCCGGGCAGGAGGTGTCGGCAGAGGGTTTCTTAAGAAGAGGGTGCACAAGGGAGTGCTTCAGGGGGGATGGGAAGACTCCACTGGTGAAGGAGTGATTGCAGAACTCAGCCAGGGCAGGAGCCAGGGAGTCAATGTGGTCCTTGATGGTTTTGGAGGAACAGGGGAGAACCTGTTTTGATGAGATTTTCATAGATCAGACTTGTCTAGAAACCTCATCTGTGGAGAAAAGGGGAAAGGCAGAGAAGGAGGGAGGAGAGATGGCTGCAGAAGAGCCAGAGGAAGAGCAGGGAGGCTAGATGGTACATTGCATGGGTCAGCCCCTCGCTTTTCTTATATAGGGACTTGTATACTCTCTCGCTTTCAGCTGGTACATTGCAGGGCTCAACCGCTCACGCTTTTCTGGAATAGGGACTTGTATACTCTCTCGCTGTCAGCTGGCACATTGCAGGGCTCAGCCACTCACGCTTTTCTTGTATAGGGACTTGTATACTCTCTCGCTGTCAGCTGGTACATTGCAGGGCTCAGCCGCTCACGCTTTTCTTGTATAGGGACTTGTATACTCTCTCGCTGTCAGCTAGCACATTGCAGGGCTCAGCCGCTCACGCTTTTCTTGTATACGGACTTGCATACTCTCTTGCTGTCAGCTGGTACATTGCAGGTCTCAGCTGCTCTCGCTTTTCTTGTATACTCTCTCGCTATCCTATGGTAGTTTGCTTTGTTCAGCCACTCTTCCTTTTCTTGTATATGGACTTGTATACTCTGCAACACTTTGGGATAGTGTTGTTAATATTAGCCTGCGCCCCATTGAGATAGAACTGTGAATATTAGCCTGCGTCACTTTGAGATTGAACTGTGTAGATTGTCCTGCTCCACGTTGGGGTAGAACTGTGAATATTAGCATGTGCCTCATTGAGATAGAACTGTGAATATTGGCCTGCGTTACATTAAAATAGAGCACCTATCTTGCCCCCCTCAGTCTCTGGCCAGCCTCCCTTGGCCCTCCTCTTGCTCCCACTTTCGAGGGTAAGGGTTATCTTTGACTCCACACTCTCCTTCTCTCCTCACATCTCTGTCTCTAAGAAGAAGAACTTCCAGCTGCACCTCCCCAGAGGTATTCTCCCTCTCCTCTCCTTCCCCCAGAAGCTCACTGTTTCTAGAGCCCTGGTTCTCTCTAGGCTGGACTACTATAACAGCCTCTACTGTCCATCCTCTGCAACTCATCCAGAACAGGACTGCGAGACTTGTCCAAGGACCGTATCTCTCCAACACTGAAATCCCTCCATTGGCTCCCTGTGGCTGCAAGGATCAAATTCAACACCCTTTGCATTGTACCCAAGGCCTTCTGAGACCTGTGCCCAAAATATCTACATTTTTCTCTTCTGAAGTATCTTCCTACTCGAGATCATCGCTCCTCCAACTCTTTGAGGGTCAGGCGCTTTTCCAAGCAACAGGCTCAGGACAGATCTCTCTTTTCGGTGGGCGCCTCCATCTGGAACAGCCTCCCTGCCTCTCTGAAACTTGAGCAGAATCATCTATGATTCCGGAAGCAGCTCAAGATTCTCCTCTTTGCTTCTGCCTTTTCTCTTCCTCGCTGATCTCAGTTTGATACTTCACTGGTTACCTGGCTACCCTCTGAACCACGGGCCCAGGTCCCTGCCCCCAGCTGCACACCTGCACTCCCTCCTGGCAACCCTGCACTTAGTGCAGGTAAGAGGTCTGTAGCTGTTAGGGCGAATTCTGTGCTAATTCCCTTCTGCCTTACAGACCCCCCAGCTCTTTTGCTGGACTTTAGGACTTTGAATTTTTATCCTGGCGAGAGTGAGACCTTTTTCCCCACTCTCTCATGTATTCTTATTTGATTTGAACCCTGTGTTTCTTTTGGTTTTGGAGTCTGACAAACTCCATCGGCATCATCTTTTTTTATGCTGTACTGCACTTGATTAAGCTCTATGTATATAACACTATGGATAGGACACACTAGGGTATGCAAGTACAACAGTAAGTATGCTGCACTGCACTCGATTAAGCTCTATGTATGTATCCCTACAGATGGGATACATTAGGGTATGCGAGTACCATGCTCTCGATTAAGCTCTATGGCCCTCATTACAACACCGGCGCTAAACCATTGCGCTATTAGCACCATGGTTGGTGCCGGTATTGTAACGAGTCCGCCAATGTTCAATGGGGAATTACCACCCCATTCCAAGGTTGGCGGGGCGGTAATTCCCATTGAACATTGGCCCTTCCCCATTCCCATTTTTGCCGCATAGGGCTCAATGGGACTGGGGAAGGTGGTAAGTACGGTACCGCAAATTGCAGTACCGTACTTACCTCGAGAGTCCCTTTGCAGGTCCCTACTTTAACGGCTGGTCTAGACCAGCCGTTCAGGTCGGGTCCCGCAAAGGGACCTCGTAGTAAGGTGCTAAGTGGTTAACGGCGCCGCAGCCTTTTACGGTGCCATTAACCACTTAGCGCCAGGGTCGTAATGAGGCCTTATGTATATATCCCTACAGGTAGGATACATTAGGGTATGCGAGTACCACAGTAAGTATGCTGCACTGCACTCGATTAAGCTCTATGTTTGTATCCCTACAGATGGGATACATTAGGGTATGCAAGTACTGCAGTAAGTATGCTGTACTGCACTCGATTACGCTCTATGTATGTATCCCTACAGAAAGGATCAATTAGGGTATGCTGTACTGCACTCGATTACGCTCTATGTATATGTCACTACAGAGAGGATACATTAGGTTATGCGAGTACCACAATAAGTATGCTGTACTGCACTCGATTTAAGCTCTATGTATATATCACTACAGATAGGATACATTAGGGTATGTACCAGTTCACATAATCAGTTGTGATAAGTCTTACACATGTTATCATCTCCCAGTGCTCGATATATGCTAAATAACAGCGCATTCCATAAAAGGATGATTACATAGAGTTAACATACAGTTGACATATCACAAAGGGCCTCATCACGAGTTGGGCAGTAACGCAGGCGCTATTAGCGCCGGCGCTAATAGCCCTACTGCCAAACCCCCCCAGCGCTATTGGTGCCGTATCACAGGTTTGGCGGAACGGTTATTGCCCATTCCCCATTGGGCCCATTCGGGAATTCCTCGTTCCCCATTGGGGAAAATTTGCGCTATCGGTAAATGCGCCATGAGGCAGCAAGATAGAAGTGTAAAAGAGATAGGGTAACGAGTATCGGGTGCAGTCCTGGTGAGGTAGCGTGGGTGTTAGCGTAATTTCTTCGTAACCAATTTAACATGTTACGTCTGAATTTAGGATAACTTTGTTCAGTTCTAATGTCTAATGGGAGTGCATTCCAGGATAGAGCTGCTTTGACCGGGAAGCTGGCGCCGCCTGCTGTGGTTCGTTTGAATCTAGGAATCTCTAGGAGGCGGGCATTGGCAGATCTAGCTGGTTGTGTTGAGGTTCTCCTGTTTATGCTTTCTGAGAGATATGGTGGTGCTATGTTGTTCAGGCACTTGGACGTAAGTGAAGCTGTTTCAAGAAGAATCCTGTTGTTTATTTTTAACCAATGGACATCTCTTCTGAATTTGGAGATGTGCTGTCTGTTGGGGATATTCAGGGCTGCTCTTAACACATTGTTTTGCAACCTTTGGATTTTGTCAATGATGTATTTGTTAGCGCCTAAGTACAAAGCATTACAATAGTCCAGTCTGGACATTATAAGTGCGTTAGCCAAGGTGATGCAGCTAGTTTCGGAGAGAAATGGTCTGCAAGCTCGGATGAGCTTGCATGTGTAAGCAGTTGAGGACGCTAGTGAGTTAACTTGTATCTTAAGGGTTAAAGTGGAATCAAGGTAGAAACCTAATATTTTAACTACGGGCATCACCTTTACTGTCAATATTGAAAGAGGGATAACTGGGGCTGAGATTTTTTAGGTTCGCTTCTGAACCTAGGGTCAGTATCTCGGTTTTGTCGTCATTCAAGCAGAGGCCATGGGATGCCATCCCTTCCTCAATGAGGAGGTATTTTTTGTTTACTAAGGCCGTGTCCTCGAGAAAGTTGCCCGAAATGGGAATGAGGATCTGGGTGTCATCTGCATAATTTGTGTAGGTGACACCCAATCTGGCCCAACTTGTCGAACAGGGGCTTGGTAAAGATATTATACATAGTAGGTGAGATGCAGGATCCCTGTGGTACGCCGCAGGATGTTTGTATAGGGTCAGCGTAGGCTCAAGGGGAAAAGACTTTCATTGTGCGGTTTGCTAGTAAGGACTGGACTCAGGTTATGGCATCACTTGAGAAATGGGCAGCCGACCTGAGGTGATTGCATAAGACTTTGTGATCCACCAGGTCGAAGGCTGCAGATAGGTCAAGGAGGAGTAGCATAGTGTAAAGTAAGAGGCGGAACAACTAAGGGAGGTTTCCAGGTGAGTTTAATCCAAACGGGCCCACCAGCTTTAACCATAAACAAACTGCTGTTGTCAACATTCCATCTTCACGAGCTCAATGGAACTTAGACCCAGCTCGTGAAGATGGAACGAGGACATAGCTAATTGCATATACAAACAATATAATTGATTTACTATGATGCCAAATTAATGTCCTCTCATGGCCACATGTGGATTCAGGTCCCAGACTCGCAATATAGCTTGGGTCACTCTAATGCCAAACTAATATCCTCCCATGGCTCATGTGGATGCGGGTCCCAGACAGGCAATATAGCTTGGGTCATTCTAACGCCAAACTAATATCCTCCCATGGCTCATGTGGGTGCAGGTCCAGGACTCACAATATAGCTTGGGTCACTCTAATGCCAAACTAATATCCTCCCATGGCTCATCTGGATGCGGGTCCCAGACTCGCAATATAGCTTGGGTCACTCTAATGCCAAACTAATATCCTCCCATGGCTCATGTGGGTGCAGGTCCCAGACTCGCAATATAGCTTGGGTCACTCTAACGCCAAACTAATATCCTCCCATGGCTCATGTGGGTGCAGGTCCCAGACTCGCAATATAGCTTGGGTCACTCTAACGCCAAACTAATATCCTCTCATGGCTCATGTGGGTGCAGGTCCCAGACTCGCAATATAGCTTGGGTCACTCTAATGCCAAACTAATATCCTCTCATGGCTCATGTGGGTGCAGGTCTCAGACTCGCAATATAGCTTGGGTCACTCTAATGCCAAACTAATATCCTCTCATGGCTCATGTGGGTGCAGGTCTCAGACTCGCAATATAGCTTGGGTCACTCTAATGCCAAACTAATATCCTCCCATGGCTCATGTGGGTGCAGGTCCCAGACTCGCAATATAGCTTGGGTCACTCTAACGCCAAACTAATATCCTCCCATGGCTCATGTGGGTGCAGGTCCCAGACTCGCAATATAGCTTGGGTCACTCTAACGCCAAACTAATATCCTCCCATGGCTCATATGGGTGCAGGTCCCAGACTCGCAATATAGCTTGGGTCACTCTAACGCCAAACTAATATCCTCTCATGGCTCATGTGGGTGCAGGTCCCAGACACGCAATATAGCATGGGTCACTCTAATGCCAAACTAAGATCCTCTCATGGCTCATGTGGGTCCCAGTCTCGCAATATAGCTTGGGTCACTCTAATGCCAAACTAATATCCTCCCATGGCTCATGTGGGTGCATGTCTCAGACTCGCAATATAGCTTGGGTCACTCTAATGCCAAACTAATATCCTCTCATGGCTCATGTGGGTGCAGGTCCAGGACTCGCAATATAGCTTGGGTCACTCTAATGCCAAACTAATATCCTCCCATGGCTCATGTGGGTGCAGGTCCAGGACTCGCAATATAGCTTGGGTCACTCTAATGCCAAACTAATATCCTCACATGGCCTCGTGTAGATGCAGCTCCTCTGCAGATGTCTAAATTCTCTTAATCCTTCCCAGCTGAACTTCACACTTTTTCTTGTGATAGTTCACACCTGTGGGAGGCACAGCCGCTCCCTCTGAGGTTTGCTTTGTGTTATCAAAGCATGACAGAAAGAGCTAGTAAGGGTTGTTGGTCCAGGCCCCCAGTGCCTGGGGGAGGACTGTTGCCCCCTAGGGTGTGCAAATGCTGGCTGGTGATAGGAGGCCACATAAGACTGCACGCTATGTGGAATAATGCCCCCCCCTCCCATGACGCCCTCACACTGCAGTGCATTTTATTGCACTGTGGATACAGGTTTAAAATCACAATGATGTTGTTTATTCAGGTATATGTCCAGGCTGCTACTGTAATTTGCCATTTAGCAGGAAGACAATCAAAGCTATAATACGACATTGCAATACTATCGATTATTATTTAAGATTTTCAACACCAAACCGTAACAAATAATTATATCAACTAAAGGTGGGAAGATATTTGATCAAATGCTGCTTACATCGCACACTGGGCCAAAATCCTGGTTTCACCACTTAACCAAAGTGTGTGATCCTGGGCAAATGTTTAATCTCAGTTATCTGTCAAAATCAGCTGACCCTGGAAGTGATTCAGTTTGCAATTTTTTCTACATAAGAAATTCTGCTCTCTTATTATTTGCTAGACAGTTGCTATGTGTGCAATGACAGTGACCATTTATGTATTGCACTCCAGAAAGCTGCTTGTCTCTTGGCTTAAACAAGGAAACTTGTTTTAATGTCACTACCATTAATGTACTTGTGTAGTAGTGAATCCTGTCTTGTCTGCGTGCTTCACTCCACGTCATGGAGCACAAGCGGTGCGGGTGCGGCACACAGAGACAGGCTGCTCCCATGCCGGTCCCTTGATGAATAAAGTAATTAAATACCCCCTTGCATCCCAGCCGGGTCTCTGCTATGGAGATACTTTATGACAATTAATGACGTAGCATTTCCAAACAGAAGAGACCCATGACTACTCTTTAGTGCATATTGTTATGTGTGGGGTTCTAGTTTTTTCTATGAGAGAGCGTCATGACATTGTCATGATGCCTCTCTAATAAAAGGGGCTCTGCTGGTACTCCCAAGGGAGTGCAGCAGAGACCCAGGAAGCGGCAACTCGTGTCTGCGTCTTTGTTTGGGGACTGGGTCTGCCACGTGATCGTGGCCTGTGTGTGCTGCCCCGGCCTGGGTGTCCCCAAGGCGTGGCCGGAGAGTGCTGGGAGCCCCCAGCTGAGGCATCGGTCCGGTGATTTGGACGAGGCAGGGTGACCCCCTGCAGCAGGTGGGCTGCGTGAACGTAGCCCCCAAACTGTTAGGCAGAAACCTGTGCAGTTCCCTTAGGGACCACTGCAAAAGATTTAAGACTACAGGTGTTGGCATTAAACCCACTTGGTAGCAGTCTGCACCACCCAGATTTACCTGGCAGCTGTGGCTGAGCAGTCAGACTTCCATCAAGAAGAGTTAGGCAGTATGCAAAGTATACACAATAGGCACTCAGGTACAATAATACAAGCAAACCATGACCAGAGCTTTGGTATCAAAGTATATAATTATTTATTTAAAAACACACGGTTTGAAACACTCCAGCACTCTTATTGTAAAATATTCTAAACACAGTTACTATTGTAATATATACACCCCTTTTTCCTTATCAGATAAGTCTTAGTAAAACACCACTTATTTTCATACAGAGGTGAGCGCTTAACTAGATGGCACTCCAATAAGTTTGTGAGAAAGGGAGGGAAAAAGACAGAATATGGAAAGGTACACCACTCTAAGATTCAGGAACACTGTTAGCAAGGCAGAAGAACAACAGTCACTGGTGAGCCAAAGTCCAAAGGCTGGGCCAACTCTTAGAGAGAGCAGAGCACAAATGTGCCCAAGATCACACAGTTACACTAGGCTTTGAAAGTCTTGCAGAGGGTTCAAAAAGTGTTTATAGAGGCTTAGGAAAGTTTAGCCAGAGTGTCCCAGGCTAACCCAGGTTCGAAAGCCGGGGGCTAAATCTACCCGGTACAGTTGGTAGCAAGGGAAGCCAGGCGGGACACTGTACCTTAAGTGGGAAGGATCCTCCAGCAGTGGCAGTTGTTCTTGGTAGTGGGTGCAAGTTGCGTCGTCGTCCAGGGGAAGAGAAGATCTCGACTTGGAGGAAAGATGAAGGTCGTTGCACTACCAGGGCAGAAACCAGCCGCAGAGTTTTCCGGTTAAAGGTGGTACCTTTATTTCGCGGTCGTGGTAAAACGTGGTATCCCGGTTGCCGGGGTGCTTGGCACAGGCAAGGCGGCCACGAGGTACGTCGGGAAGGCGAAAAGACGGTGAAACTGGTTATCCCCACCAGTCAAAGGAAGAAGACTCTCCGGCGGGAGATCTCCTCTGTCGTTGGGAAAAGTGGTGAGGCGGTCCAGCAGGGCTCCACCGGTGGTGTCGTTGTTGCAGGTCGGCTCAGCTTCTCCCTCGTCGGATTCTTAGGTCCTGTGGCGACTTCTGAAGTTCCAGTCCCCAAAGCCCTGCTTTTATGCAGCAAACCCCCATTCACTCAGCCTAGCTGTCACTCAAACATGCTAAATTGTGAGCCGGCCGGATCACCACTTAGGCCAATCAGGATGGAGTGCGACTTGAGTTGCCTAGGCAACTCAGTCCAGGGTGCCTAAATTCCCCTCCACCCCTCCTAAGTACCCCAGACAGAGTGGCACCACTTTGGAGGCTTCTGTGGAGAAGCCCGCCAAAAAGTGGAACAAAGGGCTCGACTTGGGTTGGAGTCACAGAAGAGAACACAAACGCCATTTTAGAATCAAGTTTTGGCAAAAAATACCAACCGGAGAATTAATATTAATTAAATAAACCGGTGTGTTCGAGGCTACCGTAAATAATTAAATAATTATAGTAGCCTAAAACAATGGGAAATCCCATAGGAAAATATTTGCGGTTTAATATAAAAAGTAGTATCCACTGCCACCAGCCAAAACTCGATCAGGGGGGCCGGAGACGTGCCCCCTCGACTAACAGACCCTGGGGCAATCAAATTGCCCCAGCCAGTACCTCCACAATATGATGATTTGTACTGGTTCTGTTCAGAATTTAAGACTAGTAAAGTCAATGGTGACTTTACATGCCCTGGGAGACAGTAGTCAGTCCCAGGGTATGGAGTCTATACTGGGGGGGTCACTATGACACCCCTGTGTCACTGCACTGAGGGTGCTGTGTAACACACATCACAAAACACATTAAGCCCTATGGGGTAAAAGACCCCATAGCCCATTAAACACATCTAGATCCAAAGAAACACACTCAAATCATGTCCAAGAGTGAGGGTAAAAAGTCTCACTCTTGGCAGGAGAAAAAAATAAACCCCAAAAATCCAGCAAAGCTGCTGGGGGACTCACTAGGTTAGTAAATTCAGCCTAAACAGAGAATTCTCCCTAACACAAACGACCCATGTCGGGCGGTCCCGGCACCTGGTGTGGCCATCCCCGGTGACTGGAGGCGGGCCACCACATTGGCGACGAGGGCGGTTGGGCCCTGCGCACCGGTGCATGTGTTGGTCGCTGTGAGCCCGTGGATGTAATCGATCCTGTGGCATTGGCCGTTGGAGGAGGAGGAAGCGTCTGGCCTCTTGCGGGTGGCCCAAGAACCTTGTGCCGTTGCTAAGGCACAGATCGCCTGGAGCCTGCGGGAGCGGCTCAATTCTGGGCCAGCGGCTGTTGCGTGGCAGGACCCGGCACAGATCGCTTGGTGCCTGCAGGAGCGGCTTAATTCTGGGCCAACGGCTGCCGCGCGGCAGGAGCAGCGTGGAGACCGCAGCCCGGAGCGTGAAAAAGGGGCAGAGCTGGGAGGCCCGGGCCCAAGACGGTAACAATACCCATAGCCTGTCTGAAGCGGAAGCCGGCGGGTGTGCCCCCATCGAGGCCCGAACTCGCCAAGCGAGAAACAGTGTTCGGCCCAGCCCGGCATGCGGCCGGGGAGGGAGGGTGCACTCCGCAGAGACAAAGGAAGGGGCGTAGCCCATACAACTGGGCCTGCGGTGGTGAATCCCGTGGGCCACACGTGGCAGCTGGCCATAACAGGAAGCCACGTGGGTGTTGGCCGCGTGGAAGTGCAGCAGCTGAACAAATATCCATCAGCTGCTGAGGAAGCTGTGTAGAGGTGTGCTGCAGCCCCGGAACAAAGGAAGTGGGTGGGGCCAACCCTCCATTGAGCTCCCTCACGTTGGTAACAACTGGAGATTTCCCTGGAAAGGGCGGATGGCCACATTCAAACACAGCCACCTGGGGAAATGACATACAACTTGATCAGGCCGGTGAAACGCCTACAATAACAAGGAGGCGTGTCCTTCTACTGAGAGTCCCCCGCTCATAAGGCACAACAGAAAGGGACGGTTGCTGTGTTTCCTCACCAGCCACTTGCCAACTGAAGGTAGCAGCTCCTCAAGGAGTGCTTGTGCGCCTTCACAAAACGGTCAAAAAAGGGGGGTCAAGTCACCTGAGGCCCGTTGACTGAACACACCCCAGGCCTCATCAGCAGTGGTAAGATCCAGAATCCCGCCCAGCGTCTATCATGATGGACGACGACAACGCAGGGGTATGTTGAGGACAGCTTGCGCCACTACATCACTTTGACGTGGTGGGTTCTCCTGCCAGCTTGGGACCCCGGTGGACAGCCTGGGTAGAGAACCTGGAGCTGTACTTTGAGGTGGTGGAGATCAAGGACACAGCGAAACGCCCAACCCTCCTGTACTCCGCCGGACTGGCTGTTCAGAGGCTATCAAGACACTAAGGCCCGCAAATCAGTCCTATGATGCCGCCATCGCTGCCCTGAACGAATATTTCCGACCCATGGTCAACAGGGACTACAAACGGTTCAGGATGAGGTGCGCGAGGCAAGAGGAAGGAGAGGGCCTCGATGCATTTCATGGGAAGCTGTGCAGCATTGCACTGTCCTGTGCCCTGGGCAATTTTGAGGAGGACGAAATTAGGGCACAGATCATCTATGGCTGCATTTCTTCAAAGCGGCGCAAGCAAGTCCTGAGGCACCCCGCTCTAACCCACGAACGGATCCTAGACCTTTGCCGTGCCCAGTAACTGGCAGAAGTGCGCACCTCGGTCATGGACTCATCCAGACACCACCTCAAGCAGGAGGCCCCCATGCAGCGGGTCAAGCTCGAGGAGGTGGCAGCTGTCAGCAAGTGGCAAGGAGGAAAGCCGATGAGGAGAAACAGGCCAAGGAGAGACCCCAGTGCCACAATATGCCATCAGTGCGGGCCGGATCTTCCACACCCGTAGGACTGCCCTGCGAAAGGGCACATCTGTGGAAGGTGCAGGGAAAGTGGATTACTTTGCACGGGTGTGCCTCGCCCCGACTTCTGCCAGCATGGCGGGGGCTTTGCGGGGGAGTGAGTCGAAGGGGAGAAAGACCCCCAGAGTGGCTGCGGTCTAAGTGACGGAAGATCAAAGGAGAACGCAATATGATGTGGGAGAGCAGGAAGATGAAGAAAATGTGTTCTTCTTGTCCTGCAGCAGCGTCACTGGCCAGTTCGATCCCGGAATCGTCTGAGTTGAATCTGCCCGCTGTCGGGCCCCATGGTGTGCGGACTGGAACACATCTGTTTGTTTGCAGTGTTGAAAGTTCAAGGTTTTGAGTAGTTAATAGGTGGTGCTCGGACTGGAATGCACCTTGTTTTTGCAGAGATGATGTAGGATCACAATGGGTGCGCAGACTAGAATGCACCAAGTCAGACCCAGGATTACATCGCGGTTTTGCAGTGGGGCGTGATTTTTGTTGGTTATAATAAAGGAGGGATGTTATGTGTGGGGGTCTAGCGTTTGCTACACCTCTCTAATAAAAGGTGATCTGCTGGCACGCCCAAGGGAGTGAAGCAGAGCCCCAGGAAACAGCAACTTGTGTCTGCGTCTTTGTTTGGGTACTGGGTCGGCCACATGATCGCGGCCTGTGTGTGCTGCCCTGGCCTGGGTGCCCCCAAGGCCGTGGCCACAGAGTGCTGGGAGCCCCCAGCTGAGGCATCAGTCCGGTGATCTGGACGAGGCAGAGTGACCCCTGCAGCAGGTGGGCTGTGTGAATGTAGCCCCCAAACTACCTGTGTCGGGCGGTCCCGGCATCTGGTGTGGCCCGCCCCAGTGACCGGATGCGGGCCACAACACATATGGCATACTTGCCAACCCTACTGATTTAGGCAGTAGGCTACTGCTTTTTAAGCAGTCCTACTGCCTACAGATGTGGGTGACGGATCCTACTGCTTTTTACAGTGGCAGGTAATTTATGTGACTCTAAGGCAATGAATCTGTCTGTGCTGTGGGCGGGTAAGTGATACATTTGAGTGATGGGCTCAGATCAGTCCACTGACCTCACAGCAATGTGACTCTGGCCTGCACTCTTGCTGGGACAGACCATAGGTCAACCACAAGAGAAGGCAAGTGGCAGAGCGCACCACCATCACACAGCATCTGCCTATCAGACTGAGGAGGGTATCAGTCTCCATGTTGTTCAGTGTTCAACCTGCACTGCATATGTACTGCCCGGGCTGCTGCTACAACGTTGCCTACTAGCTCCGTGTGATTATTTTATGTGTAGTTAGGTAATTGAATTTGGTGTTAACTTACCATTCACAAGTATACATTTTAAACATTTGAGCATCTTTCCATGTTGTGCTGTTTGATGGGTTGTGCATTTTAGAATGCTCCAGTGGTGCTCCTGTGAAGGCATTGTTATGCTAAGTATTATTTTTGAAACTTGAAAAATCCTACTTTTTTTTGGTCACAGAATGTTGGCAAGTATGATATGGGGCACGATTGAACAAATGCACTTTTCTAGAGAAAGTTTATCAAAGTCTGATAAAACACCTTGTAATGTTGTTCTGTAATTTGATGCAGAATATGGGGTGCAGGGCTCCTGCTGTGCACAGAGCCTTGATGCTTCTAATCTAACAGGTCCGTTCCCTGTGTGCAGAACAGTCCTACAGGATGGGAAGTCCTACATGCACGTGTGTGTGTGCGCGTGTGTGTTTGTGTGTGCACAACAGTCCTGCAGGCTGGGAAGCTTGGTTACGTGTGGCACGTGTGTGTGTGTGTGTGTGTGTGTGTGTGTGTGTGTGTGTGTGTGCGTGTGTATGTGTGTGCGTGTGTTATCATAAACGTGGAAATGGGGGGGGAACACACGTGCGCAAAGGACGCTGTACGGAACCAGGTAAAGTGCTTGGGATGCGCGTCCACGTCTAAAGCCGCCTGGGAACTAATGTCTAAAGTTGCCCCCGCAACCCCTATTCCCATTGTTTTATTGATTGCAGGGAACCCCGCAGCATTTGCTTCCACCTCCTTTGATGCTGGGAGGGGAGGGATCAAATGTAAAGTGATGAGTGCACCCCTATGTATCGCAAGTCCTGATTGGTCATTACTGATGGACGGACACGCGCAGGATATCAGATGCATGCGTGGAGCGGAGATACGGCCTCTCATAGGCGCTAGGAGCATGCTGTAAAGCTCTGTGTTCCCAATGATGTCTCTGACATCTCTTGATGTTCCAGTTGTTCCTTTAACGAGTTTCCAGTACATCTTTTATGTTTCTTATGTCAAGTTCATCAGAGCTCCAGGCAAACATGCACCGGCATCCTCCCAGGCAGGCTACATCTCACCAACTCTCTCACTCAGAACTCTCAACCATACAACAACATTCTCACCAGCCAGATTCCATGTCACTCACTCAGCATTCTACTCATTCTGCAAAGACAACATGGAAACCTAAATCACTACACATGCACAGAGTGGAGAGACGGACTCTCATAGGCTCGGAGCATGCACAGAGAGGGGATAGGGCCCCTCATAGGCTAAGAGCATGCGCAGCATGGAGAGCCAGATCTCGTAAGCTAGTAGCATGCGCAGAGTGCAGAGACGGCCCCTCATAGGCTAGGAGCATGCGCAGCATGGAGAGACGGATCTCATAGGCTAGGAGTATGCGCAGAGTGGGGAGACTGATCTCATAGGCTAGAAGCATGTGCAGAGTGGAGAGGCGGCCTATCGTAGGGGAGGAGCATGCACAGAGTGGAGCGACGGCCTCTCATAGGCTAGTAGCATGCGCAGTACCAGGTGTTCAACTTCTGAGCATGCGCACTGGAGACACTGCCTCGTATCTCGCCCTTGGCCTGCGGGTGGGGGGGGGTCAGGAGCCCGGATTCTCCTTCTCCAGGAGTCGGAGGTGAGAGGTTTATTATTCCCCATTCTAGCGTTTATTCTGAGTTCTGCGCTAATATATCCCATTCCCCGAGGTTTAGAGCAGAGGGTGTCTGCCCCACATGCCTCTTCCTCATATGCTCACACTCCTGACCCCCCCCTCCTGCTGCTCCTGCCCCCGGCCACTCCTGACCCCCACAAAATCCCCCCTCTGCCCGCTCCTGCTCTCCGCCTGACCGGTTCTGCTCTACCCTTGCCACTCCTGCCCCCCGGCCACTCCTAACCCACCCAGCCACTCCTGATCCCCCTCTGGCTTTTCCTGCGCCTGGCTGCTGCTGCCTCCCATGGCCGCTCCCGCTCCCCCCTGGCTGCTGCTTGCCCCCCGGCTGCTTCTGCTCTCCCCCGGCCGCTCCTGCTCGCACTCGCCTGCCTCTGGACACTCATCCGTTGCCACTTCTTGCCCATAGGAGACATCTCTTGAGTCAATGAACATTTCAAGGGCCCATAGGTGGGTGCAGCTTATTTATCATTTACCAGTGACTGCTTGATTCATTATTATTGTGGCAATAAGACCCGAGGCGGTGGGTCAATACCGCCCCAGGTAATGCCCCCGGGGCCGTAGTTACAGGCCCGAGCGTATTGAGGACCTTAACGAAGCCCCAGTGGAATTACCGTGGGCGGTATTGGACCACTGCTGAGGGTTTTATAGCCATTAGTACCCTGGCACGTTAGACCGGGGTATTAATAGCATTTATTTCTTTTTAGAAACGCTGGTGCGTTTCGAAACAGAAAAAAAAAGTGAAAGAAAATGGCTGCCGGGAAAAGGAAACAGACTACGTTTTCCCTTTCCATGGCAGCCATCGGGAGCGGATTCGCTGGGAACAGAAGTGTTTCCATTGCGTTTTCTCCCAGAAAAGAATAAAAAAGAAGGTAAGTGGGCTTGGGAGGGCAGAAGGGAGGGCAACTTGGGAGGAAAAAAAAATACTGCGGTCTCCGGCGGGGGACGATAGCAGCCTCCAGCCATGTGGAGGCTCGGAGCGGGTATGGCCCGCTCCGAGTCTCCACACGCCTGGAGGCTTCCATCGTCACCCGCCAGAGACCAAGGGATGGAAGGTAAGTGGGGTGGGGATGGCAGGGAGGTGAGAGGAGGGAGGAAAGAGAAAAAAAAAGCCTTACGTGATTCCCCGGCAGAGGACGAAGGAAGCCTCCAGCCATGGGGAGGCTCGGAGCGGGGATGGCCCCGTTTTGAGCCTCCTCATTGGCTAAGGGGCTGCCATGCCCCTCGCCGGGAACAGAGTACCCGGCACGTGCGGGACGCACCGGTGTACAAGGGAATACCGTGTGGTATGACTCGCAAAAGAGACAATCCACACGTTGTATTCCCAGCTACATATATTCATCTACTGCTTGTATGCGCTCTTTCCCAATTCTCCACCTGAAACTAGCAAGACCTGATCTTTATTATGCAACTGACCCACCGGGCTGAGGCCGCCAACATCAGCCACTGTAGGCGGATCTGCGTCTAGTCCATTAGTACTAAATCCACTGCATCACCCGGCAGTGTAAGGAGAGCCATCCCATCTATGGCGGATACGCTGTGTAGCCTCCAGTCCGCCAGGTAAATATTAAATAACAGGAGGGCTCAGACACCTCCCTGTTTCACTCCTGAGTCCATCTCAAGATTTTCAGTCCACATTCCCTCTAAATCTAAATGCACCCTCATTTTTAATTCACAATGAAGTAGCAGATCCCTTAATGTTTTGCCCAAAGGCACTCTATCGACGCGAACCTAAAAACTCTGAAAGCACAGTTCTGTTTGCTAAAAATCTCAAAATCATGTGGCCTCATTCACACACCTACCACAGAGACATTGGGCCTTAATACGAGTTTTCTGGTAAAAGAAAGAAAATGACTGGCATGCCGGTGCTACCGTGCCTGTTAAGCACTGCTGCCTGAATCTACGGTGGATTCTGAGTCTGCGTGCATGCACATTCCGGCATGCCGGTAACGGTAGCACTGGCATGCCGGTAACTCCCCCCAAACCCTTGCTACCAGTATCCTCGATACCGCAGGCAATGGCACCGACGATTACATCATCGCGCCGGAACGGGAAATGCACTGGCGGCCTTCTTTTTAAAACGCTATCCTCAGCCTACAGCAATTGAACAGGAGAACAGAGTAGGCAGGAAGAAAGCAGAGGAACATGTCAACCAGGCAAGGCACCATCTGTCGCCGGAAACCAATGTTTAGCAACGTTGAGCTGAACATGTTGGCTGACACACTTTGTCGAACATGCAGACTTTGTCTTCTGTGCCGACTTGCAACGGGCAGCCCAACTACAGAAAAATGTGGTATGGGAGGTGGTGGCCCACAAGATATCAGCAGTGGGGACAACACCCCGGACTGTCCGCGATTGTCGCAAGCGGTGGGACGATCTCCGTCTGCGGGTCCGCAACCTCCTCTCTGCCGAGCACAGCCAGGGACTGGGCACAGGAGATGGCCCGTCATCCGCCATCAAACCTGCCACATGGTAGGAGACCTGCAGCACTGTCATTAACATGGAGGGCATCAAGGATGTTGGACAAGCCGAGATGGGAGCTGCAACATCGGACGATGATGGTGAGTGTCCCTTACCGTAATCCCAAACTCACACCACACACCTTCATCCCCAACATCATGGCGAAGTCCAAATGGCAAATAGGTGGCACCAAATTCTTGCCGCATTTGCTCCCACCTTAAGCCACCTCCCACATAATTACAATGTCCCTGCCACAAACACATGCAACAAACCCCACTGACACATCCCACATGACCCCTTAATTGCCAACACAAGCACCATCTGCATGTGCGCACACACACATACACATCACTGTACAGCTGCAGCCCTCACCACCGTGCCACCTCATGGCAAAATGCACACATCACCACCACCACTTGTACACCTGACACACCCACCATGTCTATATACGCAGTGTACACATCAATGCATCAACGTACAGAATGGGAGCACATCAGTTCCACAATTAAATACCACATGGCACACAGCCCCTGTGCCATGGCCACACCACGCAAACCACTAGACACCTGTAGGGCACCCAACAGACACCAGGCACAACATGGTCGCACCAGAAGGATGCTCCGGCACTGCACTTCCCACCCCATTCTTGTGTGCACCATGCCAGGCCCTCCAACATGTCCATGAGAATGTACATGACTCTGAATGTACTGGCATCATTGTATGTCGGATGTATGCACACCCATGACTAATGCCCTGCCACACTGGCCCCCACAGGCACAGGAACAGATAGCGAGGGTGAACACGCCCCAACACCCCAAAGAGCCGCTGCACGTCGGCGCCGTGGCGAAGACAACGTCTCCAGCCATGAGCCATCTACCTCAAGCACTCCAGCAAACTTCCACTCCTGGCAGCAAGGCCCCAAGCCAAGATCTACTCCTGCCAGCAAGGCCCCCCAGCCAACATCCACACCTGATAGCAAGGCCCTCCAGCCAACATCCACCTCTGGCAGCAAGGCCCCCGGCAAACATCCACATCTAGGGCACAGGAGCCACTTCAAGTGGAAGAGTAGGAATCCCTGTGGCCAGTGAACTGGAGGAGGCACAATCTGTGGTGCAGAGTGAGCAGGGTGAGGTGGCTCAATCTGCCCTGCACAGTGAGGAGGAGGCAGACTTCCCAGCCCACAGCCAGCATGAGGACCTCGAATCAACGCCACACAGGCAGGCAAGCCCAGGTGGTGCACCTGTACATGGCTCAGGTGCCCACTGCACAGTAGATGCCAGTTGCCCTGACAGCTACAGTGAGGAAGCTGTGTTCAGCCCTGGTAGCCCTCACACCCCACCTCCCATGCCAGCACCTGGTCTACAGCACATCAGTGATATCGAGGGGCGGGCGACTGGCACGTATGGTAGCGCGGAAGCAGGCTATGCAGGACATGGTGAGGCAAAAGGGTGAGGGAAGCTTTCCCTATACAGAAGCACCTCCTGTCCCTGTCGGGGGTGATGCTCGCCCTAGGTCACCGGTGGTGCACCGCCTATCTAATAGAAAAGGGACAGGGAAGCTTTCCCTATCTCTACACCATGTGCTAAACAGATTTCTCAAATAACCATAAAAATGGCTCGTTTATTCACCCTCACTGAGGTATGTACAGTTGAGGCAAGGTAGGGGCAAACTGTTAATAATAAAATGTTGCATCAACCCACGGTTTATGCTTCCTAATTCCTAGATACCCACTGCCACAACCACTGGGCAGATCTATCATCAGAATTCTAAATAGCCGTATTAGGATTCCTTTGTCAATATCTGCACATAAAAAGGTTGACCAATTTCGATGACTTAGCTCATTGGTGTCATCTTCTGCAAGACCATCAATTTAGTATACTGGAGTCAATCGCTGTCATCCATCTTGGGAGAACTGGCAGCCATTCCATGGCCTGGCAGGAAATTAATACTTTGTTCACCTAAGGGTTGTGTGTGGACTTCTATTTCTTGCATCCGTGCTATAATAGCCACATTACAATGTCATTACAAAGAACCAATTGTCAACATCGCTTATGCTTCTACCATATCTACAATGGGGGGGTCTCACCCCCCCTCCCAATATAGTGTCTTACTTGTATTAGACTTGGAACAATTAAATTAACAGTTAGTCTGGAATGTGACATACCGCAAAGCACAATCAATGTCTCTGCTGGCTTAAAAGTCACTAGCTTGCCAGAGGTGTGAGCAGCTTCTTCTGACACGTTTCACTAATAATAAAAAAAAACGCAACAAATTCCAAATGTAAATTCGATTCAAAGAGATATATATAATTGTGTGTTTCAACTGTGCTATACAGGATGTTGCATTTGCAATCCGAGTGATCAGTCGTCATGTGTGATGGCATGTTAGTGTCAGGCAGAATCATGTGCAGTACCCTTTGGAACGCCGCACACAATTAAGACTACAAATTCACCTTTGGTACAAGCCTGTACTACACAGTAAAGTGGTAGCGATGGCTGAGCAGCCAGACTTATCTCAAGAGTAAAGTGAGCAGTATCAAATAGTTACACAAAGGACAGCAATTACTATGATTCAAACAAACACTGACTCAAGGTTTCTGAGTAAAAGAATATACATTTATTTACACATCATTTGTAAAACAGTTCACTAAAGTAAAGCAGCAGAAAATCACACTCTTAATATACTGCACAACATCCAATGAATTCTGGACAAGTTAAGCTCAAAATGAAGTGAGAGCAAAATGGCACTCCAGCAATTTAAAATGGAGGGAAAGACAAGGTTATACAGAATTAAGCAGCACCAACAAGTAAGTAGGCAGGGCAATCTAGAAAAGGTGGGCTACGATGAGGATTCAAATCAATAGGCCTGGGCCAATGTTAATGGTTCAGAGTCTTTGCAGAGGGTCACACAGTTCCGGGTAGTTCGCGGTTAAGTCTTTGCCAAGTGTTCGAAACGAAGTTGGTCGGAAGAAAAGTTATTTAAAAGAGTAGAGAAGGACAAGCCCTCAGATTGGCGAAAGATTTAAAACACCTTCACCACGGTTGGACGGAACAAACAACCGGGTTAGCACAGTACCTTAAAAGAAGAAGAATGCTGTAGCTGAGGCAGAAGTTCCTGGCAGATCCTGCAGGCTCACGGTTCCTGAAGCGACTGTCGGACTGACACGAAAAGGAAGACTGGAGGGTCCGGCACATCCCAGGGAATAAACCAGCAGCAGAGCAAAGCAACAAATAAAAGTTGCGCTCCTTAACACCCAAACAGGGTCCGAGCCTCCTGGCTATCCGGTTCACTGCAGCTGTGCACAGCAAATTCGACCAGGGGAGGGAAGCCTTGCTTGGTGTTTGGCGAACTGGTTGGTCCCACCAGCTCAAGGGAAGAAGATTCCTTGCAGATCTTCTCTGTCGTCGAAGTTTGGGGATTTCGACCTGCAGCAGGGCTTCACAGGGAGGTTTAGTCGTGGTAGTGGTCCTCTTCTTTCAACTTCTCTTCGGTTCTCTCGATCCAGTGGCGACTCTGCCTTCCAAGTCCCAGAGACCTGAATTTTATGCAGTTTTGCCCCATTCACACAGCCTGGCTGTCAATCACACAGCAGGGTGGCTGTCCTTGCCGGACAGTCGCCTAGCCAATCAAATCAAAGGGCGACTTGGGTCTCCAAGGAGACCCTGTGCAGGGGGCCTAAAACCCCTCCCTCACATTCAGCCCACCTAGACTCTCAGGCACCTAAGGAGGACTTCTGAGCAGAAGCGCGCCAAAGGACGGCGAACAAAGGAACCAAACCTGGTTTGGCGCGTAGAGTAAAACACGAGAAAGACCTTTACAAAAGGAAATGGCGAATAAACCCACCCGGAACTGAAATAAAATAAAAAGGGTCCAGTGGGTTTAAGTTGGAGGCTACTAACTTAGCCTAAAACAATACCAAGGCTATTTTCATAGACCGCGGTAGGGAAAAAATGGTAGGTACCACTGCCACCAGCCAAATCTTAACGAAAGGGGAACGAAATAATGTTCTATGAGAGACAGACAAAAAGGGATAACAAGTGACCCTTTCCAGTACTCTATGGAAGATAGTTAGTACAGGGTCTGTGAATTTAAAGACTAATAAAGTCAATGGCATCTTTACATGTTCTGAGTGACAGTAGTCAGTCCCAGAAAATGGAGTTTCAGTGGGAAGTCTCAAAAAAGACAACCCTGTGTCACTGCACTGAAGGTGCTGTGTAACACACAATAAAAAGATGATGCCGATGGAGTAGGTGAGGTTTCACAGTCCATCCGTCGTCGGAAACCAATGTTTAGCGACGTTGAGCTGAACATGTTGGCTGACACACTTTGTCAAACATGCAGACTTTGTCTTCTGTGCTGACTTGCAACGGGCAGCCCAACTACGGAAAAATGTGGTATGGGAGGAGGTGGCCCACAAGGTCTCAGCAGTGGGGACAACACCCCAGACTGTCCGCGATTGTCACAAGCGGTGGGACGATCTGTCTGCGGGTCCGCAACCTCCTCTCTGCCGAGCGAAGCCAGGGACTGGGCACAGGAGATGGCCTGCCATCCCCCATCAAACTTGCCACATGGTAGGAGACCTGCAGCACTGTCATCAACATGGAGGGCATCAAGGATGTTGTAATAGCTGGTGGTCTAACAGGTCGAACGCAGAACTTAGGTCTAAAAGCGCTAGTAAGCCGGTTTTGTCCTTGTCCATGATTTTCAGCATTTTCGTTTGTAAATCTAGCATAGCTGTTTCTGTGCTGTGCACTGCTCTAAAGCCGGATTGTTGTGGATTTAGTAGCTAGTTTTTATCTACGTAATCCTGTAGTTGAGCTGCAGCGATTTTGTCCATGACTTTAAGGGTGAGGTTGCAATTCGTAATAGGCCTCAGGTTGTTAGGGTCGCGTTGGTCTAGGTTGTTTTTATTTTTACAAGTGGGGTAATGGTGACTTTTTTATATATTTTCCGGCACTGTTTTGTCTCGAAAAGATGAATTTACAATTTTAGTAAATAAGAGAGTGAATATGTCAGGGTGTTCAAGTGTTATTTTAGGGGGAAGCTTGTTTTCCGCGCAAGACAATGGTTTCATAGATGCCAATGTTTTCTTCATGGTATCGATAGATATTTGTTGAAATTGGAATTTCTCTTTCCCCTTGTCAGTCGTCAGTTTGACTGAGGGGTTAGGTTGGGACTTGGTCTCAAGGGCAGATGCAATTTGTTCTCTGGCTTTGGTGATTTTGTTAGCGAAAGCTATCTGAGTTTTTCCACATTCTAGTTGGGAAGGATTGAAATTGGGAACCAGAGCTTGAGGTTTGTCAATAGATTTTAATATGTCGAAGAGTTTGCTGGCCGAACTCGAGGATGCTTCAATTTGACTATTGAAGTAGTTCCTTTTGGCTTTGTTCTTATATGATTTTTCTAGTGATTTCCAACTGATCTTATTGTTGTCTGCAGTTTTCTTTTGCCATTGTGCTTCTCTAAGTTTTTTTTCCTTTTTTAGGTTAGTCAGTTCTGGTGTGTACCATTTTTGATGGTTGGAATTAGGCCTGACTGTTTTTTCACAATTAGGTGCTTTTAGGTTAATCAAACTTAGCATCTGATGGTCATATTTGCTTATGATGCTGTCACAGGAGTCCGTTTCCTTAAAGGTAGCCAGGATACTGTTGATGCAGGATTGCAGATCTGCATTTTTGATATTTGAAAAATTTCTTGAGTGCACTTTCTTAGCATTGTTAGCAGGTTTCTTTGCTAACTGAGGGATCAGTAGATTGAAAACTACTTTGTAATGGTCAGTCCATATACATGGGGTAGTAGTAACATAGTTTGTTTCAATGTTATTAGAGATAACCCAGTCCAATTGGTGACCATGGTAGGGCCGTGGTTCGATACATTAAACTGGATTTTTTTGAAGATTTTTTTCAAGATGTATTGCTTCTTTGTCTTTTGAATCACTGCACCATCGATTCAAATCTCCAAGGACAATTGTAGATTTGTTCTGTCCTATTAGAGAGTTTGCCTGGTGTATGAGTTCATCATTGAACTCAGAGTCAAGTGAGGGCGGTCTGTAGATAAGTAGAAAGTTAATACAGTTGTTGTCTGTAGGGCAATTTTTGAGGTGTAAGCTTTCACAGCCTAAACATATTGAAGTCGTTGGGAACACAGGTATCGAGTCTCGTGATATTATGGCTACCCCGCCCCCTTTACCACTATCTCTGTTGGTATAATGGATTTTATAACCTGTGGGGACTGCTATGGAACACGTAGGACCTATGGGGTCCTGTAGCCATGTCTCGGTAATGCACATGACGTCTGTTGTCTGACAGTATCAGATCATGGACACATTGAGCATGGTTGTTAAGAGAACGTGTATTCAGTAGACATACCTTTAGTTCATTACAATTAGGGGAAGTCAGAGTTTCCTCATTTAATTTGTGTATGTCGTGCGCCTTGATTTTATTATTGGTGTTATGTTTAGTATGTGCTTTAACAATAATGGTCCGGGTGCTAGGTGGAGCCGGACTGGTGTCATTGGTGTAGTCCTGATCAATGCATGCCAGTTTGCTATCGGGTTTGTCGAGGATCTCTAGCATGCGTGCATGTATAGCTTCTGATTTTTGCAGCTCTTGTAGCTTGGAAAGGAGCGCATTTATTTTAGCGAAGCCCATTCTTACCGAAGATTAGAGCTTGAAGTTGAGGAACCTGGTAGATGCAGAGTTTCTGGCTGAGGGCGACAGGCTTGGCGAGGACCGGCGCAGACCGGCTTGCCTCAGAAGCGCGGGCGCTGAAGCGCCTGACATTTCCAAAAATAGGCAGTGGTGCTTCTGGGAAGTGTTGTTCCCGTTCTATAAAATGCACACAAATCAAGGTACGAGTGCTTGCTCGTTGCATGTTTGTTTCCAAGGTATCCCAACCACAATCGGGTACAATGAAATGCATACAATGCAGGAAGTAAAGTATAATGCCCTTAATAGGCGAATTAGTCAAAATTAATCAAAATTTAAACACACTAATCAAAGTCAGCAAAGTCAAGAGTTCTGATGTTAAGAAATGCTAGTTACTCGTTACTTCTCCACCCTGGCTGCAGGGTGGACTAACCTCTCTGTATACTTCAAAGGTATCTTACATAGTCTATTTTTTTTATTAAGGATTCTTATGATTAGCCAAATAATTACAGACCCATATCATTGCTGTATGGATAAAGCAAAATGTGTTGCTCTATTCTGCTCGGAGAACTAATAAACCGGCTTGGGCTATGCTATATGACCCCCCCCTTTTATAAAATAGCATTCATTAAAGATTAGAATGCACTGAATAATGGGCTTTTATTATATGCATTAAAATAATATTGCAAAGGTAATACACTGTTGTTCCCTGGGTAGGGGTAGATCACCATAAATGATGCACTAAACCTTTTAAATGGGGCATCCTTCCTGATCTTTCAAAGATATGAGGAGGGCACTTCAATTCATATCAGATTAGATTGATTGGGGCTGTTGTCTGAACCTACAAACACTACAGTTGAACCAAAGCAAGGATGTGTGTTATCTCCATTTCTTTTGTTACTTGTATATAGCAGACATAGAACTATATGCAAATGGAAGGTTATTATATTCAGCTTAAATAGGCCACCATGTATGTAAAGGCTGGCTTATGTGGATGATGTGGTGCTTAGTAGATCAAACACGTACATGATTACAACATGACTGGGTGCCATTTGCTGTAAATAACAATTTAGAAATGAACACATCCAAACCATTTGTTATGGAATTGTCTGGTCCATACATAGAGAAAGTTTTACGGAAATATTGGAAATTAAATATTTGTTTTATAATATAGCAAATAAATGTTGAACAAAATCCATGATATTAAATATATTTACAATTATATACCCTATGTTGATTTTGATGAGAAAGTTTCAACTCATATATGGTGGGTTTTTGTATGTGCTCTGAAAAACATATACAGGGTAATTCAAGGAATAAATGTGTGCCGAAAAGAGGAGCGCAAACGTGAACATCACAGTGCACGTGTGCTAAAGCCGCGCATGCAGCCGTTCCTCGATTCATGGAATGCGCTGCGCGTGTAAAACCTAGGATGTCCGCCAAATCCGTGGGTGGCGCACACGTCACTAAACACCGCGTGCGACACGCACAACGAAAGCTTTAAGTGCACACAATAATAGTGGGCGGAACATGGGGCGTAACACGCGGAATGGGGAACAACGCGTGAAAATGTGGGCATTACGGGGGAAGTACCAGAGGTAAACGCTCGCAACGCCCATACGCGCGCTAACAACACGTATTCATGGAATGGAACAGGGGATACCTGTGCAATAAAAAAGACGCGCTAATCCGGAAACACGTACGCCAGCAGGAAGCAGGCGTAAGTGTTAAGACGGATTTCTGAACTCTGTCCTGGTGGCGCAGAAGTTCAGAAGGCCAACCTAATTACTTGGAACAGGGTAACCTCTGGACAAGCCAGACCAATCAAGGTAGCGATCGCGGCGGTCAAGACTAGGTCTCAAGAGGGGTGAGGGTGACTGAAAGCCCGCAATGAGCACACAAAGCAAGAGCGCTTACAAACTACTCCAAACAGTTGTTATATCAAAAATAGATACACATTTATTTTAAGGCCTTTAAAACAATGACCGTAGCGCGAAAATCACAATATCACAATATTAAACCAACACATACCATATCAACACAATATATATACAAATACACAGTCGCAAGCGTTTAAAGCACGAAATATGTAGTCCACCTGAAAGGAAAGGAGAACAGGCAGTGCGATAAC
Source organism: Ambystoma mexicanum (assembly GCA_002915635.3). Classification (NCBI taxonomy): domain Eukaryota; kingdom Metazoa; phylum Chordata; class Amphibia; order Caudata; family Ambystomatidae; genus Ambystoma; species Ambystoma mexicanum. Next base: position 1,525,738,516 of record CM010932.2, on the reverse strand, counting down.
GCTATAGACTCAGTTCGCCTTCAGAGGCACCTAACTAGATGGAAGTCCGAGCCCTGCGAAGAGTGGAGCCTTGTGCTCAAAGTACCTGCCACGCCGGTGCCAACGGGCAAAAGGGGAAGCTCTTCGGAGGAAGTCAGGCAGTTCGGGTTAGTGCACAGCAGAAGGAGAACAGGTTCCGCAACTCAAGCGCAGCCTCCACAGCGGGCAGAAGCAGAGCGCGAGTACGGCCAAAAGGGTGCTGTTTTTACACAGCAGGGAAAAGCAATGGGATACTGCAGGAGGGCGACCAGATCCTAGCTAAACTACTCACCGGTCCCCGAAGCAAGCAGACCCAGGCTTCTCCACGTTAGTTTCAGCAGCTGGCAGGTTCAGAAGAGCAGGGAACGCCTCGTAGTCGTGTAGAGCAAAAGACGTCCAATCGACGAAACCAGCACAGTTTGTTGCCGCAGCAGGACAACGGAGCGGCCGTGTGTATTCAAGCCAAATGTACACTCCTCCCTTCAGACTTGGGAACGCCAAGTGTACGAAGCGTGGGAGAGTGACCAGGACTCGAAATACAACACAACCTGGCGGCAGTTACAGAGCAGGATTTCCTTGTAAGCTGGTCAGTCAACTGGATGGCCCAGAGACACTTCCGAAGGCTTACTTGGCAGGAGAGGATGAAGTCGCGGGAATAGCTGTTCCTGCTATTCCAAAGGTCGAAGCACCAGTACAGGCCTTCTGGTTCGATCCAAGGAGGAAAGGGTTTCACAGGACGACAGCAGTGCAAAGGAGGATTCCTTCAGCGGGTCACCAGCGATTCCTCGGTCCAGCCTCTTGGTTGCAGGATACTTGGCTCCTGTATTCCTTCGTTCGTGAGAACTCAGGAGATCGACATGGTAGTGGTGTTTCCAGCTCCCTCTTATCCACGGTTCCCTTCGCGCCAAAACGGAGGGGAGCCAATGGGAGATCCGCTCATCAACACACATACCATACGTGGACCAATCACGGACCACGGTGGTCCCAGGCATTCACACCACCCCAGACTCTCTGGCACCCAGGATGTGTATTGGGACCAGACATCCCAGCCCACACCCTGGAGGCACACAAACGACATGTAGAAGCCCGCGAAAGCAACCACGTTTCGCGGGAAAGTACATGCCCAAATAAGGAAGGCCCCGGGTCGCCCGACCTGGGGAAGGTGAAGGGAGCAAGACGGTCAGTGGACAGGACAAAGGAGCCTCGTGGTCTGGCCATTTGGGAGCCAGGCCACCATTTTGGGTTCAGTGCGAAAAACGTGCTCAGAACGCCAAAAGGAGCTCAAAATAAACAAAACGATCGCTGCCACCATTCCAGTCCCTGAATGACTTGCACCGATCAAAATACCATCCTAAAAGAGTATCTAGGGTCTGTAGAAGGCTAGAGACCCAAGAGAGCTGTAACTTAGCTTACAGTGCCCTCTTGTGTCATGTTGCACTAAAGCCGCAACATGATAAAAGAAACTACGGGAAACAGCGTTCCCCGGTACTGACTGTCTTAAGGGCATGTCAGTTTCCCCGTAAGAAAGGAGCGAAAGCCCAGAGAAGTGCGCAGAAGGCTGTACTTCTCTGGCAAAGTCAAGAACAAGGTTAAAAACAATAGCAAAAAGTTTAGGGGTTGCCACATGGAAGGAAAATTCCCTACAATTACGAAATCTTTCCTAACAGTAAGCGGCCCCGCGCAGCATAAAACTGCGCGCAAACAACAAACAAGCTCATACGCTACGATGAATATATCGTTACTCACAGCAGTGGTCGTGGGATACTGCAGGAGGAGGATGATAGCCAGGCCCTGCATTTTTTTTACCCAGGACCACCCATTTTGGGATGCCTGATGCCTGATGACCATGTCTATGGGAGGTACAGGTTTCCACCCCATATCCTAGTACTGGTTGCTGAGTGGGAGGATGACCTCACATCACCCACCCTGTGTTCCCAAGAACTGAGCCCCTTGGAAAAGGTGCTCAATGTACTGCACATCTTGGCTACTGGGTCATTTCAGCGGACAAGTACCATAGTTGGGGGCGTCTCACAGGCAACGCAGTCACGCTGCCTACACCAGGTGTTGGCCATCATGACTGCACGCCCATGAGTCCGCAGCCACATATACATGCCCAGAACACCTGCCGAAAGGCAGGCTGCCGTCCAGGACTTTTGTGGGGTGGCACAATTTCCCAAAGTACTTGGTGCCATTGATTGCACCCATGTGGCTCTACGTCCTCCCAGGGCAACTGAGCACATCTATAGAAACCGCAAGCACTGCCATTCCATCAACGTGCAGGTAGTATGTGATGCCAGGGGAATCATCACCTCAGTATATGCCAACTATCCGGGGTCCAGCCATGATAGTTTTATATTCAGAATGTCACCCCTAAACCGGGACCTGGAAGCTGGGAGGCATGGGGACACATGGCTAATTGGTGAGTATAAATGCCTCTGCACATGCATGCATGTCACACACTGAGAAATGTGAAAACCCCACTAATGACAACCATTATCACCTCCCCAGGGGACAGTGCCTACCCTCCGAGCACATACATGATGACGCCAATACGGAACTCCACCACACCACCCGAGGTAAGATACAACACAGTCCATATTGCAACCCGGGGCATAGTGGAGCGCACATACGGAGTGCTGAAGTCACGCTTTCGCCCCCTTGACCGCTCTGGTGGGCAGCTGCTATATGCGCCCCCAGTAGTGTGCAGGATCATAGTGGCAGCATATGTCCTGCACAACTTTGCAACCTGGCGGGGCGTGCCGGTTGACAGGGTTGTGCCCCCACAACCCCAACCATATGCACGGCCGCTGCGTATGGGAGGTGAAAGGGCACGTGGTGAGGCTGCCCGTACCCAGCTTGTGGCAAATTACTTCACCTAAAAACCCATCCCTGCGGAGTGCACACAGGCCTGGCACATACCAGCTGACAGTTTATGATGACAACAAAAGGGAAAGTCAACTGTCACAACCATACCACCCTGAGATTGTTTACCTGGAAGTGCTACATTGTGTGCATCCCTAGCTACTTAAACACACCCAATGCTGTGTCACTAAAAGGCACACATTCATGCAGCATGAAGGACTACCCCTTTCAAAATACTACAACAAAATAGTGACATGTCACCCAACCCCTCCCTAACCCCATCTCAGCTACCCAACACACCATGGCTTGGCATGCTATGTGATAGCAACCAAATGAATGCACAACACATGACACAAGTGTCACAAAGTACACTGTCCCAAATGTAAACAGGCCAGAGATAATTTCCTCTCACTAATAAAAAAGAACAGCACACATGAACAAATACTTACCAGCAAGACAAAACATTAGTATAGAATCCAACAGTGGCAACGTATGACAGTAAAAAAGTAGTGTAAGTGTCACAACCTGACAAAGGCAGCACATCGATCCCTTCCAACTGCAGTGTGTTGCTGGTAGGTAAATGTGGCAGTGTACTGCATACAACATGAACTGCATCTGTAATGGAGAGGGCCTCGTTAAGACATGAAGATGCTACATGTATATATGTAAAAAGTCCTGTATGTATGTTCATGAAACAAGATCGTGACACCAAAGACAACCTATGTAGATATTGCTGTATAAAGATAGAATCCGCAAAGCACCTGGTAATGAACTGTCGTGAATTAAAAGATCAAAGGACATTATACCTGCCAACGATAACTTAGACGATTGGTGGTATAGAATCCTGTGGCATGATGGTGCAACTCACATTTGCAACTATAAACTATCTCGATAAAATTTTAGGTTGAGTGAAAGGAGCTGAGAGGTGACAGAATGAAGAATTGTCGCATGTATTGAGATACATGCTCAAACAAAATGGCCAGGATTGACAGTTTAAAGCCAATCACTGGAACTGACTGACTGTGGGGTCTGGAAGAATGAAAGACATTTTCTTGTTAAGACATTGGGCCTCATTACACGGTAGGCGGTAGGGGTTTACCGGTAAGGGCACCGGTACCGGTAAACCGCTACCGCCTTACTACGAGTTCCCTTTGCGGGACCCGACTTTAACGGCTGCTTTTACCAGCCGTTAAAGTAGGGTGCCGCTAAGGGACCTCGGAGCTAATTACGGTACCGTAATTAGCACCTTCCCCATTCCCATTATGCCCTATGTGGGCAAAAATGGGAATGGGGAAGAGCCTTGGTGAATGGGGAATTACCGCCCCCGCTCACCTTGGAGTAGGGCGGTAATTCTGCCATCCACCAAGGCGGACACGGTAAAATACCGGCGACAACCATGGCGCTAATAGCGCCATGGTTACCGCCTACCGTGTAATGAGGCCCATTGAGTATAAATTGAGGAAAATTGACAATGAAACTGTAATAAAAGTTTGTAATAAACTAAATGTTACAATAAAAAAAATCTATATATATATATATATAAGGGCAGTGATAATAGAGAGTGGCGTGCTAATAGAGAGTGGCGTGCTAATAGAGAGTGGCGTGATAGTAGAGAGTGGTGTGATAATAGAGAGGGGTGTGATAATAGAGAGGGGCGTGTTAGCTGGGAGTGGCGTGATAGTAGAGAGGGGAGCGATAGAGAGGGCACCGATAGTAGAGAGTGGCGTGACAGTAGAGAGTGGCGTGACAGTAGAGAGTGGCGTGTTAGTAGAGAGTGGCGTGATAGTAGAGAGTGGCATGATAGTAGAGAGTGGAGTGATAGTAGAGAGTGGAGTAATGAGAGTTAGCTGAGGGTTGGATTTTACATATTGGGAATGCAATGCAAGCATGAATGCATGAGTAAGTAACCTAATAACATCTATTGCTGTGATGCTCTGATCAATTCCTCCAAATACATTTATACTTTTCAAGTTATTTTAATTCTCTAAAGTCTGTTTTAAGAGGCAGGGAGAAAAACAGATTCATGCAGTTTTCAGCCCGTGTGCAAGTGGGGAATGGGGACATGAATTGACATCTCGGCACTAGGCCTATCATTCTATAGACTGTGCGATGACATAACATCTGAAACCTTTACTTCTTTCAACAGTGTGTAACCATCGACACGAAGAGTCAGGAAATGAAGACGAGAAGATGGGGCATGAAGAGGAATAAAACACGCACTACAGAAGCTGGGCAGCATCATTCCAGGGAACCTGTACAGATATCAACATCTTCTCAGGAGAGCCAAATGCCCGGCACATCTATGAGGATCCAGACAAAGGAGAAGGCCTTTGCCTGTGGTGTTTGTGGGATGTGCTTCACGCACAGGACTAGCCTAACATTACACATTAAGTCACATACAGCTCTGTGGGGACAGACAACCCCTACTGTTGAGAAGTCGTACATGTGCACAGAGTGCAAGAAAAGCTTCAGTCGTTCCGCTCATCTAATAAGCCATGAAAGGATTCACACTAGGGATAAGCCATATAAGTGCACAGAGTGCAAGAAAAGCTTCAGTCAATCCTCAGCTCTGATAATCCATCAGAGGATCCATACTGGGGTCAAGCCCTACAAGTGCACAGAGTGCAATAAATGTTTCAGTGCCAACTCTGCTTTGAAAAGTCATCAGAGGATCCATACTGGGGTAAGGGCCTACAAGTGTACAGTGTGCAAGAAAAGCTTCAGTCGTTCTGCTCATCTAATAAGCCATGAAAGGATTCATACTGGTGAGAAGCCCTACAAGTGCACAGAGTGCACAAAAAGATTCAATCAACTCTCACATCTGATAAGCCATCAGAGGATCCATACTGGAGAAAAGCCTTACAAGTGCACAGAGTGCAAGAAAAGCTTCAGTAATTTATCAGCTCTTAAAATCCATCAAAGGATCCATACTGGGGTGAAGCCCTATAAGTGTACAGAGTGTAAGAAAATATTTAGCGACCAATCCGTGCTGCAACACCATCAGAGGATCCATACTGGGGTGAAGCCCTACAAGTGCACAGAGTGCAATAAAAGCTTCAGTTGTTCCTCAGTTCTGAGATGCCATCAGAGGATCCATACTGGGGAGAAGCCCTACACATGTTCAGAGTGCAAGAAACATTTTAGGCAATTATCTATTTTGAGCCGCCACCTCATGATTCATACTGGGGAGAAGCCATACACATGCACAGTGTGTCAGAGATCTTATAGCATGTTGTCTTCTCTAAAAATCCATTATATGACACATACTGGGGAGAAGCCCTACAAGTGTACTGAGTGCAGGAAAAGCTTCAGTCAATCCTCACATCTAATACGCCATCAGAGGATCCATTCTGGGGTGAAGCCCTACACATGTACAGAGTGCGAGAAACATTTTAGTCACTTATCTGATTTGAGAGGTCACCTCATGATCCATACTGGGGAGAAGCCATACACGTGCACATTGTGTCAGAAATCTTATAGTATGTTGTCTTCTCTAAAAATCCATCAGAGGACACATACCGGGGTGAAGCCCTACACATGCACAGAGTGCAAGAAAAGCTTCAGTCAATCCTCAACTCTGATAATCCATCAGAGGATCCATACTGGCGAGAAGCCCTACAAGTGCACAGAGTGCAAGACAAGCTTCATTCGCTCCTCAGCTCTGAAAATCCATCAGAGGATCCATACTGGCGAGAAGCCCTACAAGTGCACAGAGTGCAAGACAAGCTTCAGTCATTTCTCAGCTCTGAAAATCCATCAGAGGGTCCATACTGGTGAGAAGCCCTACAAGTGCACAGAGTGCAAGACAAGCTTCATTCGCTCCTCCGCTCTGAAAATCCATCAGAGGATCCATACCGGTGGGAAGCCCTACAAGTGAATTGAGTGCAATAAATGCGTCAGTCAATACCCACATTTGATAACGCATCAGAGTGTCCATACTCTGGAGAAGCCCTATACATGCATAGTATGTAAGTGATCTTATAGTACGTTGTCTTATCTGAAAATCCATCAGAGGACCCATACTGTGTGTGCAAGAAAAGCTTCAGGGAATCCTCAGCTTTGAGAAAGCATCAGATGGCCCATTAATTAAAAAAGCCTGGAGAAACGTCTAGTCTTCAGGAGATCTTTGAAGACTGCATTCTTCCCATGGTTTTTAAGTGGAGAGATTGTGTGGCTGTAATGTCAGTGGTTAGCACTGCGAAGCCTTTAGACAGCCGTCTGCACTTTACAAGTGACTGATATAACTTTTGAACTAGAGGCCATATTCTGGGTGCTGCCATTTTGATTGTGGGGATGCAATAGGGAGCCCTTCGCTGTTTCCTACCAATGACCCCCCACAACATCCCACACCCCCTCCCTCCCTACTACACCCTACCCACATACCTACTGGACTGGAGCTTTTTGCTCAGGTTGCGGCGCTCCCTCCTATTCTTGGCCGATGCCACAGAATTAGAAATGAGACTCTGCCCCTTTTATATTTACTATGGCCGTGAGCATCTTGTTTCTCTCATCATTTCTCTGTTTCTTTACTGGAGTCTCGGCTTGGGCTATTTACGTAGAGCCTGTCTCTAATAAAAAAATAATACTACAACTATTTGCACCCCAAACAAACCCTGGAGTGCACATAGCTATCACCCCTTCTCTGAGGGCCTACAGGGCCGGTAACAGCCCAGAGCCCTCGCTGAGGCCCTTGCTTTGCTCGGCCTGCCTAGGCTCAGCTGGCGGGCAGTATACCCCCGACACGGGCATAATCGATACATAATATCCTGGGGAGAATGGACAAGTCCTGTACACTGAGAGAAATAGAATTCGAGAGATAACATCACAGCAGCAATTAGGACTGAACATCACACGAGGAATCAGGTGATTAAACTCATTAGTGGAAATTTAAATGACAGAAAAAAATAGGCACAAACATTGCACAGCAAAAGTAGTTATTCATAAGGAAATTACAAGTTTGAAAACTTAAACAAAAAGTACAACTGGCCCTTCTTGGTAACACACAACAGAAATGCAACCTCCCCTGCCTGTCAACTCACAACAACAATTCAACCTTCCCTGCCTGGCAACACGGAAGAGAAATGCAATCTCCCCTGCTTGGCAACACCCAAGAGAAATGTTGTGTTATCACAGGAAGAGCAGATGTGGCTCTGGAAGGAGTGATGACAACCAAGGTCCGCAGATATAAAAACAAAACAGGGGCATTGTGCCTTGAAATCCATTGCATTTCAAAATAATGTTGAGATTGTTCAAGAGGCAGAAACAGTTAGAAGGTTTTATGGAATTTTGAGAAAAAACACAAAAGCCATACTAATACCACTAGACAGAACCGTGAGAATGTAACTGTTTGCATTAAATTAACTAACTCATTAATCAAATAGAACTAAGACAGCAACCAATAATAAACAAAATCACAGAAAAGATGAAAATGCCATAGATGATACCCCGCCAGGGCCTGCGTCTGGCTGAAATGATAGTTCTTGCTGCATGCGCGCCTTGCAGTAGCCATAACATGCCTGCACCTGTGCGGTGAATTAACACCAACCTGGCCATCAACGGGAAGAAGATTTGTAATCCTGAAATCCTTCTTCATCTTTTGCATACTGCTGCTCAATACTCTGTCTACCTATATACTATACGCTGTACCTTGTGATTGATGTTGACAGGCTATATACACATATAGAATCCACACTGTCTACCTACATCGTATACACTCTAGCCTGGGATACAGGTTGACAGGCTACATAAACATATAGAATCCAGCCCTGTCTTCCTGAAGCCTGTACACTGACCCTGGGATAGATGTTGACAGGCTACATAAATATATGGAATCCACACCTGTCTACCTGAAGCCTGCCTGTACACTATACCCTGGGTCACAAGGTAAATGATGAAAGTACACACACGCACAGTATCCAAACAGATCTTGGCAATGGACACCTTGGCAAGAAAAGCACATCTTGCGCTGCTAAACACTAGGCAATGAAATGATGAAAGAGGCCGTCCTGGGCAACTTGAGGAAAAGCTGAAGTCTCAGTGTGGTGAGTAGCTGCACATTTATCTATTGGATGAGAGTATTAGGGGCCCAGGAAAAAGACTGAGGCAGACTCAGGGGTCATTGCCCATCAAAGAGTAAACTGCTGCAGCAGCTCAGATGTGACTACAGAAACTTTCTATAACCTGTACCAGGCCAAGAAAGAACTTAACAGGAAGAACCATGTAAAGAGGGAAGCAGCCTGGAGTTGCATCAATGAGAGCCGGGAAACCGCCACACTGTGCAGGAGGGTAGACAATCCAAAATGGCTGTCCTAGTTTACATCGGCTGACCTTCTCATATGAGAATAGCCAGAGCATGAACAAAAGTGGGTGCGTTTGATGTCAGGGCACTTGGGCCGATGTGGAGGCTACAACAAACAGAAGAAAACTCCATTCTCATCAGAAAAGAGAATGGGGGTGTACAATAGTGGAGAATTTCAAAGCAAGAGCATGCGATTGTCCCTGGTTGGAACAGGACCTATAGAGCTACTGTGCGGAGACGCTGCAAACCTGTAGATCCTGACGGGCACAGTAGAAGTCTGATGCCTAAGGAAGCTGCAAGACAGTACATGCACCTAGAATAAGAAAGATGTTGAGAACACTGAACATGCCTAGAACTCTGAAACTTTATTACTCAAGGGAGAACAAAACAGAAGGAAAAGAGACTGATTCCTGGTAAGAAATGGAGGCCGGCCATCAACCTCTGATTGGGTGAATCATCCTGACCAAGAAATTAACCTCATATGCTAAACATAAAAGAAAAAAACAAAGACCCTTGTTGTCAGCCTTGTTTTCAACACTATTGCTTTTTTGACTATAGAACATCATGTGATCTTGCAACACATGCATATGCATGTATGTATAGGGTTTTCTTTATCACCTACACAGTTCCAAAACAGCAAAGTCTTCTACAGTATTGATTCCCATTGACTCTACTTCATAAAATTGCTGTGCGACGACACAAGTGTTAGAATTAGGATGTCGCAGGACAGCATTTTATCGCAGTCCTTTCCCACCGGCATTGGTTTCAAGCAGGGTTGCGTGTTAGCCCTCCTGCTTTTTAATCTGCATTGGTCTGAAGCAGGGTTGCGTGTTAGCCCCCCTGTTTTTTAATCTGTATGCTGCTGATTTTGTCCGAACCTTGAAGCTTGCACACAACTAACCTCTCCATTTTGGCAAGGAAGATATCATTTGCCAAACATATGCAGATGTTAGGGTTATTTTAGATGGGACAGCAGTAGGTTTACAGCATATCCTTAATGTCTTTCACTCATATGCGAAAACCAATGGTTTACGTGTCAATACTTCCAACACTTAGATTATGACTATAGGGCAAAAAGACATATGGCGGTTCAACCTATAGTTGGTACTTGGCGATACCCGCCTGGAACAAATTAACACTTACAAGTATTTGGGCATTTAAATTAAGGCCACTCCTTCACTATTTTATGGATGTTATTCCTCCCAAAGCATGGAAGAAGTGGCTTGCTCTTAAGAAAGTTATTAACAACTGTGGCAGCCGCTCCTTAGAGGCCAAGATCATGGCCTATAGATTATCTATGATCCCCGGCATCACATATGCCTTAGAAGCATTAGCTGAGAAGGCGGGGACTCGGTTGCCTAAACTAGGGGCTAACATCTTGCATTCCCTTCCTGGTCTTCCCAGGTCTGTCCCAGTGGAAGCCGTTAGACCAGAGCTGGGTCTCCAGTCACTGCTTTCATTAAGGAAAGAGGCTGTATGTAAACTCAGGGTCAAAATAAAATTTGAGGGGAGATCTGTGGACACACTTTTGAGCCAAACTATGGGCCATGAGAAGCGCTATTCACGTAGTGTATGGTAGTGTCTGGTATAGGGACATGAAGAATACGGTTATTTCCTATTGCCTGGATATTGGCCTGTCTTGCTCCTCTAGTCGAGATGTGGCTTTGTTTATACAGAAATGGGCACAAAATCCAGGTGTCATGACCATTTCTCATTATTAGCCCCTTTGGCTAATCTACGTTAATAAGTGATCTACCTGCCTCAGGGATTGTTTGCTGAAACGCCCCGCGGCTGTTTGGTTAAAATGCGTAATACGGTGTTGACTTGTTTTATCTTACTGATACGCTTTGACATTTTACCTGTATTGGCTTGCACTGGTGCTTGGAGATGTACTCCTTTGGAAGAGTAGTTGTGTCATCTTTGCAAGATACAGATTGAGTCTACGCACCATATACTTCAACAATGTCCAACAAAGCTTAATTTATGAGAAAGACTACACAAAATTACATTTTTACCAGTTTTGTGGTATGATTTATGGTGCAGAATCTTGGTGGTGACATCCCCGGCCAATCACATATGGCCGAGGGCCAAAGCTATGTTGGATGTCATTTCCTAACAAATACAAGATGAATGAGTCCATTTGATTTTAGCCCATATGGGTACTATTAATTGCTTTTATATATATCTCTCTGAAAGTTTCTCTTTTAATGTCTATCTGTATTTGCCTGACTGAATGATCATAAAGCTGTTTTAGTCGTGTAATGAAATTAACATTGTGATGATTTTATGTTTTGTATGTTCCAGGTTGTATGTTCATATTGCTGTTTTAAATTTGTAGCGAAATTAACATTGTGATGATCTTAACTTTTCCTTGTTTTAGTGTAAAAGGTTGAATTTGCACAAACATATGCACTTGAATACATAAAAAAAATAAAAAGTCTTCTACAAGGGAGTGCTGAATTAGAGAGAATGAATTGGGTATATCGGGTATAGCAGCTTGAGGTGGGTATTTAAAAATATATATATATATTAAGTATTGTATAGCGGAAATCATGCCGAGATGGACATAGGGCGATTAAATGGCAAAATTATTGGATATAACAGATATCGTTAAAATCATTGTTCTAAAACAACTGCATTGGAGATCACATTCTGTACATAAAACGGACAAATGAAGCTGCACGAGATAATAAGCAAAAGATTGATGTAGAAAAAGTGCTGAGAAAGAGCTGTTTCTAGGGAAAGGTTTTTCAGTTCTTTCATTTATTTCAGTAGTAAGAGGGAGCCACAGTCTGATGGACATTGCTCTGAGCAAAGCATGTAAAGGCTTTCTCTGTGGTCCTAGTGCCCGCCCAGGCTCCACCCAGTGGCCAATCAACTAAATTAACCACTAATGGTGGCCTCTCCTGAAGACTGTGAAGGCAAGTCCCTGTACACTCACGGCAGAAGGAATACAACCCTCTAGGGACACAGGCCAAGAGGATAACAAGGTTGAAATGTACATAAGACACCTCCCCTCACTCGGGGAGGTTCCCTCTCTTCCACTTTCCTTTTCCCTATTATCCTAAAAACTTAATTAAAAAACCAAACAATCAACACACTACACAAGCATACCACACTCCCAATTTCAGTCGCTCCGTTTTCACACTGTTCACACTGCTCCATACATCCAACCACACTTTCTTATCCCTCGCAGGTTATACTCATGTACGCGTGTTCACCCAAACTCCTCCGTTCACAGGGTCCAAACACCGGCCTGCAACTCTCCTTGGGGCCACACCCCGCTCCAAAGACCAGGCAGTATTCTACAAAGACAGCTCCTGCAGGGCACTGGGGGGTATGCTTTTAGGGGCTGGTCACTGTAGGTGGGCGCGGCCCTTCTGGAGAGGTTACTTGGATACCTCTGCAGGTACAGGGGCGGTGAGATCACGTCGGGGTCACCAAATGAAGGCAAGTCTCATGCCAGAAAGAATACAACCCTCTAAGGAAAAAGGGCAAGAGATTGCTTGCAAGGATACCAAGGTTTAATTGTACAAAAGACAAGGGTGCCAGCAGAGGACTCTGCGGCTCGAATGTTCTGTACGCATCATCATGCCCAATAATTACAAAAGTTCACAGCGTCACAAATTACGTCATCCATAGGGTCTTAACACGCACATCTGATTGGTGAGACCATACACAGGGCCTCATCACGAGTTGGGCGGTATTACCGCCGGGGCTATTAGCCCTACCGACAAACCCCCCAGCGCTATTAGCGCCGGATCACGGGTTTGGCCGAAAGGTAAGTCCCCATTCCCCATTGGGCCAATTCGGGAATTTACCATTCCCCATTGGGTCCAATGGGGAATGTTTGGCACTAGGGGAAAATCCGCCAAGCCCATGATTTGCTGGACCCTTAAATGCGGCTGTAATAGCGTTACTGACGCATTTAAGGGTTACCGCCAAACTCGTGATGAGGCCCACAATGTCCTGCTCCATAGGGGATGCCGGGCTATGATTGGTTCCCATCACCGCTGTCTGTCTACTTCGACGTGGATCATCTGGGCTCATCTTTCTGGGGAGTGATGGTCAGGCTTTTCACATGTTGCAAGGCTTCTACTACATCATTATGGAATGCACCTGGGAGGCATTTAAGAAACACAATCATGCTCACCCACGCATTCTGTGCTCCTACTGTATCATTATGGCATGCACCTCGTAGGCTTGGGGACTGGCACCAGGGGGAAGGGATCATTATGGCATGCACCTGGGAGGCCTGGGGACTGGCACCAGGGGGAACGGAAGAAACGCAATCATGCTCACCCACGCATTCTGTGCTCCTACTGTATCATTATGGCATGCACCTGGGAGGCCTGGGGACTGGCACCAGGGGGAACGGAAGAAACGCAATCATGCTCACCCACGCATTCTGTGCTCCTACTGTATCATTATGGCATGCGCCTAGGAGGCTTGGACTGGCACCGGGGGAAGGAAAGAAACACAATCATGCTCACCCATACATTCTGTGCTCCTACTACATCATTATGGCATGTACGTGGGAGGCTTGACGACTGGCACCAGGGGGAAGGGATCATTATGACATGCACCTGGGAGGCTTGGGGATGGCACCCGGGGAAGGGAAGAAATAGAGTCATGCTCACCCACACATTCTGTGCTCGTGCTACATCATTATGGCATGCGCCTAGGAGGCTTGGACTGGCACCGGGGGAAGGAAAGAAACACAATCATGCTCACCCATACATTCTGTGCTCCTACTACATCATTATGGCATGTACGTGGGAGGCTTGACGACTGGCACCAGGGGGAAGGGATCATTATGACATGCACCTGGGAGGCTTGGGGATGGCACCCGGGGAAGGGAAGAAATAGAGTCATGCTCACCCACACATTATGTGCTCCTACTACATCATTAGGGCATGCACCTGGGAGGCTTGGACTGGCACCAGGGGGAAGGAAAGAAATACAGTCATGCTGAGCCCCGAATTCTGTGCCCCTACTACATCATTATGGCATGCACTTGGGAGGCTCGGGGACTGGCACCAGGGGGGGAGGAACACAAACATGCTCACCCCAACATTCTGTGCTCCTGCTGCATCATTATGGCATGCACCTGGGATGGTTGGGGACTGGCACCAGGGGGGAGCAAACACAATCATGCTCACCCACATATTCTGTGCTCCTGCTGCATCATTATGGCGTGCACTTGGGAGGCTTGGGCACTGGCACCAGGGGGGGAGGAACACAAACATGCCTACCCCAACATTCTGTGCTCCTGCTGCATCATTATGTCATGCACCTGGGAGGCTTGGGCACTGGCACCAGGGGGAAGGGATCATTATGGCATGCACCTGGGAGGCTTGGGCACTGGCACCAGGGGGAAGGGATCATTATGGCATGTACCTGGAAGGCTTGGGGACTGGCACCAGGGGGAAGGGGAGAAACACAATCATGCTGACCCTCACATTCTGTGCTCTTACTACATCATTATGGCATGTACCTGGGAGGCTTGGGGACTGGCACCAGGGGGAAGGGATCATTATAGCTTGCACCTCGCAGGCTTGAAAATTGGCACCTGGGGGAAGGGATCATTATGGCTTTCACCTGGTATGCTTAGGGACTGGCCCTGAGGAAAGGGGAGAAACACAATCATGATCACCCATGAATTCTGTGCTCCTACTGCATCATTTTGGCATGCACCTGGGACGCTTTTGGACTGGCACCGGGGGAAGGGATCATTATGGCATGCACCTGGAAGGCTCGGGGACTGGCACCAGGGGGAAGGGAAGACACTCAATCAGGCTCACCCACACATTCTGTGCTCCTACTGCATCATTATGGCATGCGCCTAGGAGGCTTGGACTGGCACCAGGGGGAAGGGATCATTATGACATGCACCTGGGAGGCTTGGGGATGGCACCCGGGGAAGGGAAGAAATAGAGTCATGCTCACCCACATATTCTGTGCTCCTACTGCATCATTTTGGCATGCACCTGGGACGCTTTTGGACTGGCACCGGGGGAAGGGATCATTATGGCATGCACCTGGAAGGCTCGGGGACTGGCACCAGGGGGAAGGGAAGACACTCAATCAGGCTCACCCACACATTCTGTGCTCCTACTGCATCATTATGGCATGCGCCTAGGAGGCTTGGACTGGCACCAGGGGGAAGGGATCATTATGACATGCACCTGGGAGGCTTGGGGATGGCACCCGGGGAAGGGAAGAAATAGAGTCATGCTCACCCACATATTCTGTGCTCCTACTACATCATTATGGCATGCACCTGGGAGGCTTGGGGACTGGCACCAGGGGGGGAGTAACACAAACATGCTCACCCCAACATTCTGTGCTCCTACTACATCATTATGGCATGCACCTGGGAGGCTTGGGGACTGGCACCAGGGGGAAGGGAAGAAATAGAGTCATGCCCACGCACACATTCTGTGCTCCTGCTGCATTATTATGGCATGCACCTGGGAGGCTTGGGGACTGGCACCAGGGGGGGAGGAACACACACATGCTCACCCCAACATTCTGTGCTCGTGCTGAATCATTATGGCATTCACCTGGGAGGCTCGGGGACTGGCACCAGGGGAAGGGAAGAAACACAATCATGATCACCCATGCATTCTGTGCTCCTACTACATCATTATGGCATGCACCTGGGAGGCTTGGGGAAAAGCACCAGGGGAAGGGAGCCAACATAATCATTCTCACTCACACATTCTGTGCTCCTGCTACATCATTTTGGCATGCACCTGGGAGGCTTGGGACTCTCCATATCCACAGGACTGAACCTTGGCCGGAGCTAAATCCTGCACTTCTTTTTATAACTTGTGCTTTAGTGTCTCCTCCGATACTATGGTCCATGGTGACGCAGAGTCAACTTTCATCTTTAGACTGCACCCATCTACTTTAAATTCATCTATCGGACTACTTATTTCACCTGACATAGCAGAAATGTCAAACATGTTGTGGCAATCCTTCTGGACTGGGCGGAGCCACATTGGATACCCTTGTGGATGGTTGATTTAATGAATCGCCATTGTGTTCTCTCCGATCCACCATGTTTATGGAGGACTCCTTGCACATGTTCGTGAAATGGCCTTTACATCTGCACTTGAAGCATTCCGCAAATCTGGCAGGGCAGGTTGCACTATTTGCAGAGTGTCTCATGCTCCCGTACTTGGCGCACTTCTGATTCCACCATTCTCTTCTTGGACCTGGGCCCGGTGACTTCTTCTTTGGGCCAACTGCACAAACTCTTAGCGCCACTTGTTTATCCACTTTTATTTCCTTCATGTATTGTGACGTCTGTTCAATACTGCGTGTGAGCTCCACCGCCTGTTCTAACGATATGTCCTTGGCCAGTAACTTTTCTTGCACTCTTTTAAACTGTTGGTGCATCTCACCAACTGGTCCCTTATTAACGAGTCAGTGAGGACTCCAAACTCGCATTTGAGGCTTAATGTTCTCAAGGAGGCCACATAGGATTCTACAGACTCTGCACTGTCTTGAGTACATTGAAAAAACTTGTGTCTCTCAAAGGTGACATTCTTTTTGGGTTCGAAGTGCTCCTCAATTTGCTTGACAGAGTATATTCATCAATGTCACCTGCGCTTCCCTCCGGACGAGCTACCAGTCCATCAAACACACTCTGTCCTTCGAGACCTAGATTGTGCAGTAGTAGTGCCTTCCTACTGGCTGCGCTAAACCGATCGTCTCCTATGGCTACTAAATAGTTCTCGAACATGCGCCTCCACCTCTCCCATCTGACAGGAGGATTGACAGGCTCTGCCAAGAAAGTTGTGGGTGGTGGGATCGCAGCAGCCATTTCCCTAGGCTCAAGGTTGGCACCTGATGTTTGTGCAGGAATCGCCACTGCAGTGACTCACAAAAAGTATATATTGTCAGTATTGATTAGGCCCAACAGTGCTTGACTGACTGTGTTTGTGCCAACTGTAGTCCTTAAGTTGCATGCATCTAGTAATAGACACCAGCACAGCACGGGTATTATTTTAACATGTGAAACTCCTCTGCTACGGTGAGTCTTTATTATCTATGCAGCGTCACAAACTAAACTCGGCATCTCACATTGTCTCTCATAAATCAGCTTCCAGATGATCTTGTTCACGGAGACGTGCTGCGTTGCCGGGCAGCCACGTCACAATTGGGGATTCCGAAACAGCGAGTTCTTGGGATGCTGTGTGTTGCCTGGTAACACGCGCCCCTAGAGATCTCCAATTGCGCAGATGCCGCCTCTCACCTCCAGGCTCTCGTGGCTTGGCACAGCTCGCGAGCACGCTCTAGCGTGAGCAAAATTGCCACTTTATGAGGCCTTCCGCTCCTCCCACTTCCACACGGCCCCCTGCTGACCTGAGCGGCGGAGGGCCGCAGCGCCTGTCGCCAACTCTCCTCCTCTCTCTTCATGGCCGCCGACTCAGATCAGCTGCTCAGGGCTCTCAGCAGCTGGCACGGTCGCAGGGATCTCCTTTCCTCTTTAGGATGCCTCGTTGCCAGTGTTGAGATCACGGCTGACGCAGAAGGTTTGGAATAAAGGTATTTTATTTAAGTAAACTGGAGCAGGCAACAGACACTGCACCCAGCTAAACACCAACAGTAGAAGTGGTTTTTTTTTAATTGATTTTATGCAAACAAAACAACAAAAACCAAACAAGCAGCATAATCATAATAGTTCAATTACACATCAAGTTATCGTAATCACTGCTCCCATTATCCCTCCCTCCCCCCGTGAGCCTATTTGTCAATCCCTTTCAATGTTTGGCACATGCGGCCGGGTTTCGTTCTCTTCTGAGTCTGTTGGATCTGATATTACTCCAAACAATTCTGTTATTAGCGTTTTCCAAGCCAACAGGGTGCCCGCCTCCCCTTCATCAGCCCGGCTACTCGCTTCTTGCCATGCCACCGTTTCAGCCTCCGCCCATTTCTGCAAGTCCTTCCACCATACATCCACCTTAGGTTTGTGGCATTTCTTCCACCCCATGGCGATCCTACGTTTCGCAAGCACATACGCCAGATTTCTCAGTTTCTCAATATGCTTGAGTTTCCGTGGCCTAGGGAACCCGCCCAGTAAGCAGGCCCAGGCCGTGTCTGTGACAAGAGTAACCCCTTTATCAGCCAGTTTCTGCGCAACTCCTCCCCAGTAGCACCTAATAATCGGGCACAACCAAAACATATGTGTCATGTCAGCGTTTTCCAGGTTACATTTAGGACACACTTGTATTCCAGCGTTTCGGAACTTGGATATCCTCAAGGGGGTCATGTATGCCCTATGCGTTACATACAGCTGTATTTGTTTTAATCTGGCATTTCTAGACACTTTTTTGTGGTAACCCAGGGCACGCTCCATACCCGTCCTCCATCGGGGCCCCCACTTCCTCCTCCAAGTCCAGTCTCAGATGTGTCAAATCTTTCCCCGCCTTAGCCATCACCATCTCATACAGTCTCGAGATCTCATGACCTCCTTCGGATATATCATATATTGTTTCCAAAACTGCATCTGGTTCTTCTATCAAAACTGTCTCTGGCCAGGTGTTCTTAATCATCCGCACCAATCTAATGTACGTGACATATTGGCCCGTGTGTAGCCCCGCCTCTTCGTTGAGTTCTATAAACTCCTTAATGGATCCCTCTTGCCAAACATCACCTAGCATTGCCAGCCCCACTGATTCCCAGTAGGTCCTAACAATCGCCCTCAGCTGATCATCCCCTCCTGTCAAAGCAACCAGTGGTATCTGCGGGAGGCACGGGCATGGGACTTCCATCAAACGACAAGCCCTACGCCAAATTTTCCATCCAAGCCTCAACATCGCAGGACGCCCCCTCATTTCAGTTTCGGACAGCCAAATCATTTCTTTCAAATAAAAAGGGGCGCAGTCATGTCCAAGCACCCTGTGCTCAGGGGTCACTTCATCAGAAAGCCACTTGGCCACATACTGTAACTGCCCCGCCAAATAATAAACCTCAAAATGAGGCAGTCTGATACCTCCTTTTTCATAAAAGTTCTGCAGTTTCCAAAACGCCACTCTATTTCGGGTACCGTGCCACAGGAAATTCCTACACATGCTGTTCAATTTACTGAAAAACTTCTTGGGTATTATGTATGGGATATTACTAAAGTAATGCAGGAGCCTGGGCAGAACTACCATCTTAAGCATGGCCCCCCGCCCCATCATCGCCAAGGGCAATCTTGCCCAGAACTGCATGCTGTTCCTAATTTTCTCGATGGCTACTTCTGTATTGTGTCTGTGTTCTACTTGCACCGTGTGATATACATCTACGCCCAAATAGCGAAAAGAGCTAGTTGCCCATGGTACCTGTAGCACCGGTAGTCCTTCTACAGGGATCCCCTTATAGCTACCTAGCGGGAATATGACAGACTTTTGGGGGTTCACCGAGATGCCCGACAACTCTGCATACCTTTCCATCACTTCAAGTATGTATAAGAGATTTTCTTCTGGGTATTGCAAGTACAGTAACAAATTGTCTGCGTACAAGGATATCAAGTGTCGTTCCCCTCCTACCTCAATGCCAATCGCATCATACTGTGCCCTAAGGCATATTGCCAGAGGCTCCAGGGCCAAGATGTAAAGCATTGGGGACCAGGGGCTCCCTTGTCTGGTGCCTCTGCCAAGTTGCCATCTTTCGGATATCACCGCTCCAGTTCGGACCCTGGCAAGCGGCTCACTATACAACACCTGATATAGCCCAGCCCCATTCCATACCCTTCGAAAGCAGCCAATAGCCATGACCACTTGACCGAGTCAAAAGCTTTAACTGCATCTAGAGACACTATCGCCATCTCACCCTCGTTCTTACTACCCCATTCGACCACCCGGTGAAGTCGCCTATGGTTATGTGTTATGTTTTTGCTCGGGACATAACCCGTTTGATCAGGATGTCTACCAATCACTTTCTGTAATCGATTTGCTAGGACAGCCGTGAGAATCTTGCTGTCCTGATTTAGCTTCGACTGTCATGATGCCTACCTCCAAGGAGCCAGGCCGGGCCCAGCAACCCCAGAGGCAGACATCATTTTCCCCAGGGAAGTCTCAGCGGGCCCAAGTCGGGGCCCTTTGGACTCAGTCCTGGCGCCTACGGCGCCAGGCTCATAGCGGACCCCAGTCCTGGCGCCTTAGGCGCCAGGCTCATAGAAGAGGATATGTGTTTAAGTGCTTGGGTGCACACTTACCTGATGCAGACCTTGCTGCTTCATCCAGGCCCTCTTGAGGCCTGAATGGGACTACTCCACCACCCGGGTGTGGTCGGGGAAGGATACATACCTGATTGGTGGAAGGATACATACCAGGAACTTCTTCCAAGGCTATTTAAACCCCACCCGAACAGCCACACGTGCTTCGCGTTGTTCTGCACCTAGCAGCTGGACGCTCACCGTGTCAGCTCCTGCATCCTGACTTCAGCCACGCCTGCCAGCACCCTGGAACACCTGCAAGGGGAGAAAGGAAGAGAATAGGAGAAGAAAAGACCTTACCTGCTAAATCTGCATCCCGGAGTCATTTCTCAAACGGCCCTGAAAAGGAAGACATCATTTTAAAGGCATTTTGTTTCGATCGCTGCAGCGCTGCATTTTACTCACCTTTGCAAGGCGCTTCCATCTTCAGCAGCGATCTTCCGGATTCAGCTACGCCCCGGCGCCTAGAGGAAAAAAGACAAGAACAAAGGTGAGAGGGAGAAAAGGAATAAGGAAAGCTCAGTTTCCTTTTAAGTCTTACCTGTTGGATTATTCCCACTGCATTTCGGGTCCTGCCGCTTCCTGGCATCTCCGGACCCCGGCCCTATGGGAAAAAAGACAAAGACATTGAATGAGCGAATGCAAAGACATTACCTGAGCGCTCATCCAGAACTGTTTCACTTCGGGTCGGCGCCATATCTCCGGCACTCCGAACCCCGGCCCCTAAGGGGAAAAAGACATAAGCATTAGCGCTTGCTGCAATTAGACAACGAACATTATTATTAAGCTTGAACTTTTGAACGGAACTTTTACAGCGCCTTACCTGAACAGTCAAGCTTACCTGAACTCCATCAATCCTCATCCAGTGAAGTAACTGGGTTTCAACGCGCCCCTGCATCAGAAGCAGGATGGAGAGCTCATCCTTCCAAACCCTAAGGTGAGGCTTCACGGGGAATCATGGAGGAGGTATCGTGGAGGGTTGGAAGGGAGTGGGAGGCTTGAGCATTGTTCCACAGTTGGTAATACTCCCTTTTCACGCACAGGAGGGTATCCAACAAGCCAGGGAAGCCAGAATAGAGGGGCCCTTCCTGTCCATCTTCAGAGTTCTGCGCCTTCGACGCCGGGCCTCCGTGGGAACCAGGTGAGCGTTACAGAACGCGAAGCCTTACCACAATTTTCCACCTGGGCGCTATGGAGACTTCCGAGACAGATCAGCTGGCCCATCTTTTAGGGGAATTACGGGCAGAAGTGCACTCAGCCCGCCAGGAGACGAATGCTCTCAGAAGGGAACTAATCCTATCCAAGGAAAGAACTGATGATCTGGCCAAAAGGTTATTGCAGGGCCAGGCAGAGCACACTCCTTTACCTGTTCCGGAGATATTTCTACAACAATGGGTTCGAATAACCCGGTACAAATCAATCTACCTGGACACATGCCTTTGGCCCCGCCGGAACGTTTTGCAGGGATCCAAGAAATATGCCGTTTTTATGAACCAATGCCGTTTACACTTTTTATGCAGGCCCGGGCCTTCCCCAACGACCAGACCAAAGTAGCCTTTGTACTATCTTACCTCAGTGGCTGTGCTGCCGATTGTCTATTCCATTGGTAAATCAGGATGATCCATTCTCTGGGATTTCCAGGGCTTCCAGGCCAGCATGGAAAGATTGTTCGCTCGACACTCGCAGGACAGGCCCTTGACAACGAACTGCTATCCTTACGACAAGGTAATCAGGATCTTTTGTCCTATATCGCCACCTTTAATAGACTAGTTGTGGAAACCGGATGGCCTGAAAATAAAAGGATCACATTGTTTCATCGAGGCCTGCGCAGAGAGCTTAAAGATGTTATAGCTCAGATAGTAGATCCACTCCAGGCCTGCACAGACTACATAGACTTAGTGGTTCAACTTGATCACAGACTTCAAAATAGAAAAGCAGATCGGCTCAAGTATGAAACCAGAGTACCTATCAAGACCCACGTTAACTCCAAGAGTACTGACGTTTCCGAACCTATGCAAATTGGCAGTGTTAAAGGACCATTAAGGCAGAAGGAACGAGAGAGAAGGCGACAAATGCAACTTTGTCTGTATTGCGGAACTTCCGGTCACTTTCTTCAAAGTTGTCCAGTTAAACCACCCAAGAAGGTGGTTGGAGCCACTGATAACGAGTTATTGACACCTGGTTCGGGAAACGACCTAGCCCGACAAGCGTAGGGGTCCGCTTGCCGAGCTTGAAAACAAACTCATTGACCTCGCATTTTGTCATGCCAATGGTGCTTATGAACCCAAAACAGCCTCAGCAGTTGCATGCTATAAAAGCATACATAGACAGTGGAGCTATTGGAAATTACATAGACCGTGAATTGGCTTCCAGGATTAAGCTTCCTCTCTGCCCGAAAGTAACCCAAGATGTAATTACTACAGTTGATGGAACCGAAATAGCCTCAGGGCCTGTAACGCATTCCACTGTTGAAATCACTCTGGTGGGTCAGGACGGACATCGGGAAGCAATCGTGTTTGATGTGATCAAGGCCCCACAATTTCAAGTACTTCTTGGAATCCCTTGGTTAGAAACACATAATCCGAGAATAGACTGGCGAGCAAAGAAGATAACTTTTCCTGATTGTGAACCAACCTGTTACCCAAAGGAATCCAGCTATGGGTCTAGCCTCTGTAACTTCCACCCCTGTACAGCTACCATCTGAATACCAAGAATTCCAAGACGTTTTTCAGAAAGAGCAGGCTAACACCTTACCTCCCCATCGATCTTACGATTGCCAAATCGACCTGGTACCCAATGCACAACTACCTTGTAGTAGGATTTATGCTCTTACTGAACCTGAGAACCTGCATTTGCGCCAGTATTTGGATCAATACCTGGCCAATGGCTTCATTCGCCCATCAAAGTCACCAGTCTCTTCCGCTTTGTTCTTCGTACCTAAAAAGGAAGGAGACCTTAGGGCCTGTATTGACTACCGCGCCCTAAATCAGATAACGATTAAGAATCGTTACCCTTTGCCCCTGATACCTGAGCTTATCGACCAAGTAAAGATGCTCGTGTGTACACCAAGCTAGATCTCCGAGGAGCTTACACCTGGTACGTATAAAAGAGGGCGACGAGTGGAAGACTGCATTCCGCACCAAATTTGGGCTCTTCGAATATCAAGTAATGCCCTTCGGTTTGTGCAACGCACCTGCCTCCTTTCAGTACTTCATGAATGATGTTCTTCGGGAACTTATCGATGTTTGTGTCATCGTTATATTGACGACATCCTGGTGTATTCCTCCTCAGAATCTGATCACAGAAACCATGTTAGGGCAGTTCTTGAGAAATTGCGCCAGCACAAATTATTTGCCAAGCTCGAAAAATGCGTTTTTCATACCACAGAAGTGGAGTTTCTCGGATTCATCCTGACACCTCAAGGAATCCGAATGGACTCGCGGAAAGTGGACGCCATTCTCAAATGGCCATCTCCTAGTTCTGTGAAGGAGTGCAAAGCATGCTTGGCTTTGCCAATTTCTATCGAAGGTTTCATCCCGGAATTTTCTCGAACTGTTCAACCATCACAGCTCTCCTAAAGAAAAATAAACGCTTTGAATGGACTCTTGAGGCTGAACAAGCCTTTCAGGACCTGAAAACCAAATCACCTCTGCACCTGTATTGAAGCACCCGCGCCCAGATCTCCCTTACATCGTGGAAACCGATGCATCCAGTTCGGCCATGGGAGCTGTCCTGTCGCAAAGAGACCCAGAAACTAACCAACTACACCCTGTAGCCTTTTGGTCCAGAAAATTCTCTCCACCTGAACTCAATTACGCAATTACCGACAAAGAACTACTGGCTATTAAATCAGCTTTCAAGGCTTGGCGTCACTATCTTCTCGCGTGCAAGACCACACCATCACCGTAATTACGGACCACAGAAATTTGCAGTATTTAAAGGCGGCCAAAGCTCAATCTTCGCGACAACTCCGCTGGGCTTTATTCTTTGC